>JANIJH010000223.1:14416666-14427828 GCA_024520975.1 Erythroxylum areolatum | reverse complement strand
ACTAATAGGATTATACAGCCTATATGCTTTAGACTAAGAGCAATAACTAACAATTGATTTATCATCTAGCTTACTACATCCATGTGAATCAATCAAAGCAAAGGCAATATAACCAAAAACGTTTAAATGGCTTACCAAGGCTTTCTCTCACTCTATTTCTCATAAGGTGTTTGATTTTGAACAACCTTTCTTGGTGATAAATTCAACAAATACATAGCACTTGCATCACCTCCTACCCAGAAAACATTAGGCAGTCCCTTGGCCTTCAATAATTTCTTACCATCTCCATAACTATTCGATTCTTTTGTTTAGCCATACTATTTTTCTTCGGGGTATTTAGAGCAATTAACTCCCTGTGTAAACCTTGATCTTCACAAAATTCAATGAATTTATTAGATAAAAACTCACCACCCTTATCAGTTTAGAGTGTTTTTATGCATCTCCCACTTTACTTCTCAATAAGGCCTTTGAACTTCTTAAAAACTTCAATTGTCTTTGATTTTAATTACAAAAAATAGACCAAGCTCATACGGCTATAGTCATCTGTAAACAACAAAAAATATCTGCTCCCCTCAAATGATTTAGTCTATATATGACCACAGAAATCAACATGCACAATCTTAAGAATGATAGATGCCCTTCTAAACTTTCCCTTAGTAAATCGACTTTTGTAATGTTTCCCGTATATGCACCCCTCATATAAATCTATAGACTCCATTTTAGGCAATCCAAAGTCCATCTCTTTCTGACTCAATAATTTTAAACCCTTTACATTCAAATGCCCATATCTAAGATGCCACAACCTAGACTCACTACTTTCTTTGACAACAAGTGCGTAGGTTTTAACTTTTGAAACTTCAAATGGAAACAATCTATTTCGTGTCATAGAGACATCAACTATAATCTGGCTCTCTTTTTTTAATCTCTAACCATACAAAAAAATATCATCAAACAACATAAAATACTCACTAGCCATAAGCTGCCTAACACTCAACAAGTTTTGAGACAAACTAGGAATAAGACCATGACCATTATTGACATCCACAGTTCCTTTGCCTTCTACTTGCATTTATTTTTCATCTTCGAGCCTTAATTTCATCTTGTATGGTTCATCAAGCTCCTTAAATAAAGATTTTATTCCTGTCATATAATTAGAGCAACCATTGTCTAGAAACCAAATGTTGTTGGAAGTTGACATTTTTATGCCTTCATGACATGCCATAAATAGTTTGAGCTCCTCCTCTTCTTGTTCTACATAACTTGCTTATCCTTGTTTATCCCTTTGCCAGCAGTTAGCTTTTATAAGCCCAAACTTCTTATAGCAGTGGCACTAAATGCCACTTTTGTCACCTCCCTACTACTGCATTTGGTTTTGTTGCTTTTCACCTCGTCCCCATCCTCTTTCATGGCCACCTCTCCCAAAAATCCTCCTCTGCCACTTCCCCTACCAACTGCCTCCTTCTTTTCACTTTTTTGGTTGGACACATCCCCTTTCAAATGAAAGACTTTTTCTTCTCTCTTCTTGTTTACTCAACCTTAACTCATGAGATTGCAACAATCTCATCCATTCATCAAATGAATATACGGTCAAGTCTTTAGACTCCTTTATGGCTGCAACTACATGATCAAACTTGGGATTCAAACTCTGTAAAACCAGGAACAAAAACAATGTTTAGCAATCTCAGTCAAAAATTATTTTACTGCAATCAATTAACTTTAAATCATCTCCAATACATTGGAGGAAGTAGCGGCGACATAAGGAGAAGGGAAGCTTCCTTCCCAAGAGGTGACAACATGGAGGAATCATGGTACCATTGGAGGGAGGAGTACTCGTGACTTATCCCTTCTCCTCCCGGGCCATTAAAACGACAGTGTAGTCTGATTGAATAAACGATGCGTCACTGAAGGAAGCGGCAATAAGATGGATAAATTTGAAGACAAACTTTGCATAACTGACCTCCTTCCAAGCAACACTGTATAAGTGTTATTTTACGATGATGTCTATACAAAATAATAAGCTTGTCGAAGATGAACTGAGAAGAATGAATTGAGATACTTTCATTTGATCTCTTCTAAATGTATTTATACATTGTTGTTAATAGATATTAACAAACCTTAACAGAAAAACTAGCTCTAACTGTCATAACTGCTTCTCTTGATCTTCTTGACTTTTAAGACTCCAACATACTCCTCGTCTTAGGAGATCTGTAACTTGTTCTTTTGTTTTGCAGTACATTAATTGAACTTCTCCTCTTTGATGTATATCTCGCAGAAAACAGCACTTCAACTTGAAGTGTTTTGTTCTCCCATGAAATACTGGGTTTAGTGAAATTGCCAATGCAGCCTTATTATTAATACTTATATACTCTTGCCCAATGAAATATACAGCTCTTTCATCATTTTCCTGAGCCAAATAGCTTGATTTACAATAGCAGTAACTGCAATAAGCTCTACTTTAGCTATAGATTAAGCTACCATACTCTACTTCTTTGATCCCTATGAGAAACACCCCGATCCTAAGCTAAAACAATAACCAAAGATGCTCTTTATATCATCAGGAGATCCTCCCCAATCACTGTCAGAATAACCTCTTAACTTCATGCTTCCTATTCTACCATACTTAATATTAAAATTGTAGGTTCCTTTGAGATATCTTAGGAATCTCTTAGCTTCTATCATATCCTTAAGAGCATGTTTACTAGAAATTGGATATCTAGTCTTGTTGAGGTTATGTACATTAAGCTACCATTGAGACTTCTAAATCTACCTTCATTTTTAGTATTGGTTCCATCTGTTTTCTGTAATTTTTCTTTACAGTTCATTTAGTGAACTTATTGGTTTACATTCTAACATGTGAAATTTTTTAAGCACCTCTCTGATGTACTTACTTTGGCAAATAGAAATCCCTTTCTGATCTTGACAAATTTCCATTCCCAAGAAGTATTTCATTAAGCCCAAATCTGTCATTTCAAGCAAACCCTTCAATTTGAGCTTAACACCTTCAATCTCCTTAGCATTTTTCCCTGTCAACAACAAATCATCAATATATACAAACATGTAAATGAGTATGTCCTCCTACTTTCTCATATAGAGAGTGAGTTCACTCTCACTTCTGATGAAGCCAATCTGTTGCAAGTAATTATCAAACTTATTATACCAAGCTCTTGGAGCTTATTTTAGCCTATACAGGGCTTTCCTCAATTTTTACACCTTCTCCTCCTTTCCTGCTACTACAAAACCCTAGGATAGCTGTACATAGATCTCCTCTTTCAGCTCTTCATTGAGAAAGGCTAATTTCACATCTAATTGATGCACAAGCTAACCTCTTTTAGCAGATAGGTTTAGAATGAGCCTGATGGTCTCCAACATTGCTACATATGCAAAAGTGTCAGAGTAATCCACTCCACTTATTTGTGAATACCCCTTAACTACTAATCTGGCCTTGAACTTGTTGAGAGTACCATCAGGATTTAATTTGGTCTTGTAAACCCACTTTACACCAATAATCTTCCTGTCAACTAGTTTCAATACTAATTCCCATGTCTGGTTGTTTCCTATCACGTTGATCTCATCCTACATTGTAGCTAGCCATTCCTTGCTTTCTTTTGCTTCATTAAAACCTGCTGGTTCACAAAGAGTAATATTGCAAGCTTGATAAATGTCAAAAAGGAGTCTAGTACCTCTTATCAGGAATGTGATCCACTTAGTCTTTAAGATCATCATCAGATTGGTTTTCTAGTATAGATTCCTCTTCACTTTCTTGTGAGTGAGCTTCCTCTCCTCCCATTACTGAACCTACTTCATCTTCAGACACTTCCTTTGATGGAATTTCAGGCAGATTAACTCTTCTTAATAACACTCTTCCTATCTCTATACTGTCCTCTTTTAAACTTGACCAATCCGATACCTCATCTTCTAAGAAAGTCACATCCCTACTAACCTTGACGTCCTTTCTGCTGGGAATAAGGATTTTATATCCTTTAGTCACCTCTAAGTATCCAATTAAGACTCCTACAGTGGCCTTGGAGTTCAGTTTACTCCTCTTCTATTGGGGCTCATAAGTGAAACATGGACAGCCAAAGATCTTTAAATTTTTCAGGTTTGGTTTCCTCATGTGCCAAACTTCATATATTGTCTTCTTCTCTAGGGCTTTAGTGGGAAGCTTGTTGAGAAGAAACACATCAATTCCTGCAACCTCAACGCAAAGAAACCTAGGTAGAGACTTTTCATTGAGCAGACATCTGACCATCTCTAAAATAGTTCTATTCTTCCTCTCACTCACCCCAGTCTGTTGAGGTGAGTAAGGCACTATTAGTTGAAACACAATGTCACTGTCTTGATAGATCTTCTTGAATTTCTGATTACAGAACTTAGATCCATTGTCATTTCTGGATGTCTTGATCCTCTTCCCAGTTTGATTTTCTTCCATTTGCTTAAAATGCTCGAATATTTCTAGTGCCTCAACCTTGACTTCATGAAATAAATCCAGCAATACCTTGACTTGTCATCAATGAAAATGAAAAACAATTTGCTTCCATTCAGGAATTCAACTAGCAAAGGTCTACACACATCAGTATGGATTAATTCAAGTAGCTCTGATGCTCTCCACTTGCTATCCTTAAAGGGTTCTCTAGCCTTCTTCCCTTGTATGCAGGTGTTACACATTTGCTGAGATTCTTTAAGAATTGGAACTCCTTACACAAGTTTTGATTCACTTAGCTTTTTAAGACCCTTCTAGTGAGGATGGCCTAAGCTCTTATGCCAGAGACTTGGATGTTTAACACTTGCATTGAGTGCTACTTGATGTTGTTCGATAAGGTTCAATATATAGCTTCTATCTTTAGCCAATATCTTGAACAGAATTCAACCATCTAAAGATGAGATTATGCAGATAGCATTTTAAAAAAGGACTGAATACCCTTTTTCAATCAACTGTGATATACTGAGGAGGTTCTGCTTAAGTTCTGAAACATAGAGAACATCTTTAAGTGTCCTTGGACCATTCATACTCTCAATGACTACAGCTCCTCTACCCTTAGTAAAATTCAAGTGGCCATTGCCAATTTTGACTCTACAAGTGTTCTTCTTGTCTAGTCTTTTGAAGATACTCAAATTGCTTGTCATATGATTGGAGAAATCACTATCTACAAGCCAACTATCTGCATAAATGCTGGTGTCAAGAAGCCACAAACAACTGATCTCCTCCTTCTTGGCAGCAATTTGGGCTTCTCCAGAGTTTTGCACCTGCTTCTTGCTCCTGCAGAACTTGTCAATGCGTCTAAGCTTTTTGCATTTCCTACACTTAACATCAAGCCTTCTCCAGCATTTATAATGAGGATGGTTTGTCTTACCACAGTGTTCGCAGGGGTCCTTTTAGGACTGAGCTGAAGATGCTACAGGTTCTTGCTTTTCTTGTTTCTTACTATCTGAACCACCCTTGGTCCACAACTTCTTCTTCCCCTTACCACAGGTTTTCTGACTTGCCCTGAGGGCACCTTTAGTTGCTTTCCCTAATCTTAGTGTTGTCCTTTGCTTTTGGGCTTGCAGGAAACTCAACAATCCTGACAACTTCAAGTTTGCCATATCTCTATTATTTTCCAAAGATATGGTAGTTGCTTCAAATTTTTCGGGGAGAAAAAGTAGCATCTTCTGGACAATCTTCTCGTCTTCAAATCTACTTCTAAGAATAATCCTATCCGTAAGATTCTGCAACTTTCTAGCATAAACCTTGATAGATTCTTCTTCTATCATTTAGAGTCTATCAAACTTCCTCAATAGGTTGATAACCTTCAACCCAAATACGATAGGATTCTCTATCAAAGAATGGTGCGTGCATACTTGGAACTCCCTCCATCTAGATGTCTAAATTGCTCCTAGGTTGTACCAGTTTCTTGTTTAGATGAAGCTTTCAAAAAACTGCTCCACAGATCCCTTGAGATCCTCTTCAGCTCTGATGCCACTGTTATTTTACGATGATGTCTATAAAAAATAATAAGCTTGTAAAAAATGAACTGAGAAGAATGAATTGAGATACTTTCATTTGATCTCTTCTAAATGTATTTATACATTGCTATCAACAAATATTAACAGACTTTAACAGAAAAAACTAACTCTAACTGTCATAATTGCTTTTCTTGATCTTCTTGACTTCTAAGACTCCAACAACAAGTCACCCGAACAGGTTTCATATTCAGGAGGAAGGCTAGGGTACTCTTCAAGACAATAGGTTCCCCAACTGCTCTCTTCCTTATTTGATGCTGTAGTCGCATATATATCCAAGCCTTCAGGAAGAAGACCCTCAAAGATGCTTCCAGATTCACGAACTTCAAGATAAAACAGCTGTATATACAAATATAACTAGTCTTGTTTGTAACTTGAGTTTTACAGGTGAAAGAATATTTAAGTTCATAACTTGTTTGCAACTTAAGTTGTAGGTCAAGGAATATTTAAGTTCATATCTATCCAACCACACCCTTGTTCTATACAGTAAGGAGCAAGGCTACAGTTTTGGAGTTAAGCTACTAGGGGAAAAATATGATTTACGTAGAAAAATGAAAAGAGAATTAACATTTTTACCGATCTTGGGACGGGTGAGCATGCAGTGAATACATGTGAAAAATGAAACACAGTTAACTCTTTCACAATAAAAGGCCTTAGACCATGAGTTGCAAACAAGCTTTAACGTTTTTCAATGTTTTTTCAGTTATGCTTACAAACCCAGCACTTCAGGACCTCCACGATCTCTGTAGTATATAAATATATGATCGTCTTTTCCACTATCCCCAACTTTCGCATTACCACCAGTAAGAGCTGATTCGTTTCCTAGGATGACATCTTTACCGTTATAGTCCTGTAACAAGAAAAGCAGTAATGTGGCGTGTGATACGGAACTGGCGAGCCATTTGCACACAATAAATAGAGGTGCTGATTGTAGAATTAAAGTGCAATGAAAAAATGACCTTAGGAACTCCCTTGTAGACATTTTGACCATTTGGGTTGTTAATGATGATTCCAGGTCTTGGATTTTCTTCATTAAAAGCAAAATCATCATACATAACAACAACGATGTTTTCCTCCTTCAATCCACCTTTCTTCAAGAGCTGATAGCATGACAATTGACAAGCATCAGCCTGAAACAAGAAGTGTCAATAGTAAATATCAGTTGGAAGACGAAACGATATCATTGAGAAAGAAATTGTCCAGTCAGTGGTAGTCTCTCAGCTGAAATTTATGCCTGAACTAAAACACATTTTGTTCCAAACACACAATCTCAGTCGAACTCTTTATTTGGACTTGTTGCAATCGTTCACCATCAAGTATATGTTTTTTAATCAACTAATGCTGTTTGTGTAAAATCTAAAAGACTGCCTCTAGATTTTCCTTATTTGTATGTGTTACATCTTCTCTATCGTATAGCTGGTATTTTCAGTTAAAACTCTTTGCATTAATCCTTCAAGGCTTTAAAAGGTGTATTAATAGTTATCACAACTCAGAGGCCTTTTAGTGATTCTAGCTCTACGATTATTGAATCTGTTGGCATCAGAGTCGCCATTCCATAGTACAGACCAAAGAACAAGTGTCCACAAAACTCTGCAACTAGTGATTAATAAAGATATCGACATGATTGTTGATAGCGGTTGAATTTAGACAAATCGAAATGCTAAGAAAATTGAAGAATTTTGGAGGTTTAACGAAACATTTGGAACAAATGGCGGTAGGAGTCAATAATTGCGAGAACCATAAAGCGTACGTGCAATGATAGATAACACAATAACAGGGATAAAGTCTTCGTGTCTTTCTAACTTCTAATTTCAATCAGTTAATAGAGAAAAGGATCAGTATCATAGACATGAACAGTTTCATGTCTTTCTCAGAAATCTAACACGAGGCGTAAAAAAGAAAAAGGAAGCAAGTTAGAGTCGTATATACGAGGAACAACACTGAACTGAGAGAAACAAACAATCACCTGGTGCCTATAATTCAAATATTCATTAGATCCAACAATCAGGACCACCCATTTGGTCCCTGGGAAGTCATTGTCGTTATGACGGAAGAACCTAGAAGAAGTGTCTGAAGGCAGTCGAAGAACGTCTGCGAAGGTGATTTGACAAGAGCAGAAGGAAAATGAGAGTCCATATGAGGATTAGCTCTCCACAGGACTGCCGCCTCCTGGGAAGGAAGCTTCCCTTCTCCTTCTATCGCTGCTGCTTCCTCCGGTGGTGTTTGCATCCGTTGGATGCCGAGAAGGAAAGGTGGCAGAAACTAAAACAAGATTATATAAACGTAGGATCCACTTTTAGTTTAAAATAAAATTGTAAGATTGGATCGCACTAATATATAAAATTTTAAAAAAAGTCAAGTTACGGAAAAAAAAAAGTTTACATAAAAGAATCATAGAGGAAATGCAATTATTTGGTAAAGTTATTCATGATTAGTTTTATCCTCTTAAAGTTATATGGAATGGGTAACTTGAGTATGATGCACATGATGTAGATGTTGTTTTGAAGGATCACCACTTATGGTTATAATGTATTTTTTTTCATTGATTGTATGAATAATTCCTTCTAATTCTTTATGCTTCATGAGGGTTGTAGTGTGAGATCAGCTTGACTATAAGCTATGAAACATAATTTTAACATTCATCATAGCTAATGATGCTAAGTTTTGAGTGATTGTTAGTTTTTGCACTTGATATTACCTTAAGCATTTTTCTTACTTTATTAGCTTTGATGGTTTTTGTGCTACATTACCTAAATACATCTCACCTTAACCTTTGCCTATATTACAACCTAAAAAGTCCTTTGATTTAGGATATACATATGAATCCTAGTGATGGAGAACTAAAATGAGATGCAAAGTCGTGGAATGTCTAGATCATGAATGGTATTTGAGTGTACCTTTAGATCTATCTTCTTTAAACATATTTTGTCAAAGTCTACCCCTGGGTTGCTTAGTTTTTAAAGAGAATGATTATTAATTGATCATGAGTAAAGGTATTAAATGTTAAGTTATTGGTATGGTTTTGAAAGTTATTCCTCTTTTCTTATGGCTTGGGAAATACGAAAAATATGGAAATGTTTTGGTTTGTTACTTTGATTATGTTGCTTTGCTTGAGGACGGTCAAAAATTAAATATGGAGGAACTTAATATGTTCTTAATTGATTATACATTTAGGTACAAGTCTGAAATTCAAGACCTAAAATGAGTTTAAAGCACATTCTTTGAGTCATCCTCTTGATGTTTAAACTCATTTATCTTTGTGGAACAAAAAGAAGATGGATTAGGGTGAAGATGGTACAAGAAAGTGCAAGAAAATGAACATTTCAATATGACCTACAAGATGCACGGTCGTGCATCTTGGTGATTGGAACTTTTTGATTTGCACAGTCGTGTATCCTACATTTTCATTGGTTTGCATGGTTAGATGCACAGCCATGCATCTAAACATGCATCTTCCTAGTAACCTAATTTTTGGTATAAATCAACATTTGAGCAGCCAAAGGAAGGGTGAATAGTTTTTGGAACATGAAGGGATGTAGAGCATTTGCTTAATTACACTCTATAAAGGGTTAATCTTCCTTCTTCTAGTTCAAAGGTGAAATCAAAGCTAAGGATCACATTTGAGCATCTCTTTATTGTGTATTGTTAAAACTCTTTCTCTCTCTATAAGGATTTTTTTGTTATTCTTTGCTTATTGACTTGGTTATTTGTGTAAGAATGATATGAATGCTTCTATTAGATTGTTTTTAAATAAACTCATTGCTAGAATCTCAAATACATGAATACATAATAGCTATGTTTTGGATTCATTTATGGCAACCAATGGTGTTGAATCATCGGGGATAATGTAACATAGGTTAAATGAGCCGAGCTTGTATGGTTGTTACCTAGATTAATCTGTTTTCCTTATTCATAATGCAACTGTCTTATTAAATCTAGAGAGCTTCTTCTAGGTTGTTTGATATTTAGATTTAGTTAAAGAACTTATTTTGATTAAACACGACTTAAGGGAAAATCGAGATTAACAGAGCTTGTTGTTACTCTATTAATAATTTCTAAGAGAGATATGAAAACAACCAGATAATAAAGCCTTCTTATTTGTGTGTAGGCTGAGATTGAACCAAGAACTGGATTCCAAAATCATTCATCAATGTTCTACTTTTATTGCTACTTAATTTGATTTACTTTTATTAGTTTAATTTTACTTTATTTTCTTAATTACATCCAACCAAAACCCCATTTATATCCTAAACATCGATTCTTTCTTTGCAAAGCTACACGAACACTCCCTGTGGATAAAATCCCTACTCACCGTTGCTATAAATTTAGTGGCGCAAAGTAGGTTTATTTGTTGGTGCATTTGACATGCTTTAAGAGTTTATATGTGCATTCATGTTATCAAATCAAACTTGATGTCCTTTATCTTCCCCTTTAAGTTCATTATTTTCTTCTTTTTTATTATTATGATTATCACAAGTTATGTTCTTTTTGTTATTTTATTAGAAAAATAATTATAAGTTTATGTTGTAATTACGGGTTAATTGGTTCTAAGAAGAACACTTATGTTTTGTCTTAAGGCTTTATGCTTTGAAACTTTTTCATTTTGATTCATCCTTTATTTTTTAAGTGTTTATGGAGGTTATGATTAAGAAGAAGTTAAGCATTTCTTGATGTGTTACAATATGACATTGGTTAACTTACTCTAAAGTGTCCAATAGGGTGATGTAAGCTTTTGATTTTGGAAAGCTTTAATTTTTAATTTTACAACTCTTTATTTATGTGTATATTAATAATAATTTGATGGTCAACGAAATAATCTTTGATGGTTAACTATAATAATAATAATTGCCATGTATTCTTCACAAATACAACAAGAAGCGTACAAAAGTGTTTCCATATTTTTATTAATATAGGTCCTTGATGAGCCTATTTCTTTACAACTCTGACTAACTTCTTCTTTTCCTATTTTCCTCTACCACATGGTAAACTAAAAGGGATCAGACATTAACAGGTAGACTGATTGAAGATATTTTAATTTTGATAATATTTATGTGTAGCATCCCACTCCCGCAAGACCCGAACCCGATATCGATGGTGATATCCGAGCTCGTGTCTCACGAGGGTGGTATGCTAGAACAGTCAAACAGTTCCAAAAACTCAGT
>JANIJH010000223.1:14384306-14394714 GCA_024520975.1 Erythroxylum areolatum | reverse complement strand
AGCCAACGATGCTTTTCGAGCCTGAGGAACTGTTCATAAGTATTCACAAGTCAAACAACAATCAAAAACTACAGCAGATATAAATCTCATAACTTCAGCATCTATCCTGAATGACTAAGAAATATGCAACTCAGTAATTACATACCCCAAACAATTTCCCCCAAAACAAAGACAGACATATCTATGCCGAAACATCTACACTTTGTTATTAAGACTCTGCTTTAGGACATCATTATTTTCAAAACGGTCATACCAGATGGGATCGTTGCTGTTGCACCAAGAGATCCCATCGCACTTGAAATATTTTTAGTCTCCAATTTGCTAACAGTGTTTGAAACTGCTGTAGTTTTTGTTGCGATGATTTCTTCAGTGCTAGTAGAACCGCACACTGACTGAGCAACTGAATGTGAAGAAACTGATAAAGGACTTGAGAGATGAGAACAAGGCGGGGTACTTATTGGCTGGTTCACAGGATTAACACCAGCAGCTGTTTGGTTTAAAATAGGTGCCTGGACTTCAACTTTTGGTTGTGCTGTGTTGGAGGAATTTGATGATCCGTTTTCAGCCAAGAACATGATAGCTCGAGCCTGGAATCCAAAAAACATAAAACTCAACACTGCCAAGTAGGAAAATAAGTAAAATAATGGTTAAGATTAATAAGAATAGAAAGATAGGAAACCTTCTCAGGGGTTATATCATCATAGACATTCACTGTGCCCGCATAAAAGATGGTCAGTGGAGTAGGAGAGACTGGTGTTTTGACACTGTTTTCCATAACATTCTGAGATCAAAACACAAAATAATCAACAAGTAAATATCAAAAATATCAAAGTATTTTAATACCATGCTTCTGTCTTCCCAACTGCAGAACTAAGAGTGGGAAAATTTGGAGCCATGACGGGAATTCCTCCAAGTAATAATGGCTTCATGTTAGTGCCTGAAATTGTCTGCTCAGTGGTTGCAAAATAACTCCGAGAGAGAGGGTTGTCCACAGCAACTGAAACTGCATGACTGGAGACTGGAAACATCTTCCCATCGAGAGGATGATGCACAGAAAGCACATCATGTTGCAGGGCATAAGCAGTCAGTGAAAAGTGAGTCCCACCTTGCCTGTTGTGATTGAATGATTTCTATATGGTAAAAATCAAAATGAAAAATAATGATTCAGTGAATATCATCAAGAACTGGGTCGAACAGATGTGGAAATGATGGTCCATTTCATTTCACTTGAATTAAGGCCGCGGAATTATTTTCCCCTGCAGTTTTGTTGATCCAGTGTCTGTCTAAAGCTGTTTATGCAAAGGAAATACCACTATGCCTCCATGCAAATCCTAGAATCACCTCTAAACATAAAAAAGAAATGGCAGAATAAAGACATACCTGGATTTCAGCAATTGGGCGTTTTCCGTTAGGATCATAACCATCTGCAGGTGAGATGGACAAGAAGTTAGGGGGTAGCAAAAGATCAGATGCAATCTTCTTAGTCTTGTCTTCCTGAGGAACCTTGAATGACTTCGAATGAGTGAGAGCAGAGATCTTATTGGAAAAGGGCCATCGTAACCATGAACCTTTAGCAAATCGTAGAAGTTGAAAAATAAGACTAATATAGCTTACAGGCTTTTCAGCTAGAGCTAGTAACGTATCAAGATTAAACCATACAAGTAAAAAACGTCATAATAGAACAAATTCGAACCGACAGTTTAGCATGTAGCTGTTGTTAGGAACGGATACACGAAGTAATAAGTTAAAGATAGATTTCAGAAAATTCTTCTCGGATACTGAAAAATTTTAGCAGCACATGGCTCAAAAACATTAAATCGTAGTAAATTTAAACAAAAAGAGAAAGACGTACACCTAACAAAGAAGGAGAAACAAGACAAGCAGCTTTGAAGACGCACTACAATTCTGTTTAGAATTATGGTTAAATATAAATATACCATCTCACCACAATAAAAACCAAATTAGCTGCTTAATGGGATAGAATCTTTTGGTTATTTCCTCGGCTCTCTCTTTTTTAAGTAGGATATCCCAGTTTCAGCAAACATGCAGTCTAAAACTCACAAGGCAAAGGCAGAGAATTTCAGACTAACCCATCTCCCAAAAGCAAGGACTATAACCAAAACAAGTTCAAATTGCAGAATGTTAGAGTCCGTAGAAAGGGAAAAATTTTAGAGGGATGATAGCAAATACCTGTCTCTTTGAACCCGTCAACGTTAACCTCATCCTCCGCAAGAACGAGTGGCTGCTTTGAGCTCAATCCCAGAAAATCCCTCTCCATTTCAACTCTCAAAATTTGCACACGGGATAATAAACAAAAAGAAAAGACAAAGAATTCACAAAAAATCAGCTCAAACAAGTAAGGTCGACCTCTCAACGAAACTTGTGAGTGTAGAGAGAGAGAGAAAAGAAAAAACAAAAAAGCTTCCAACAGCAGCAAAAGCTAGAGGGAGACCGGGAGAGAGAAATGGGTTCCGAGTCACTGTATAATTATATGAATCAGTTTACTTACAAGCAGATGCAGAGCGACCAGGCGTCTTTTATAAGATGTTTGACGGTTAATAATATCACGGTGAAACGATTAAAAAAGAAAAGAAAGTGAAACATCACCCACGTTTTCCTTTTGACTCCAACAAAACACCATAATTTGTGGCAATTACTTTTAATAGTTTGACATTTTTAATATAATGGAATTAAATCATTACAATCCATTCATATTTGCTTTATAAAATAAAATTTTAATTCCAATCCACTCATATTTGCTTTATAAACTAAAAGTTTTTTTATTTTAAAGTGAAAATAGTATATACTTTAACAAAGAAAACAATCGTCAGGATCAAATCGCTTCTTTTCACTTTAGCTTACAAAAATACCATAAATAAATTTGTAATATGTAAAACCAGAAATTTGGAAATATATGCTTTAGGTTCATATTATAAAAAAAATGAAAAATACCACATTGATAAGCATTAAATCGTTGAGTCAGAAACACATTGAAGTTTATAAGTCTCGAATCAAATTTAAACAAGGATAGAATTTTGAGGTATATTATATATTAAATATTTTTTTCCCCTGATTCAGGTGATAACCAAGATTGAGCATGTTCAGCGTCTGTGGTTATGTTTCATATTTTTTATTATAAATTAAGATTTTTTTAAAATCATTAAATAAGATTACATTTTTTTTCTTTCTATTGGTATTTAAATTTGGGCATTTGACAAATTATAAAGACCTGGTCAAATATTAGCATGTTTATATGTTATCTGCATGAGCAAATTTGTCAGTAACTCCAAAAAAGAAAAAAGGTTTACTATTTGATTTTAAAATATAATTCCAAATGCTGATATTAATACCAAATAATGGACTATTAAATCGTAATATCATTCAACAAAATGAAAATAATATTTAAAAAATATATATCCGTTAAGAAAAACTATCCAAATACCAAGAACTTGCATCACTCGAAAGTCGAAATCGAAATGTAGGATACGAGACGATTTTGTAAGGCAGAGGAATAAGCCGGCGACATCCGCTTACGCTAACCGGAACAGCACGTAAGAGAGCACGTGCTACAGTCCTTAAAAGTGGGGTCCCTCTGTCGGTGATAACGCACATGTGCAACTCTTTCTTTTCGTTATGTTGTTTGGTAAACTGAAACGTGTGCTTTTTCACGTGATGCAAAAAGGGCGCTAGTGCCCTCGTGCTCCTGCTCCGACGTCGTCCCAACTGCGTTTGCTATGTACAATTTGCACCTGTTCCTAACCTTTTCCGAAATGGTATCACGATAAGTTCTTCCATCACTATTCTACTTTTAATTCTATTACACAATTATATTTATATACATTACGATTTTATGTTCTTAATGAATTTTATTCAGCATATAAAAAAATAAAAAGTATTTTATTGATACAAATGTAATATTTATATTATGTGTACTTTTTCATTATTTTTTAACTGAAGTATAAGATAATGAATTCTTTTTAAAAAAAGAAAATAAAAAATTTTAAAGATTAAAACAATGCTCTTCCTCTACAAGGATCTTAAGGATTTGATTATAAAATTTTACCATGTAAATACAAACCTACCCTGTGAAATCATGAGACTGGAAAATAGATTAATCTTTTATTTCTTAAATGGCCAGTAGGATGAGAGCTTAATATTATAATAAATCCTATGGATGGTATATACGCTAGAACTTGTGATGCAGCTCTTATGAGACTTATCGGTGAAAAATTTCACGAGCTTAAGAGTCACAACAAGAACTTACTTTCTCAATTCACAGGTGTAAACAATATCACGTACCATTGTACTATTACGTTTAACATGATCAAAGTTTAAAAATTAACTTGTAGGTAATTAATTCAAACATGAATACTTGAACATCAATCTAATTTGCTCGATGTGATGTTGGATTTAATGCATGTATGTCCTTTTTTTTTTACTTTTCAATGTCACTTCTTACAAGACATTAGTTGACATTGTTTTATTTGACTGACATATACTTACATATGTTGTCTATCAATTAAGTTGTCCAACTTCTGGAACCAAACCCTCTGTACCGTTTTTCCAATTCCAACCTTGTGCCCGATAACTTCGTCCACAAGCTTTGCAATAAATAAATGAGTTTCGTGGATGATAATGCTTGGCACAGGGTTGGAACTGGGAAAAGGGTACAGAGAATTTGGAGCCCCAACTTCTATTCATATTTGGAATATTGTTAGAATGATTTATTATAAGTTAGAATGTAGTGATTGTCCAATCACTAAGGTGGAATTAGTTGTGATAGACTTTTCTAATTGTGAACTTATATAGTAGGATAGGTTGGTTTTAATTTGGAGGGGAAACGATTAGAGACCTGTAAAAACTTAGGAGATATTCTGTAAAGTAAAGATTAAATGTTCTATAAACTTAGGAGAAATGAAGGATACTAATGATGAAATCATTTTCTTAAATAACAGTTTTACATAAATGAGTAATATTGATAGATCTTAGATATATAGACGATTAATACCCGATGGTTTTATTAATCCTGAATTTGTTGAGTGAGTTAAAGCTTTTATTCGCTATGCATGTTCTCAACCTACATATATGAATCACCCAAAGATCAGATATCTATGTAAAAAATGTAAATATATTCGTTTTCTTTCTATTGATGAAGTGAATCTCCATTTGTTAAAAAAAGGTTTGTTCCAAATTATTTTGAGTAGACATGACATGGGAGCCATTAAGTTATAGTATCTCAAGAGGTAATGAAGCAAGCTTGTCAATAAATATGGATGAGTTTGAAGGGGGGACTGAATTTAGAACAAGTAATATAGGAGTAACTGAAAATCCTTGCATTCAAATGATTTATGATGTAGTTGGTTATACCTTTCAGGAAAATATAGAACAGGCAAAACAATTTTTTGACTTACTACAATCAACTGACCAAGAATTATGGCTAAATTATAAGACCATGGTTCGATTATCTTCAATTGCTCGAATATTGAACATAAAATTTGAAGGGCATATTTCTGATCGAAGTTATGATAAAATACTTGCTTGATATAATGAATCATTAACTCCTAATCATACAGTGGTTGACAATTTTTATAATATGAAATTTTGGTTTTTCAGTTGAAAAAATTGATTGTTACGAATTAGAATGTATGTTGTTTTGGAGAGAAGATGTGGAATTATAATAGTGCAAATTTGGTGGTCAATCTAAGTTTAAACTTTGAAAGCGTACTATAAAACATAAATTAGTACCTTGGAAGTGAATATATTATTTCCTACTTACTTCGAGACTTCAAAAATTATAAGCCTCTAATGTTATTGTATCTTACATGAGATGACATAATGAACATGAACAAGAAGATGGAATAATGAACCATCCATCGGATGCACTCACATGAAAATATTTCAATAACAACTATTATGAGTTTGCAATTGAAAGTTGAAATGTTATGTTGGGATTGTCGATGGATGGATTATAACCTTTTGGTCAATCCAGCTAATAATATTCATTATAACCAATCATAATTACTCCTTATAATTTGACTCCATAGATGTGTATGAATAAGGCATATATGTTTTTGACAGTGATTGTGCTAGAGCCTACAAATCTAAAGTATAAAATTGATGTATTATTACAATCATTGGTACCTAAATTGCATAATCATTGGGAATATGGTGTGGAGACATATGATGTGTCTCTTAAACAAAATTTTTTTAGAGTAGCTTTGATGTGGACTATGAATGATTTCCAGACACATGCTATATTGTTTGGATGGAACACAACAGAAAAATTGGCTTGTCCTTATTGTGGCAATAATTCTGATGCGTTTTATCTTCCAAACGGGGCCAAAAATCTTGGTTTGACAACCACAAGAAAGTTCTTCCTCCAGATCATCCATTTAGATGTAATAAATAAAATTTCATTAAGAATAGGATGGTCGAAACACCTCATCCCTCTCACAAAGCTCGTGAAGAAATATTGCAGAAGATTGATGAATTAAGGTTACTGAAAATTACAAAAATTGAAGTTGATGAAGTTAATATAAGCATTAGTAAAAACTTTGGTTGGAGAAAACACAACATCTTTTGGGATTTGTCATATTGAAAAAATAATTTGATACGTCATAATCTAGATGTGATGTATATTGAAAATTATATTTTTAATTTTTTTAATATCATAATGAACATTAAAGGGAGCACAAAGGACAATGCAAAATCACAAGCTAATTTGAATTTTTTTTTGTAGAAAGAATGAGTTAGATAAAGATCTTCACACTAGTAAATACTCGAAAGTATGTTACACTTTGGACAAAAAACAAAAGAAAATTTTGTGTGAATGGTTGAAAAGTCTAAAGTTTCCGTTTGGTTATGTTTCAAATTTGAAAAAGTGTGTGGATATAAGGAAGAACAAATTATTTGAGATAAAAAGTCATGATTGTCATGTGTTTATGCAAAGGCTAATTCCAATTGCTTTTCTGGAGTTGCTACCGATTTTAAGGTTTGGGAAGCTATACCAAAATTAAGTTTGTTTTTCAAAAGCTTAACATCATC
The DNA here is from genome assembly GCA_024520975.1 of Erythroxylum areolatum. Classification (NCBI taxonomy): domain Eukaryota; kingdom Viridiplantae; phylum Streptophyta; class Magnoliopsida; order Malpighiales; family Erythroxylaceae; genus Erythroxylum; species Erythroxylum areolatum. The sequence goes on along the minus strand of JANIJH010000223.1, from coordinate 14,387,670 downwards.
TGAAATAAAGTTGGATAAAATGGAAAAACTAGAAAGGAAAATTCCAATAATCTTGTGCAAATTAGAAGTGATTTTTCCTCCAAGCATCTTTAATTAGATGGAGCTTCTACCTGTGCATTTATCGCACGAGGCTAAACTTATTGGTCCAGTTCAATATCAATGATCCTTTTGAGAGGTAATTATAGTAAATAGTTAAACTGGAGTTATAACATGTTTTAGTCACAGAATTGTAATAACCATACTTTTTGATATACATATTTACATCACTTGAAAAATTGTCAAAAACAAGACTGGAGTTGAAGATTCGATATGTAATGCTTATTTAGTGGAGGAGGCAAGTATATTTTGTTCAAATTATTTTGAGCCGCATGCGCACACGAAAGAAAGAAAAGTTCCTTGTAATGATAATAGAGGAGGAACGAGTGATATTGATGGTAACTTATCCATTTTTACATATCTTGGATGAACATATGGATGATCAACAAAAATAATATTAACAGAAGAAGAAACAGAGGTTGCCCATGGTTATATTTTATTGAACTGTCAAGAGGTTCAACCTTTTGAACTGTAAGTTGAAGTTAATTTTTAAATTGATTATTTGGGTTTTCCAAGTTAATGTTGTTCACATACAAGGGATGGTTACGCGAGCTAATACTAAAAAAAACACAGGATAATATCAATAAAAATGTTAAAAGACACTTTTGTCGATGGTTCGAGAAATATGTAATTTTTCACTTACTATTATTGAAATGGTTGAATTATTAGATCAAAGTGTTCAAGTGACATTATACTATTATTTATACTATTATTTTTGTGTAGGACTCAGAAAACTCAATAAAGAACAAGTTTATATGTGATCTAGCGAAAGGAACTTTACAAACTGTTAAATTGTATCTGATGTATTTCATTAATTGATACAAATTTCATACAGAATATCATGGTCATAATATAACAATAATAAATAGCAGGGTTTGCATATAGGGAATTTTTATTTTTTTATCTTTTTTATTTCTTTGTTAAAAAATCATGTTCGTTATTATTCCTTTTGACTCTATTGTATCCAATTCTTATATCTAAATTTCTAATAAAAAATCAAATTTCACCATCTTCTTATTTTTAGGGTTTGACAATATCTCTTATTATGTTAGGGAACCTCTTTGTTCAATTCTTTGTTCCGTACCTTGCACATCAAAATTGTTCTAAACTCTATTATTTGTATGATTATTATTTTATCAAAGAAAATAAAAGAAAAAAAAGTGGTGCATGAATGGTGACATTAAGAAATCATTCGCAAGCCCGCACGGGTAGCTCGGTTGGCAATCTAGCAGACTAAATTGGGACAAGGACCTAGGTTCGATTCCTGGCAACGGGAGTGCATGGGCCGTTCTGCTAGGCGGTCGACCGAGATCAAACCATGGTTTACCCCCTCACAACCTGATCGGGCCCGGGTGTGGGGGCAGCTGGGGTGGCTAATTCCACCTTTTTGGGACAAAGAAATCATTCGCAAGTGCAACTTAAATTTTCGCTCGCCTTCTTTGTTTTATACTACTTTTGTACTTCTTGCTTAACTAGTTATTTATCTTCTTGCCTCAACTAATAATTCATTAGGTTTGATGGACTCTATCGGATTAAATTCTTTTTGAGTTTTTGCTATTCTTAAAAAAAATTGTGAGGCAAGCAAAGAGTGAAAAGGTAAGAGAATGACATATTAGCATCGAGAAAAGTCAAATAAAGAGTGAAACATGAATGATTTGTCATATTTGAGAGTAAACATGTGAGTCAGTGCATGAGAAAATTTTCTTTATAAATTTTTGTCCCAACTTTCAATTGTCTTCTAAGGGCATTTCAACAATGAAAGTGGAGAAATACACAGGCTATGCAACAATAGATGGAAAGGATGGATATGATATTTATTGAAGAACTAATCACTATAGGTTAATGAATTGTAAGGGAGACGAAAACCTTTAGTTCTTAATAAAGGGAGGCATAATAGGCATATTCCCATAATGAAGGTTGATTAGAAGAATGATTAACTAAGTTTTTATGACATTGGACCTCACATTTAAGATTAAAGAGGACATGTTTAGGACTAAGAGTTATACATTATTAAGAGCAAAGTTGGAGCCTAGAGTTTTAAGGAGGAGTGTATGAGAATCTTGCTAACATCAAGATGACCATACTTTCTCTTAAGGGTAGGAATGAACCAAAAAAAAATTTAGAGTAGGAGATAAAGATATAATTGATCTTAACTGTCGTAATCAATTTGATAAGAAGAAAGTAACGATAGTAGTAATAGAATTTATCAATTATTTCATCATTAGATATGATTAAATGGTGAAGAATACAAGAAATCGTGAGTGACCCATAGATACCTTAAACAAATATACCACTCGTGATAGCGATTGTTAACCATTTTTTAATAACCATTATTAGCAATTTCCCTAGCTAGTCCTGCCCTTGCAATCACATAATTCAATCAAATTGTTGTCGTCTACTCGGACCAATAAACACATGATATATTGATGGATATTAACCATGGATGATAAGAGAGAAACACGTGTGTGGTATAGTGACACTATAACCTTTTTGTTTCCTTTGACAACCTACTCATCACCATCTATTAGGCTTCTTGGAGCTTAAATAAACTTCCTACCATTGGTGGCATCAATGTTCTACGAAGGTTATGTTTCCATATTTCTGTTGTCTTTGTTCACAATGTTTAAGTAAACTGAGTTCAATACCTAGTCTCTACAATTTGTAGTAACTTAACAACGATGGTAACTAATCCAATGGTGGCTTGACTAGTGGCAACCCTTTGCAATTGGTTTGTAGTTTGAAAGCGTTAAATATGAGGTTTCCAAAACCAATCTTTGTTTTCTTTTAAATTTAACTTTTCATATTCTTAATAAAATTGGAATTGCATGGGCATATCGTTTTAATTTTAATCATTATATTATGATCACCAATAGCAAAATAGAAAATTGAGTTATAAAATTAAAGAAAGCTATGATATCATTATTAAGAAGTCAACATATGATTACATCATATGCACAATGAAAGAAAATAATTTTTTTAGGTTTCCTAAAAACTAATATCACTCTAATTTTATAAAATTATCAAATCCATAAACGTAATAAAGTATGAATTGTAAATTGTATCTCATTATGAATTTTGATTTCATGTTTTATAGCTCCTTTAAAATCCATAAGTTATGTGAAAACTACCACAATTGTATAAATGTCTGGCTTTTAATAATATTTACACAAACGTATTAAGAGAACTCTATAAGTGATATAAAAAGCGATAACCTAATACTATTGGGTCATGCAAAGCCTAAGTCTATATATAATATGGCTTAAACTTT
>JANIJH010000223.1:14345690-14360255 GCA_024520975.1 Erythroxylum areolatum | reverse complement strand
ACAATATACTTTTGGGTCAAATATTCATTTTGATAAGGTAAAAGACACAATTAGGCAATACTTCCTCTTAGAACATTATTCTACAATATCTTAAGTTTCTAATGACACCAAAATCATTCAATTTGGTATAGTACTTTGAAAGTTATACTCTAATTATTTTTCAAATGTTCTCATTATGAAACATTACACTTTACTCAAATTCCATCCAGAACTCTAAAGTCTTAGAGACTGAATTACAATTCAATTTCTTCAAAAAATCTATAGAACCATGTCTCTAGTTTACTCCAAATTAAAAATCATCCCATTTGGATAACTATAGAAGAAGATATAACCGAAATACCAAAGCATGTTCATTAAAACCATACCACTTATCATATTCCAGTAGTCCTCAACATTTTCATCCTAAATCCAATAACCCCACTAAATAAATTAAGTCACAGCCATGCAACATAAAATCATGGCTGTGAAAGAGTCATGGGTGTGCAACAAAAAACTCACACCTGTGCACACCAATGAAATTAAATCACGACCGTGAGACTTCAACGCACGGCCGTGCACACCAAATTATACCTATCCCAAAATTTTCACTCGATCTCTCCCAAATAATTTCAAATGGATATGAGTTTTGGTAGAGATGTAGATTAGTGTGTTACAAGTCCAATAGTTTAAGAATCAAGTCATTTGGACATCAGGTGAAGAAGTTATAATGAAAAGATTGAAGGATGTTCAGAACAAACTCTTTTAGAAAAACAGTTGAATGTCGCGATCGTGCGCAGGTCATGAACGTTCTAAAGCGCGATCGCAACTCGCGATGATCAACAGCGATGTCATGATCATGCTCTTCTTTCTTCTCTTTTTTACTGAATATTTCTCCTTCTTCTCCTTCCATTTTTTTTTCCAGATTTCTCATTCTTATCTCATTCAATCTATGACTCCATTATTTTCTCCTATTTTCCACTCCCATTACAGTTCAAAACCATCCATAACAGATCAAAATTTAAGATTACATACTAACACTAAACAAAACATTTAAAGACATTCAATAATTTCTGCACTTTTCTTTTTTTCTGCATTCCTCATTTTCATCAGTAACATCATTTCATCATAAACTTTTCATTTTATCAACTTTATACCACGACTTCACCAAATCTTCATTTCATATCATAAAACTCATTTAAACTCATCTCTATAAACACTTCATATGTTCATGCATGAACAGTAAAAAAAACCATGTACATATTTCTCTAAACCATAACAGAGACAATCAACTTTCGTGAACTCATATCCAAAACAAAGTCTATTTCATACAATTTTTAAACAATTCCTTTTTCACAAATCCATTATGTAATTCATTTGTCACCGAAACTACACTTCTCAAAGCCACTCATGCATGTATATATTTACACTGTAAAACATCATCAAAATCACTAACTTCATTTAGCAATAGTTCCAGCGATGAGAGGGAATCAATTTCACACGAAAAGAATAACAATTTGCTATTCGGTGATGAATAACTAGAAGAGTGTTTTGGTGATTCCAGTAAGAACAAACAAGAAACAGTGACCTTTCTTTACTTAAAACAAGACTACATGGCTATTTTGCATGTATTACATGTGTCACTATTCCATACTACCGCATGTCATCATACATGTAAACCATTTGTCAATATTTAATCAGTCCATATGTTAGACTAGAATTGGCCCAATTTCAATATTTTCCTATTCTAAAAAACTCCAAATTCCAAAATTCACCAAAAATTTCGAAATACCCTAAATATACTAAAATTATCAGATCACATTTTAATCGCATTAATAACTCAATTATACCTAGAAAATATCAATGAATACATGTACAATCATATTAATGTGCAAAACTCATTATTATCGCGTATATGTATGACATATCATGCATAAGCATGAGTTGTACATTCTAATTTCTCATGTTCACTATTCAAGCCTCATCATGGATAACGGTATGTTACAATTCTCCCTTCCTTAAAGATCACATAGTCCGATACTTTACATCAAACAAAATGCATACACTCTTAGTAGCATATTCTACATCTGATGCTTGAGTCTTTGTTGGGACTAGAACTCCAATATTCTCTTTTAATTTATTCCATTTTCATTCATTTTTAAAAGTAAGCCATCTGATCTACTTAACCTTATTCGGTGTAATTTTTCTTCCAAAGAAGATTTCTTGCCACTCTCAACTATATTGTTTATCTAATACTTGTCAATCAATTATTCTCATCATTGCTTATCATACATTCCTAGTACCTCAAAAAGATAAATTTCAACTATTCATAATATTTCAATAAGATCAATTTATGTCATAACTTATATGATCAGAATATATATGATCAGAATATCCTTATAATAAGGCTCAGTGAAGCAATAAGCAGATTCATTTACTCTTATACCTTGGTATATATCCTTAAAATCATTACATCTTATCTAGAGATGTATTTAAGACAATTCACTAATTAATAACTTATGTTTAGGATACCTTAATCTCATTTGATTTAGGTCAATACTTCTCTTTTTGTGCCTGTCCTCGGTCGTGGGGACTATGACTAACAAATATTCATATATCATATATTGCTTCCTAAATCATCTCCATGCATATAATACTTATGTGCTCGATTCTCTCACTTATCATAGTGATCCCATTATTAAATATGTACCCACAAAATAACAAATTAACTTAACTGTGACAACTTTTACATATATCACTAACTTTATCCCTTCTTCCAATTTCCATGTTATCGTCATACATACGTATATTCACTATCAATTCGGAATTATAGATACATAAATATCCTAAAATTTCATTCTCAATTCCACTAACATATTCTTATAGTAAATTATAACTCTTGTCACATTAATAAACAACTAGTTCAGTTCCAAGTTCATCTTCTTAGGATCATAATAAGTTTTTTCTTTTTTTTTATTTCATTCTACTTGTATATTTTAATCTCATCATCTCCACTTATTTCTCTATTTTCCTCAACTAATCCATGATAATGTATTCACTTCTATATCACATTCGGGGATATATTACTATAGTACAATATTGATGTCGTATTCTATAATACATCCACTAATACAATTGCATTAAATCATTATTTGTCATATCTAACCATATACTATTTTCCTATTTCTAAATATCCACAAACTTTCATTTTCTCCCATTCAGATAGATCATTATTCTTCCTACTACGTCCATCAGTTCAAACTCTTAACAAATGCTCATGTATGTGACTCATATATATGCAACTTGGACTAAGGATCAGTTGCTACTACCTGTTATGACATGACTAAATGCATATAACTTGACTCATATGTCAAAAAAAGCCCATATAAAATACTAAATTAGGGCTCTGATACCAAAATGTAGCACCCCACTCTCGCAGGATATGTACCTGACATCGATGGTGATATCCGAGTATGTACCTTGCAAGGGTGGCATGTTAGAACAGTCAAAATTTCATTACAAATTTTTAATTCTTTAAAACAATAGACATGTATGCGGAAATCATTAATCAAATCTGGCCCACTTTATTTAAAAACATTTCCATTCATAAGTGTTACAATAGCCACTTGGGCCCATTTTAAATATAAAACAGCTGCAATCATAAAGTCATTTCATTACCAAATCATAAACATTCACTTTATATAATTCTTGAGGAACATAATTCAAAAACACAAAATCATTAAAGATATATGTAGGTGCAAACTGATCCCGACCCTTAATCCATATATGATCTCAGTGGCTATACTCCACTTAGCCTAACTGAAAAATTCCTCAAAATCTGAAAAGCCACATTGTAATTTATATAAGTTTTACAAACTCAATGAGCGAACCATCATCGATGATTTCACCCAATACACAAATCAAATATATCACATATATTCATTCAGATCACGAATAATTCAATACTCATATTATCATAGCATATCATGTTATCATTGCAAATTTAGAATAGATAGTTACAAATACAAATGCATATGGGACTTTGGATTCGTTATTATTGTTGTGACTGAGTGCCTTTCACACATATACAAATATTGGTCCATTGGGCTCAGTTAGAACGGAAATCATGGAGCAAACCTCTATGTGAAGAAATAGAAAATTACGGAGCAAAGCTTTACATATAAGCACTTTTATACTGGCTACTATGGTCTCAATGCCTTTATCTGAGCATGCATTTTATGAAATGCATCAAATATAGAATATGCCATGCATAACAGTCACATGTGTTGCACAATCATAATCTTATAATCATCGGACCTAAATTCGACATTCAACTTTGCTTAAGAATACAAATATGATTCAAAATTTTACAGCAATCAGAACACTTCTGATACATTCCCAAATATTAACTCCTTAGACTTTAAGTCTAGATTTCATAACAAACCACAAATAGTTAATAATTGGAGGTCAAACAAATTCAATCAATCCTAGGAAAAATCATCTACGTTGACGCACAGTACGCTCCGATAATGCTATTGCCTGGATGGTTCGTCAATGTCTGATTGACGTCTAATGTGCTCCTTTATATCATACAAAACACATTTACAAATATCACACTTTTGCACAAATGTGTAAGCATGCCTTTATGCACATCTATGTATATCAAAAATTCTAGTGTTGACTTTTACAGGTCCGAGAGTGAGACGACCTAGCTTCTAAGACTTCACAGAAGTAGATTTTGTGTAGTTTAATATCAAAGATGACTCAAAGGTCTGTCAGCTGGGATTGAAGACACAGTAGTTATTATCTTTTATTATTCCTCAAATATGTAGCATACTGTATAAGTCGAATTGTTTATGCTTTGTTGATGATGTTGAACTGAATGCTACAATGTAACTATGGTTTTTCATATAATATGAGGAAATTTTGGGTTTTAATAAATGTAATTTATGATTTTAGTTACGATGCCATATGATAAAGTGAAAGTGAGATAACATGCAATTTCTGTCGGGCATGTGCACATGTTATCAAAAAGGGGGCACGTGTACGTGTTAGATGGGAGTGGGATGTTACACGACATCCTGCGTGATGTCCGAATGTGTACCCTACAAGGGTTGCACGCTAAAACAGTCAAATAATTAAAACTCAGTACAAATTTTTGAAAAATATCACAAGCGTACAGGAAATCAATATTCAAATTCGGGCTTATACTTTTATTTCATAAACATCGAAAACATAATTATTATTACACTTTGATAAATCTCATTTGTAACACATTTCTAATTTCGAAAGTTATTACATACAGAAAGATTCAAATATACATTGTACAGAAATTGCAGAATATACAATTTGATATAAAAATAAGAAAACAAATGCAGACGCGATATCGGGAACCTTCACATATGAGCCTAAGGCTCTTTTTCACAGTCTGAGTTTTAAGCTCTTTTCGGTGGCTACTATGGTCACAACCGCCTTATCTTTCATACATTCATATAATGTAATGCAACACAGTTTCATATTTTCAGTCAATCATATGATTGTACATTCACATTCAGATCATATTTATCATCGGACCTTAGTCCAGCATTCAATATACTTGTTGAGTAACATTTATTTCGTCACATTCACATATAAGTAGCACTTCAATATCACATTCATACATCAAGTCTCGGACCTTCATTTTTTGGTATCAACACAAGTAAATCACATTCATATCAATCATATTCACATTACATAATAATCAAAACCATAGTTATTCAATGCAAAAATTGAAATCAGAACAAATAATGAAATGAGACCATCTAGGTCGACTCATAGTACGCTCCGGATTAGCATTAACTTTCATGATCTGGAAATGTCTGAATGCGGATGTTTATCTTACACATCAAAATTATGCAAGACATACGATGCACACATATTAAAAATTACACAAAGTATAAGTATTCCTTTATGCAAAAATGTGTATATGGAATGTGTATAGTGCATGCTCAATGATAATCTTGGGTTTATTATCAAATTTCACAACTTAAACACATTCTCATTTTTAGCATTATTTGTTCTTATAATATCCAATTCTCATTCATTTTTACTAGATACTCGTTACTCATCTCCTTTGAATCATAACTACAATCATATAAACATCTTTATTTCATTATACTCATGCCTTTGGTAATTTAATATCAACAATTCACTAATTAATGTTATTCTAACATTATAAAATTAAACATTATCCAAACTCTCATTTCTTCTTACAAGATCTCCAAAATTCCAAACCTTTGGGTATTCTTATAGAAAATTGTTCTCCTATCTCTTAAGTTTCTAATGATACTAAGATCATTTAAGTAGGTTCAGTAATCTGAAAGTTATGCCCTAAACATTTTCGAACTATTATTATACTAGAATAGTATTATGTGCTCAACTTCTATCCAGAAATTGAAATTCTTAGAGACTGAATTGAACCTCGATTTCTTAAGACAATATTTATCATTATATCTCTAGTTTACTCCAAATAAAAAATCATTCCATTTGGATAACTACAGAACAAGTTATGGCTAAAATACCAAAGTATGTTTAAGTTATGCAGGAAAGTTTTCCCTGACGAACTTTTCCAGAGAGGAAAATTCCTCGTGAATTCCTACAAATTGTCCGCGTCGAACTTTTCTAGAGAGGAAATCCTTCAAGTTGGCTATGGAAAACCAAGGAGATGGCTGTAGTGAACTTTCACAGAAGCACAATCAGGACTCATCTTCCAATTTTTCAGATTCTAACTCTTTACTTACTACACTCACTATCTTAATGTTGTCTATTATTTCTAATTGAATTTCTCCTCATTTTCCCATCATTCTAACTCCATTTCAACTCAATATCATCCATAAACAAATTATAGTCCATGATTGATCATGAACACTAATAACAGAATATACACATTTATACACATTCATCGTCAACTTACTACACATATTTAACTTCATTTTCACTTTCATTTTACATTTATTAAGGGTTCATTCTAACTCTAAAACATCTATATATCAATTCTTGAATCATTAATCATCATCCATGTAAAAACAAGACATGAATCTACCATATTCCTTATTCACATTTTTGCATATACCCTCCTCAAATTATGAATATTTAACCTCTAACTATCATCAAATCATGTTTCATTCATCAAATCAAGAAGAGTGATGCTTATACTTACTTGTTCAGCTTCAATTTCTTCAAACTCTTCAAGATCTCTCTTAACCCTATCTTTCTCCCACATATACAATCTTCATCTTACCAAAGTATAGTAAGTGGGTTTTTCATTACCAAAGTGAAGACAAGTAATCATTTGGAGTGGCTAGATGAAGGGTGTTAGCAAAGTTCAACGTTGATGGTCAGGTTGGGAGAATATTGTGAGTGAGAGAAGAAGAGAAGAAGAAAAGAAGAGAAGAAGAAAACAAGTAGTAGGGGAAATGAAAGACTAATATGAAAGATGGTCTTTCATATGGGTGTCATGAATGACAAATAAAAGACCACAAATTGGTCTTTAATTTAGGTTAAATAATAGTAAGTGATGAGTGGTAGTGACATTTGTCACTTTCCTATGGTCCCATTTTGGTCTTTTAATTTACTAATCCATTTGTCTCCAATTTTCAATAACACTTGCCACTAAATCCCAATGTCCTTCATAAAAATTTCCACTAATTTGACTCTTATTTCTACTACTATTCATCAATTGTTCTGTTACTTGACATTTTTTAGTCCAAAAATTACCCAAAATTTCAGAAATTATCCTAAAATTCACTAAAAATTCTAAATCGCTAAATATACTCTCCAAATCAATTTTCAACTTAAAAAACCACAATTCTCAATATAATCACATTTATAATCAATTTTACCCGGAATGTCAATGAATGCATGCATAGTCATTTTAATATGTGCAAAAATTCAAATTCACGTGCATGTATACTAACATTATGCATGAGCATAAGATGCATTTTTCTTAATCTTCATTGATCTCTCATGTACTGTATTTTAGGGTTTTAACCCTTAGTATAGGAACGGGATGTTACACTTCAGATACCATTTAAGATAATTTTTTAAATTATAAAATTGTCCCAGTTTTTTATATTACAAAATTATCCCTCAATGTATTGTTCTATATAATTTATAATTTTACATTAAACCTATCTTAAAAATCATAATAATAGAAAATTGAAATAACAATAATCTACTTATTTCTATTGTTATTGCTTTTCACATATTTCACTTATAAATAATATCCATAATTAATACGAAAAAGATCATTTAATCATCATACAAATATAAAAATAAACTGTTACAATTTCATCATATAAAAAATATAAGTACATCAAATCATCAAATAAAAGAACAACAAAGATCCATGACTCTTTAAGCATTACAACAAGAGTTTGTGTCACGAAAATAACCAAGTAAAAGTGAATCGTGAACAAAAACATTTACAATTATATTTATATTGCATATATAGAATTTAACATATATATAAAATGTAAGTGAAATTAAAAAAAAGAGAAGAAATGAAAACCTAAAACTTCATTCAATTGAATATCCCCCAAATTATATTGACCTTATCTCTTATATGATACAAAATTCTCATTTCTTCACCATCACTCAGATTCATTACACCAAATGACATGCCAATACCTTCTCATCCAAGATTATCTTCCAAGTTACTCTCATCTATTTAGCTCAATTCTTCAAAAACCCAATAAGCCAAAAGATAGATACGATCAAGGAAAATTGGATTTACAGAATTACTTGTTCTATTAAGAGTCCTAGCAAACAAATAAAAATAAATTGTTAAGAAATTACAAGAAATTCTATTCAACTTTAAAATGATAATAACATGCCTTTTTCAAAGCTTTAAATTGTATCAGACAAAGACTAAATCGTTTAATCTTTTGTGTTCCAATCTATTCCTTTCTTGGAATGGATGAATTCAAATATGCTCCAATTCCTTTCACATTTTATCGCACTCACACATTGACTTATAATTTGAATTATAAACCTTTGCAAGTTTGGAACATCACTTTCAAATTGTTCCTACCAAGCCCTGTTTAGATCGTTCTGTAAGATTCCAGTGGTTGCCGCAAGGAATGACGTCCTAGCTCCTGCAAATAAAGTAATGATTAATATTCATCAAGTAACAAAAGTGAAAAAATATATACCTAGATTAAGTTTGTCTCTTTGATGAATAGCAACAGGCATCCCAAAATCACTAGAAGAATCCTTATAAATCTCCATTTGTGAGCTTAAGAGACCTTGCGTCATCTCATGGGCAACAATAGTTATAATAGTTAATAACATTCCCCTATTAACTTTAACTTTCTTTGTAAAACTTGGTATGAAATAAACATTGAGATTCAAAAAGTCCCAATTGTAGACAATGTACAGTAAAGTTTCCTTTCTCATCTCTTATTGATAACTTCAAGATAAGTTGTGTACAAAGAAAGCAATTTTTTTTATTGCCCTTAATTGCTTCCTTCGCCCTCTCCATGGTATTATAAAAATAATCAATTATTGCCTTCTCATCACTATAAGCTAGATGAAGTACCCTTGCTAAAGGATCACAAACTTGGATGACAAATTGACATTGGGACCAAAATTCATAATGTTCAAGTATAACTCTAGAAATATCCAATCCAACATCAGACCTTGCATGTTAAGATACAACCTACTTATCACTTGTAAACATTTGCCTCAACTCCTTTATCATAATAAAACATTAAAGTGATAAGAAATTAGTTACAAATCTTATAATAGCAGGATGACACAAATTCCTACTATTTAAGAAACCATTTCTTACTAAATTTAGGGTTCATGTATGATTGTAGCTAAACTTGATCACCTTTTTTATTTTTGACACAGTTTTATCAATTATAAGAAAATATATAGCGTTTCATATATTTTCTAACATTAGATCAATATAATGTACAGCACAAGGAATCTAATAAAAAGAATTATACCTACATTGCAATCTTCTTCTAGTTGATTTGTAAGCAAAATCATTGTTAGAAATGAGCTAAATAATTTTTTAGCCCATCTTTATTCACGAGCTTCATCAAATATTTGAAACATAGTATTAGAATTCCTAATAAGGCCAGTTGCATCAATATACTTCAAAAACATTGTCCACTTTGCAAAATCAACCAAAGAATTAGTAATAAGCTCTTGTTTTTTATTTGTTAAACCATCACAAATGATTGAACACCCTTAAGTAGCCCAAGTCATTTTTCATCCAAATAACTTTTTATTTTATAAATAAAGCTACTAAGAAGTTTACCTCTTTGGTCATCAATTGAGGGGGCTTTGTATCCTGGACCATAAGAGGCAATAACATCCACCATAGGCTTATAATAATAAGTCTTTGCAGTATTGATGTTATAGTTGAATCATAACGTTATCTAGCTAATGCCATGTCCACATTATAAGCCAGTTCTATAGATTGTAAGGCACTAAAAATTAAAGATTGAGCTCTAAAACTTGTTTATGATGTAAATAATTAAACAAGTGTCTTTTTTCCCCCTAACATCATATGTAACATTCCCTTCTTGTTGTGTACAAATACTACCACCTTCAACATCTTCACCATCATTTGGACCACCAACAAAAGAACTTCCACTGCCAATTACATATTTCAATCTTAGCCTTATGTTTTTGTCATGCTGTTACTATTAAAGCAAAGTTTTCATTTGTTAGTTCACATAATGACTAACTTTTTTACAGGACTCCACATCACCTTTAACCCCTACTAAATGTTTCTTTAATATGGTGAGTCCCCTACCTTTTAAATGGCTGCTACATTATAAATAAATGGTATGGTTCTTCATTCTAGGAACTAATCTAGCATGAGTTCAAGTTGGATTAGCAAATCTTTCTAAAGTAGCTAAATTATCAAAAGTACTTGAACTTTCTTCCATTTATCTATAAAATAAATGAACTTAATAACTTCGTACCAAAATAAAGTTGTGTAACATAACATGAAGAAATAGAGGGATAATAGTTTCTAAAAAATCATATGATATGCAAATGTAAGTGAACTTCATGAACTTACATAAATGATTCCTTAATAGAATTTGATGCTTAAGCACATTTTATCAAATAAATTCTCATATTATATTATTACATAAACTCATAACTATAACCCATTTTGTGTGAATACAATTCAACCTTAAAATCATAACTATAACTCATTTTTTAAAATTATATAATTTAACAATAAAGTTATAATGATAACTCAATTTTTACAATTACATAATTCAACCGTAAATTCACAACTATAACTCATTTTGTATAATTACATAATTCAACAATAAATTCACAACTATAACTCATTTTGTATGATTACATAAGACCCATTTTGTATGATTATATAAGTTCAACAATAAATTCTCAACTATAATCCATTTTGTGTGATTACATAGCTTAAACATAAACTCACAAGTCACAACTATAGCTCATTTTGTATGATTACATAATTAAATCATAAATTCATAACTATAACTCAATTTATATGATTGCATAATTCAACCATAAGTTCACAACTATAACCCATTTTATGTTATTGCATAACTCAAACATAAACTCATAATTATCACTTATTTTATATGAATATATAATTCATTTAGAAAACCATAACTATAATTCATTTTGTATGATTACATAATTTAACCCTAAACATAACTATAACCTATTTTGCATGATTGCATAATTCAACAGTAAAATTACAGCTATAACCCATTTTTTTGTAATTACATAACTCAAATATAATTTCGCAACCATAACTCATTTTGTATGATAACATAATATAATCATAAATTCACAAATATAACCCATTTTATGTAATAAATGATGACATAGTTTAACTATAGATTAATCTATTTTATATGATTACACAATTCAATTTATAAACCATTTTATGACTTAATCTTTCATGTGACCCCTTACACAGAACCTACAACCATATACATGCTTAGAAACCAAATTCTTGTACACGCATTCAAGGTATACAATTCTATTCAATGTTATACATATACACATTGCAAAACTCCCCAATGCTTAACATTATCATTTAATAGTAGTAATACATCTTTACATTTACATGGTAATCTAAAAGAAAACATACAGTTTCCTTTCTTCATTACATATGCAATCATCTGTAACTAAAAACAAATTCCGAAATTACTTTTTTTCTATCTGTTGGCCTTGGTCCCTACAAATGTATCATGTACCTCACTCCTATGACTTGGACTTACCTGGATTAACACTCGTGCTAAGCTTGAAAGCTTAGTAGGGAAAATACTTAGTTTGGATGACTACTCACATCAGTCATCTATCAAGTACACACATTTAGAATTATCATAACTCATATATCATACATTCACATTCATGAACCAAACATTGATTTTAATGCTCATGTAAACAATGGTGGCATACTTAAGAAAAGTAAATAACGAGAAGATGCTTCAACATATTATCCATATATCAAAAATGCACATTTATAAGTCAAATACTGATATGATACAAATTATTTATATAAATGCACATCATCACAATTCATTATTACAATCAATACAAATGCTCATCAATACCAATTATTCATGTTGTCATGTTGTGTTTCTTATTTATAACTGTTAAGTTTCCCTTCTGTGTCAAGCCTGCACATTTTCTTTGGGTATGGATAATGGGTACTGTGGATATCCGAAGATATCAAATTGTGAATATCTGAAGGTATCAAACTGGGGATACTTGAAGACATTAAACTGTGGATACTTGAAGGTATCAATCTGTAGACACCGGTGGTATCAAACTGTAATAGTTGCACTATAACCCTATAGACTTGCCCATATACCCACCACTAAGACAATAGGCAGGCACTGTAACATTTCCTTTAACCAATTGCCAATTTCACAATTCATATATTAACAAGTCATATGATAAGAATCTGTATCTATGTTCATACATGCAAGTCATAACTTATCGTCTTTAGAAAAGTGTCAAAATCACACTTGCATAATCATACTATACACATATGAGCGATAAATATGGATACAATTTTTTTTTATGTACATGTAAGTTTTCTTGGGAATGCATTATGCTTAATCTTAATTTCCAATGTTCAACCACCCAATTCATATATGGTAAGTCCTATTTTATTTATGTCTATGTGTTTGAAAAGTTTCATACACATTCAAAGAGGTTTAGATAAGATTCATTAAAAATAAAAAATGGAAATAAACTCAAAATAGTGCAATTTGGGCTAAGCCCATGGTGGTCTAAAAATAGGCAAACAATCAGTACAGAAGCAAATTACATGACGGAGTCTAGTTGTTCCTTAATATTCGTATAGAAAAAGTCAGAAATGGGTTTTGTGGTCTTCTAGACATTTATCCATTTCTGTCTCTAGTTTCCAAAACACTAAAGATCAAGACCATTTAGACTTCTAACGCACAAGCTATAGACCAAATATCATACACTGCTCCAAAATAGGGGCAACATCAAGTCACCATTTTCTATCCCAATTTTGAACGTCATAAAGCTAGAATTAAGTTAGAGTCTCTTCTAGAGATTTCTAGTTATATGTCTTAGTTTTCGTATGCAACTAAAATTACCAAATTTATAGGTCTATAGATTGAGTTATGACCCCAAAAATATGACTAGTTTAACAAACTCTAGACAGAATTCCGCTACATGATATTCTTTTGTCATATACAACCAATTTTATGCAAGATAACACCAAAATAGCACCAAAGAATCATCCCAGAAACCATTACACATCCAAATGAATCTTTATATCCATTCAATCATACACAAATATAGAAATCAACTAAATGAAGTCCCAAACCTTAAAATTGGCAAAGCAGTTCTTCTAATGCTTTTCCTTCCCTTTCTCTTTGGCTTTGCTTGAATCACTAAGCGAAAAATGATGGGATGAAGAAGGTGAAATGGAGAGGAGAAAATCTGAACATAGAGGACCCAAAATGTCTTACATCTCCCCTCTCCATATGCCCATTCTAGAACTTTCAATACTCACATATATGCTTAATTCCTACTGGACATGTATGCTTTATTATTATTGGTCATACATGCCTTAATCCAATTGGTCCATATGTTAACTTTAGCAAAATTGCTTATTGGTCCTTCTTCTCCCTTTACTTCCAACATTGACCTACAATCTTATCATTTGATTTCATTCCCTTATGTCTTAATTTTCTAATGTAATAAATTTCATGCAATTTGGTTAATTATTATAGGAGTTATATCCAAAATACTACAGACTATTCGAAAATAGGGACAACATCTATAACTCAGCTTCAAGCCAGAATTCAAAAGTTTTAGAGGCACAATAAAATTTGGTTCCTTCATCGAAGTTTTAGATCTATACATCCATTTTAATATCCAATTGTAATTATCTAATTTGAAGGTCTGCAGGCCATGATATGGCCAAATTACATAAATATGTTTAGTGGAACCTCTCTATTTAGTGAGGTAATGTAGAGCCCGGCCTCTACCGCCATCACTCCAGGTATTGTCCTCTTTGGTTCAAGGGTGAGCCACGGCTCGAAC
>JANIJH010000223.1:14270202-14282958 GCA_024520975.1 Erythroxylum areolatum | reverse complement strand
TTCATTCCTAAAGCCCAACATAAAAATATCTATATAAACACATAATTAAATCAATTAAGGCAAAATAAAAATAATAATAATTAACGAATAAATCCATAAATCAATAAATAATTAATGCAAATAAAATAAAAATAAAGGAAAAAATTTTCGGGCCCAACACTTAGTGAAGATCAAGCATCCCAAATCATATGTTATAATACAATGCTTTCTTCATATGTTATTATTAATGTGTAAACTAAAGATTAAATGTTCTATAAGATTAATATAGATACTAATATAACGATTATTATATCTAACTATGAAATCACTTTTTTAAATAATAATTTTGCAAAAATGAGTAATGTTGACAGATCTTGGATGTATAAACGATTAACAACTAATGGTTTCATTAATCCTGAGTTTGTTGAGGGAGTTCAAGCTCAACCTACATATATGAATAGTCCAATGATAAGATGTTCATATAAAAAGTGCAAACATTTTGATTTCTTCATATTGATGAAGTAAATCTCCATTTTTAAGAAAAGGGTTTGTTCCAAATTGTTTTGAGTGGACACGATATGGAGAGCCATTAATTTGTAGCACCTCAAAGGGTAATGAAGTAAACTCATCAACAAACTTGGATATTAAAGGGGGACTATTTTTAGAACAAATAATGTGGGTGAACTGAAAATCCTTACACCCAAATGATTTATGACACGGCCGATTATACCTTTAAGGCAAATATAAGAAATCTTAAAGAAGAACCAAACCTAAATGCAAAAGAGTTTTTTGACTTATTAAAATCAACTAACCAAGAATTATGGCCAAATTGTGAGACCATTACTCAGTTATCTTCAATTGCTCGAATATTGAACATAAACTTTGAAGGGTATATTTTTTATCGAAGTTTGGATAAATATATTACTTGGTATAATGAATCATTGCCACCTAATGATACAATGGTTGGTAATTTTTACAATATGAAGAAACTTATTCGGGATCTTGGATTGCCAATTGAAAAAATTGATCGTTGCAATTTGGGATGTATGTTCTTTGGGGGAGATGATATGGAGTTACCAAAGTTTAAATTTTTTGGTCAATCTAGGTTCAAACCTAGAAGGCGTATTATAAAAGAGAAATTCGTACCTTAAAAATGGATGAATTATTTCCTACTAACTCCGAAACTTCAAATACTATATGCCTCTAATGTTATTGCAACTCACATGAGATGACATAATGAAAATGAACAAGAAGATGGAATAATGAGTCATCCATTGGATGCACTCGTATGGAAACATTTCAATAACACACATTTTGAGTTTACAGTTAAAAGTCGAAATGTTAGGTTGAAGGAATGACTTAGATAAAGATTTTCGCACAGGTAAATATTCAAAAGCATGTTACACTTTAGACAAAAAATAAAAGGAAATTTTGTGTGAATGGTTGAAAAGTATAAAGTTTCTCGATGGTTGTGTTTCAAACTTGGCAAGGGATGTGGACATAAGGAAGTACAAAGTATTTGGGATGAAAAGACATGATTGTCATGTGGTTATTCAAAGGTTAATTCCAACTGCATTTTAGGAATTGCCATCGAATAAGGTTTGGGAAGATATAATGGAATTAAGTTTATTTTTCAAAAGCTTAATATCATCTAAAATAAAGTTAGTCAAAATGGAAAAACTAGAAAGGGAAATTCCAGTTCATTTAACACACGAGTGTATGGAGCATCTACTTGTTCATTTAACACACGAGGATAAACTTACTATTCTAGTTCAATATCGATGGATGTATCTATTTGAGAGGTAATTATAGTTAATATTATAAATAGAACTATAGCATGTTTTAATCATAAATTGTAATAACCCTATTTGTAATATAGGTATTTGCATCACTTAAAGAAAAATGTTAAAAACAAGGATAGAGTTGAAGTTTTGATATGTAATGCTTATTTAATAGAGGAATTAAATACATTTTATTCACATTATTTTAAGCCATATGTGCATACAAGGGAAAAAAAGTTCCTCATAATGACAATGGGGGAGAAATGGGTGATGTTGATGGTAACTTATCCATTTTCACATATCTTGGACGAATATATGAACGCTCAATAAGAAGAATGTTATCAGTATAAGAAATAGAGGTTGCTCATGGTTACATTTTATTGAACTGCTAAGAGGTTCAACCTTTTATGCAGTAAGTTTAAGCTAAATTTGAAATTAATTATTTAGTTTTTCGAGGTTAATAGTGTTAACCACTAAAATACATAATAATTCTTTTAGATTATACGAGGAATGGTTACATGATCTAATGCCTGAAAAAATAAAAGATGATATCAATAAAGAAGCTAAAGGACACTTTTCTCGATGGTTTGAGAAATATATAAGTTTTCACTTGTACTAATTGAAATGGTTGAATTATCATATTAAAGTGTTTACATGACATTATACTATTTAATATAATAAATTTCTTTTTGATGTAGTCCTTAGAAAATCCAATAGAGAACAAGTTTATACGTGATCTTGCAAAAGGACTTTGCGAATTATTAAATCATATCCAATGTATTTTGCTAATATATATATATATATATATATTTCATACATAATATCATGGTCATAGCATGGCAACAGTAAATAAAGGGGTTTGTATATAGGGAGAATTGATCAATTACTATGGTAAAATTATTGAGATACTTGAAATTGAGAACCCCACATTACCAATAAATTAAGGAGTGATATTTACGTATGAATGGTTTGATCCAACTACAAATGTTGGAACCAAAGTGCATAGTTAATACAATATAGTTGAAATCAACCAGTGAATAAGATTTAGACAATTTAAACCTTTCATATTGGTAATGTAGGTGAATTAGGTGTATTATGCTCCTTTTTCTAGCTTAAGACGAGATAAGTCAGATTGGTTGGTCATTTAGAAAGTAAAACCTAAAGGCGTTTTTTAATTATATGGAAAAGGAGAAAATAAGTGAATTGAAAGTGAAGCGTTTCGAGAAGATGTTCATGAAATAAATGCATGTGTAACATATGAAGAGAATGAACCTTTGAATGATCCAAATTAATATATTGAAATTTCATTTAGAGAGGATGAGGAATCTACTCCAAGAAATCTGAAAAGGAGCCTAACTTTGATTCTAATTCTTCATAAAAAGAAGATGATGATGATTTTGATTTTGATTTATAATTAAGTAATGATAGCAATTAACTTATATAAGTAACAGAATATTATATGAATAAATTTATTATTTCATCAATAATATATTTTTTTATTTAATTTATATTGTTCTATTAGTGCAATAATCAACAAAATGTGAATTTCAGGTTAAAAATATGTCACAAAAGAAAAATAGGAAATGATGCAGCCAACGGTCGAGTTACCACCATTTGGTGGAGCCAATGCATGTCCAGGTAAATCAAGTGTAGATGCTATAGAATCAAGTGCTACATGTTCTGCTAGTGCACATCCAGATGAGGCATCGCCTTCCCCACCTATAGTTTGTAACATCTAGCACCCTTATTACTGCACCATCCACCAGCCCTACTACACCATCCAACAACCCTATTCCCAGACCAGAATCTGAATCTATACTGAAAGAGATATCAGGAGTAAACGTTGCAAATGAAGGAGACAGCCTCCATCCTGGAGCTAAGGGAGTTGATGGAAGAATTTGCATCACAATTGTCAACAATCTATGAGTGAAATTCTAAAAATTTTGTAATGCATAATAACACTATATGTTTATACTAAGTTTATAGGTTTTAATTTGAAAATGATCTAAATTAGCTTATATATTAGGTTGGTTCCATCTGGAATGTGCTCTAGAATTTTCTCATCCAATTTCAAGGAGAGGATAGAACTGGAGAGTTATATATGGAAGAATATCTCTCAGGAGACAAAGGATTTTTATTATCAGAAGTTTCAGGTACAAAAAATAAATTCTTTAATATTTTTTATTTATCTAATTTTGTACATTAATTAGATAAATATTGTAGTTTATAAGTACTTATAGTATTTTTATTTTTCTTTCAAAAAAAAATTTTAAGATTCAAATTTTGATGTTATCATTTATAACGTATGGGAGAGGTGAGCCCCTTCATGTTACAGAGACTTTTTAGTTCGATACACAAAAATGATGTATAACCTCTTTATATATCTGAAGAACTCTGGAGTCGTTGGTAGCAGTATTGGGCAATACCTGAGGCAATCTCCATTTTAGAGCATAATTTTGCAAATAGACGTGGAGGACTGAACAGAGAGAGTCTATCTATACACATTGGAGGATCTACAACCCACCAAAAGCATGCAAAGAAACTTGTAAGTATCTAAACTTTACACTTATATTCTAATTTTTGTACTTTGATGTATGAAATTTGATTTCAATGTAAATTGATGTGTGAAATTTAGAATAAAAATATGTGTACTATAGAGAATGATAATGTTATAAATGTCTGTTATCATGAACGAGCGTGTTGTTGAGAATTTTTTTTTTGTTTAACATAGGATAAATATCATAAAATTAGAGGAAACTCTGCCGAACCTTTTATAAATTATAATTCACTTATAACACTTTATTTTGATGCAGGAAAAGTCTACAATTAGGAGCCTACATTATGTCAACTCTTTTTGCACTCCTACACTAAGAAACGTGATGGTGTGACCTTCGTCAGACCTGATGCAGACAACTTAATGCATATAAAATTTATTCTTTAATATTAATTCTTAAAAATTATCACTTATTAACATAAACAATTATAATGATAAGACCAAATACAAAAAGGCATTGAACGGCAGTCTCAGAACTATGAAATTGTTGATGAGAGTTAAACCTATCTTGATGCAATTGGTGGCAGGGACAGCCATGAAAGGATTTTCGACCTAGGTTCATTTACAAACACATGCTATTCGTAATCCTCCACATCCAACATAGCTGGATTTAGTAGGTGGTCTACATCCAAAAAGAGAGTCGTTCAGCTTGAGAGCACAGTAAATAGGTTGGCAACTTAGTTGTAACAGTCGACAGAGTACATAACCCAACTTCTTAATGAAATGGATGAGTTGAAGGGGAGTTCACAGAAGTCAGATCATCTCCCTTCACCAATTACAGAGCTTAGATTTATAATATTTCGGTACTTAAGTGAATGTATTTGATGTTTTGCTATTCTTAAGTTTTTGTATGAATACTTAATTTACAGTTATTTTCAAGATACTTATTGTTGTACATTATACTCTTTATATTATATTATTAATCAGCATAATTTTTAGATTATATTATTAATCAAGATTATAATATTAAGAGAAATTAAATGTAGAAAAAAATCAATAGATTATCAACAGAAAATTTGGGTGGAAAGTGAGAAATGGGAGTTAAAAATACTATAGGTAAATTACTGATAGAAAGTTATATTTCGTAGGTAAATTATCGACGAAATGCTATATTCTTTAGATAAATTACTAACGGAAAGCAATCTTCCATAGGTAAATTACCAACAGAAGGTTGCCTTCTGTAAGTAAAGTTACCAACAGATTCACTGTATCGATCGCTAAATTTAATGACAGAATGGAATTACAATATCTGTAGGTAATTTTAGCTACGAAATTTGTAATTTCCTCATTAAATTTAGCGACAAAATTTTATTTGCATCGGTAATTTTAGCAATGAAGATTTCAATTCTGTCAGTAAATTAACTACAGATACTGTGATTCTGTCGACAAATTTACAATATCCATTGTTAAATTTTACATACAGTTGTTTCTCCTAGTCAGTATTTTCCTTTTGTAATTTCCATCGCTAAAACTAAATTTTTCTTGCAGTGATCTAAAGATATAGTCGATAAAGATGCTGATATTGAGGATGATAATTTATACATACTACAACAACCATATTTTAAGGTAGACTCAAAACCTATCTCTATTCCTCATCCTTATGTCCATATCCAGTTGTTACTCCAAGACAAATATGATAAACCAATTAAGATTATTAAATATACGGGTACTGGATCTTGGAGAAGCATTAAGAAGCCCAACATCTTACCTCCAAAAGCATGGATACCCTATGACAAATATTTTACAGTTGTAGATGGAAATTCATTTAAAAATTAAGCTTATCACAAGAAAAAAAATAGGGATAAGTTTTTTTCCTAATTTTTTCTTATGGACAAAAATTCTTGGCAATCATCTCCCTAGGCCAGATACCCAGATTGGTATGGATGTATATTACAAAGCATTTCTGTTACAAATTCTCCCTAATGGTATTAAATGTTGAGCCAACTTTAGTGCTTAAACTAATATATTTACTATATTTAAAATTAATCAAGTACCTCCTCAATATGTAATGCTAAGAGATTAGTTTTTGGAGCATCGTCCTAAGAACTATGCAAAGTTCTGGCCCCTCACCCCTTCTCTTTGGAAGAACCAACTATTCTTCATTCATTTACGTTTTAGAAAGATGAGGATATCAATCCTACCAATGTCAAGCATCCTAGAATGAATCATAATGATTTGAAGTTAGCATAAGAGGAGTGTGTTATCTTACTTCAACAAGGAATAATTGAGCCCATAATATCAAACTAATTCAAGCTTTTTATGTAAACAAACAAGTAGAATAAAGAAGAGGTAAAAGGAGGTTAGTGATTCATTATAAACCTCCAAATGCATTCATTCAAGATAATAAATTTCCACTGTCAATGATCAATACTCAAGTCCTGATTCTCAAAGAAACAAAAAAGTTTTAAAGTTTAACGTGAATCTTTTTGGATCTCACAAAGCAATATGGGATTATGCTCTCAGCTAAGAAAAGTCACATTAGAACAACCCGAATAGAATTTTTGGGAATGAATTTTCAAAACGAAATTTATTAGCCCAACCCATATATAGCTAGTAAGTTATTACATTTTCCTTATAACAATCTCACCATAAAGCAAATCCAACAATTTCTTGGAATTATTACTTACATTAGAGATTTCATCATATACGTGGCTAATTATACCAATTCCTTATTTAATTTGCTAAGAAAGAACCCAACATTATGGTGTAAGGATCAAACCAAGGTTGTCCAATACTTAAAAAAAGTGAGTCAACATCCACTCCTTTAAAGATCCTTGAAAAAAAGACAACACATCCTTCAAATAGATGCTAGTGACCACTATTGAGGTGCCATCTTAATTGAAGAGGTTTATAGGAAATGCCATTATTTTAGTCATGCTAGTGGCTAGTTTAAGGAATCAGAAAAGCACTACCATACAATCTATAAGGAGATCTTAGCAATGAAAAAGGGTATTGAAAAGTTTAATTTCCACCTCAGATTATATCATTTTGTGGTGGAAGTGGATAACAAGTCCTTTTGAAAGATTTTTGAGCCCAACAAGAAAATATTACCTAACAACCAATTATTTCATTGGAAAGATTGGTTCTCTTGCTATAAATTTATAGTCCATTATATTAAAGGTCGTCACAATGTGCTTGTGAATTTCTATCAAGACCCAAAAAGCTAATCCAAATTCTCATTACTATCTTGAAAAATCCAATTCCATTCTTCATTCTCCAAATTATGGATTTCCCGCCGTATGCTAGAATTGAGAAATCTTTTACTCCAATTACCCAAAAACCCCCTAATTATTGTTCATTTATGTAAAAAAAAATTACTACCTTCATCTTGTTCTTATCACCTTGAGCATTCCGCTCATCTACATCATTTTGACATCTTAACACTATATTGGACTATGCACCATATCTATGACACTCTTACTGAACCTACTATATGGCATCTCTAGGCTTTATTTGCCCTCTATACTTACCCTATTGCTTTATCTCCATTACATGTTTACTTGCATTGGGCTATTCTCACCAGTGTCAATTCTTTGTTGTGGACAATCTTAGAATGATTCCAACCAACAACCAATTATTATATACAATTAGGTTAGATACTCAAAAAATATGAATTATGGAGTATTTTCTTGACTGAATAGAAAGCTCATTCTATCTTTATTATCCATCATCCTTATAACATAACTGAAAATGGTTATGTTTACATCATTAATCATTTTCAAATTTGGAGGACCTTTATTGGCCGGCCTAAAAATCATAAAGGCTTGATGCGTGATCTTTATCACTTTTTAGAACACCTTAGTCATCATTCAAAATTTAGTCAGCCAATTACTTACATATCTCTAAGACCATGCCTTGGAGATTTTGCCTACCAAAGCCTGTTTAACCAACTACTGGGTATTGTTCTTCTATTGACTAGTTTGCTCATATAGGTTTTAGCATCATTGCAGGAAAGCTACCATATCCACATGGATATGAACCCAAGAAGACTTATGAAATTGGAGAAAGCTTCACTACTTATAACCCTAAAGAAAAGCCCATACTTCCAGACTATTTCCAAGACACTAAAAAACCATAGCCTCTAGTTTGACTAATGCAAAAATAGCCTATGTTATTAAAGAAATAGAAAAATTAAATGATGATATGTCTGCGTCTGATGATGAAAGTGGACCCCAATTCTTGTATGTACCACCCTATTAAGAGACTCCTTATCACTAAGGAATAATATTAAGACCCAATGTTTCTCAATAATTTTCACTTTCACTATGCACTTTATATTTTAGTTTACATTATTGTACTATGTAGGGTCATCATTTAAAAGTTGTTTTTGTTCTCCCTTCTTGCCCTGTAAAAGCAAGGCTTCTCTTCCTTTTGTAATAACTCATTACTCACGCCTTATTAACGCCATCAATAATATGAAGTATGTTTTCCTTCTTATAGCTTTCTTTTAAGATTTATCTCTCCTCAAAGCTTGATTCTTGAATAATATAGTTTTAGTCATAAAAAAATAAGTATGTTTTACACTTTCCTTTTTATGAGGATCCTGTGTATCGGGAAGTTTTGAATTGTAGATCTTGTTTGAGGTCTAAGTTATACAGGGAGGGTTGGTCAGTTTAGATTCCCAAAAAGCAAGCCTTGAGAGTTGATACCCACAAAGAGAAGAAGGGCTTGTATCTCAGCTAGCATAACTGGAATCTAAACTACAATCAATCCTTGTTTATCTTTTACCTCTGACCAAGGGTTGCCTTAATGGTATTCTAGCACAAAAAGGGAAAATTAAAGGAAGTCACTTTTTTTCAATTTCTCTTTTTAAATTTTGTTAAGGTATCAAAGCACCAAAAAGGAGAAAATGGAAAGAAGTGATTTGGTGGATGATTTTAGTATAGTTACTTGTAATAGACTAAGATGAGCATTGTCAAGAAATGTTACCTATCTTAATTGTCATTTACATAAGTTAGATGTGAAAAATGCCTTTTCCACATGAGGAATTAAAGAAAGAGGTGTTTGTGCAATCATCTTTAGGCATAAGAGAAGAAAAAAATGTCGAATTGTGCAAACTAATAAGTTCTTTATATGATCTCAAATAAGTAAATAGGCGGAGATTTTCTAACTTATCACAATTTTTATTCTCTCAAAGATTGGTCTAGGTTGAATTTGACACTCATCATTTATGAAATTTGATATTTCATAATTCACAATAGTGTTAATTTATGCATTTAACATTTTGTTATTAGTAATAATGAGGCACATATCACTTAATTTAAATCTTATTTGCAGGATTGAAAATTCTTACATTACTTTCTTGGTGTAGAAGCAAACAAAACAATGGCTACTGTAACCTTGTGCCAACTAATATACGGCCTTGAATTATTTGAAGAAATTAAATTCATTAAAAGTAAACTAAGGGACACGCTAATGTGTGAGTCAACCAAGTTAAAGACAATGAGGTAAGCACTGATGTTTGAGTATATATGAAACTTATAAGAAAGTTGCCGTATTTGTCGATAACAAGCCCTGGTATTTGCCATTCACTGCAGCAACTCCCCCAGTTCTTAGATTGTCCTACTAATCACATTTCAAGATTGCGCATAGAATACTGAGGTATCCAAAAGGAAGTCCAGAACAAGGGTTGCTACTTGCTGTTACTCAGAACTGTCTTAAAGGATTCGAAGAACTTGATTACGATTCTTGTTTCTTCAGTTGACGATCAACTAAATGGATACTGTTTTTTCGTTTTTGAAATTCACTAATATCCTAGAAATCAAACATGCAGTCTCTCGGTATTCCTTAGAAGCAAAATACAGGGTCCAAACTTCAATTACTTGTGAAATTCAGTGAATTCTCTTTATCTTCTTCATATTACGAATGTTACTTGCACCTCCACTCCTATGTTTATTCTGTGATAACAGATTAACCCCCGTCTTTTATGAAGAATCGAAATACATTGAAATTGACTGTCTCCTGGTTAGGGAGAAAGTACATTAGAGAATTTTTAAGTTGTGTTTGTTTCATCGCAAAGTTTATTAAACGATTGTTTTACTAAACCTTTGGTTCGGAGTGTAACATTGTCCAAACTGGGGGTACACAATGTATATACTCCAGTTTGCGGAAGTATGAAGTTACTTCACACATTGATGTTAATGTGAATCAGTTGTAGAAGAACAAGAAAATTAAAAAAAAAATGAAAGGAAGAAAAACGGTACTACTTGACCTTTTTTGTGCGTAATTATTTCTATACACTGTGCATTGTAAAATAATGTAGCATCACTTTGTTAATTAGTTAATTAGCACCAATTCTTTCATTTTTTTCTTTCAAAATTTTGTTAACTTAAGCTTCTACTGTCTGGACTGAATCCCTCCATTTCGAAAGGGATTTTTTCTTTCTTTTGAGAGGTCATCTCGAAAGTGATTTGGTGGTCCGTATCTTACAGAGTCAGGTACTCAAATGATGGGAGCACCTTGGCCCCTTGTTTTCGTTGAGTCAATTAGCAGCCTGTGGCTTCGGAGGAATGTAACAGTTCTTATGGAGGGTTTACTTGCCCCAAGAAGAGGAACTTCAGATTAACGAGCCACAGAAATCTGGAATTGTAGTACCTAGAGGGACAACCAGTATCCTAGAAATACAACGGTGTCCAATAACGGTTCAGATGGGTGGAATTGCGTGATGTTTGTCTTGTTTGTAGCTCTAAACAAGATAACTATATGCTTCTGAGTTTGTATAGATTGACCTGGAATTAATGTATGCATGTTGATAGGGTCTGATCTTTTTTTTTTTTTTTTTTTTGACGTTATTACACCTGAACGCATACGTTCCATTTTGGTTAGTATAATTTCACTCTTTCGTTACTGGAGAGAAAGGTTGGCCATCGAAGAAGACCACACCCTGAATGGTATGTATAACCGAGGAGCAAGCCATAGAAGTTGAATGGAGAGGAACCTTATCTGGAGTGAAAAATGACAAGAACTTGATCAGAGCTTGAAGCCAAAAGAATCAATACGGCCTATGAGTGACCTTCTTCTCTCGCATGACTTGTAGTATTAGGAAAACTGGAGGTCTATTAATTATTGATTGCGATATGTGGAAAACTGGAGGTCTTTTAATTATTGATTGCGACCTTGCTAGCTATCTAGCTAGCTTCCTTCGTTTTGTATATTGTTTCTTTGATGGAACAACCATTTGTAGCTCCTGCACAACATAGTTCCCTAAGCTCCATTGACAAGTACATAGAAACCTTATCGTGTTAGGGGAGCCATGTTCTTCAAGACCCATGAGGGATCTGTTTTAAGAGTTCTTTCCTTTGGAAATACAATTTAAAACTTTAAATTTTAATTATAAATCCATCACATTCGAAATTATTATATAAGAAAAGATTAATATTGCAAAACAAGAAGATTAATGAAGATCCCTAAACAATAAAAATTGAACCACATGCAGTACAAGTTATATGTCACCATATATGGCTATATAGACGTTGATATTTTTTCAAGTCTATCTCAATAATTGAGATTTGAGAAAATGGATGTCACAGGAACAAATAAATTAATATTTTAGCAGAGAAAATCCCTTAAAAATCATATTAATTATGATAAGAAACTATATATGGTTCATGAGCTGACTATATTAGCATCATCAACGTCAACAAGCAGACAATTGTATTCATGTTTAATGTGAATTATATACTATTTGCTTAGGTGAATAAATTACATAGTTTCTGAAAGCTCTTTTGGTAATTAAGTTTTAGATGTTCCTATGATTTAACGAATAGATCTTTTTACATATCTTTTGTCAGTAAACTTTATTTTTATGTATTCTTCTTCCAAAACATTAAAAGTCATGCAGTAGAATGTATAAAAATAGTCTAGTTTGTTAATTATTGAATTATAATGGCATTTTAAGGCATAACATGAGAAAAGTTTTAAGAAATATCAAAACCACCGAAATGTCACAGCAAATTACTCTTTCCAGTTCCTTGAGTTCGTCTACTTTCCGTACTTGGCATGCATGATGCAATAATAACAATATTTATATCGACTTCTGCAGGAGAGTTAACAAAACATAGGCATAGGTTTGTTGGATGGTGAATTTTACGTGTTTCCTTGGTTTACACGTAATGGGCAACACCAAGATGTCGATAGATCATACTAATACTTATAGTTAAACTATGGCCCGCCCTTAATTTTCTCGTGTCCTTTTCTTTCCATCATAAAACACACAATCCCTTTCTCTCAAGGATATTAATGCGCAAATGATTGGTTCTCTTTGTTACCGATCATTGGGATTCCGAATACGACATGTTTGATCAATCAATCTTTTCTTGATAATTAAGCCTTAATTTCCTTGTAGTTTTGTGTTTCTGACTCTGAAATTGTTAGACATTTTTGCCCCAAAGGGCAATTTTGTCAATGTCTCTGAAGTTGGACTAACATTAATTGCGATTTTGG
>JANIJH010000223.1:14256490-14270102 GCA_024520975.1 Erythroxylum areolatum | reverse complement strand
TATTCCGCATTACTTTCGTTTTTGATCCTTTCACGTGATCCTGGGGTACGTAATAAGGTCTCCTCTACGTACTAACAATATAATCCTTCAAGTGACAATCTCTAAATTCTACCTGGAAATGCATGTCTACGGAAATTCTACAGGAATTATGGAATTGGAAATTAATATGCCTCTTCAAGTGAATTGCTGGGACGGTTCTGAGCTCACGTCGCTATAACTCTTTCTTTTACTTGGTACTAGCGAACCCGAACTACAAGGGAAGAAAAATCGGAAGCATCGCGTGCGTTAGAATGTCAATTTCGAAGCAGGGAGAATGACTATTCTCAACCCACTTTCGTATGTTGCATCAATGTACCAAGCGGAAACCAAAAGAAACGGATCCTTGTCTTCGATTGTTTCTAAATAAAGTCACTACTTGCTTAACAAAGAACAGCAGATAATTGTTTGAGATTTCTTGTGTTTTTCTTTTTTTGCTATGTATTAGTAGTGAATAGTTGTTGCCCTTAGCCTATGGAAAAAGAATTGCGCAAGCGTTATTTACGCCCGACTTTTGCTAAGGGATGAAACTAGATGGGACATTAATTATGACAAAATAAAACAATTAAAACAATGATCTTCCCCAATCCGTTTGACTTTCCACACAATTACAAGGCCCGTGTAGCAATGCCATTCTCAAGTTTATCCGTTACGAGTAAACGGGATTAGGTAACCACTAACCATAAAGTTGAAATGCTTAGATTGACTTGTGTTCTCTTTTAAAGACTTGGATTTCAAATGTCAAAACAGAGAAATGTCCCAACTCCAGTCTGCCAAAGCAATTTTACAGTTGTAAGCAACAAATAAAGGAGACGATTCTGCTTTGTGTTGAAGACAATGGCAAAATCTGGCTAAAGTGAGAACGACCACATAATCTTTGGACCATTTTAGGTGATATATCTCTTTTTATTACATAAAAGTTTTTTAAAATAGATTATTGTATTATGTATTACATAAAAATAAAAATAAAACCAGAAAGTAGGGCCGAGGTACATATGTATTACTTTTCATTGTGTAACATCATACACTGTAACTTAATTAGGAGATCGTATAATCTATATCAATTCTATTATAAATATGATAAAAATTAGATGTTAATTTTATTAAACTATAAATTAATTTATTATATAAAATATGTAATTTATCATGATAATTTAATATATTTAACTTATTTACAATTTATAATATTATAAATCATTGTATCTAATATTATAAAATAAAATTTAACATATATATTTAATATTTTATTCATAATTCCTGATTTTTAAAATAATTTTTCCGTCATAAAGTGAACATACTAACTTGGATCAAAATGTTAATTAGTTTGACTCGCATAAATTGACTTTTGAATATGACGCCAAGTGAAAGAAAATTCAAATGAGGTGAGGTCCTGCTATAATAATAAATAAAGTAGTCAGTGCAACAATGATCAATCAACCACCTAAGTACCTATATTAGTATTATAAGTTGTGCAATTATGTTTGGTTGTATGATAATTGGGTAGTTGTTCGGCTTCAACATTTGTAAAATACACATTTATTACCTTATTTTAGTTTCCAGATGCTCTTATGTATGAATCTAACTGATCACTTTGTGCTTCAACACGTTATGTCATTGAAAGAAAGCAGTCAGAGAAATTACCTCTCGTATTTTGTGTTTAATGGATTATATATATATATATATATATGAAGTTGATACGAAAAATAAAAACACTCAATTACCAAATCAAACCCTCCTTTAAGATAAAGTAGAGTTGCATTTTTTGTTGCAAGGAAAAGAGACTCTGGGATGCAAAAATGTTGAATAGAAAATAGAATGCGTACAAACATCAACCAGGCAACATTAACGGAAACCGGAAAGAAAAACAATAAAAGCGTCCACTAGCATTACTAAAAAAACCTACGGTAGGTTAACCACATGATTAGTGGACACCTTTGAAGCTGATGTGCTGAATTACAAAAGTAACCTTACCTACAATTGACTTCAAAGTTTACCGAAGTTGCGGTCGCTCACAAAGACCTAAAAAATCTATGAAGTCTAAACGTTCAGAGTGTTCACTTTGGAGGTGGTGTTAGAGCTTAATAATAACATATAGGCATGGTTAATGCAACTTCGTCGGTGTAACGACCATGGTCGAAGCAAAAGATTCGTGTAGAAATTAGAAAGATTAATACTCAAATTGATCTTTAAACTTTACTAAAAAATAATTCAATTAGATATAAAATTCTCGTTTCCAATCAATTAAGCCTCTATCTTATTTTTATTAAGTAAATGTGCAATGTTTCCCATTTGATGAGTAGCAGATAACATAAAATGTACTTTGGGGTACTTTATTAAGTTTTAGTTTAATCAAGTATAAACTTTTAAACTTTAGACTACAAGTTATGTATTTGGAAAAGAAAATTACATAAAATTTTTAAATTTTAAACTATAAGTTATGTATTTAATATTTATAACAATTGCGATGATAATCTTAAAAATAAAATAGTTGAAGATGATATATGATACAAATTATGTGATATAATTGCAGCAAATAATGACAATGAACACCAAATACCATTGTAATATTGATTTTGCAATTGATATGTATTTTATAATTTAAAATAATTATTAAATTTAAACTTGTTTAATTAAAAGATAATTTATATTTTAAATTTGAGACTTTATAATACTAATTAAGATATACAAATATTCAATTAAATATTAACAATTCTAATTTGTAATTTGGAAATAATTATTGTAAATATAACTTATAATTAAATTTAATTTTAATGTAATCATCATTTAAATTCGAGTTTTTGTTGATAGCGTATGAATATTAAAAATTTTAATTCATAAGTTGAAAGTAACTTCAAATTTTTAATATTTTAATTACTAAATATTTATATGCTCTCTAAAAAATCAAATTTATATGATGATTACATTAAAATTAAAAATTAATTATAAGTTATGTTTATAATAAAATTAAAATTTTATTAATATATTTTATATTTTGACTAGTATTAAAAAAATTTAATTTGAAATATAATGTATCTTTTAATTAAATATGAGTTTAAAATTTTTATTAATCAACTTAAACTAGCTAATTTAATAAAAGCTTTGAAAAAAGTATAGAAACGGAAATAAAATATTACTTATGTTTCTTACGTGTTGTTTTCCTATATCTATTACGAAAATCCGTTTGTAAGTTTTCTCTGCAAATGCGATCATAGGGACACAAACCGACTCACTGTCTCCCTTCCGCAAATTCTCTCTCAAGTCTCAAGCAAACAAACCCATACTTCTCAGACTCTCTCGTCTCTTCCCACTTGCACACCTATCGAAGTCATGTCTCCGATGAGCCTTACAATAATTGTTTCTCTTCTCACACTCTCACTCTTCACCACCCCAACCACCCCAGCCGTGGACTCCTTCGTGTACGGCGGCTGTTCTCAGTTCAAGTACACCCCAGGCTCACCCTACGAGTCAAACGTCAATTCCCTTTTAACCTCCCTGGTCAACTCAGCCACCTTTACCACCTATAACAACTTCACTATCAAAAGCTCCTCATCGCCGGATATACTCTACGGCCTTTTCCAGTGCCGCGGCGACCTCACTGCCGGGACTTGCGCCTCTTGTGTGGCCCGCGCCGTCAGCCAGTTGGGCACCATCTGCCTGGACGCGGCCGGCGGCGCTGTCCAGCTCGACGGCTGCTTGGTCAAGTACGACAACGCAACGTTCTTGGGGGTGGAGGACAAAACTGAGGTGCTGAAGAAATGCGGGCCGTCGATAGGGTATGGTTCTGATGCGTTGACCAGGCGCGATGCGGTGTTGGACTTCTTGGGAGCGAGTGACGGGTCCTACAAGCCTTACAGGGTTGGAGGGTCCGGGGATTTTTCGGCTGTAGCGCAGTGTGTACAGGATTTAAGTGCGAGTGAGTGTCAGGACTGCTTGTCGGAGGCCATTGGACGGCTCAAAACGGAGTGCCCCGCCGCTGCATGGGGCGACATGTACTTGGGCAAATGCTACGTGCGGTTCTTCGCAAGTGGGTCCCGCTCCCACGGTGGAAATGGTAAGCTGTTTCACCACCGTCTCTGGCGGTGGTGGTGGTTTGTAGTTTCTGGATTTTGGTTTATTACTTCTCAGTTAAAATTGGTCTAAAATCATTTTATGTTTAAAGGTAAAATGATATTTTGACCATTTCAAATTTAGGTCGACTAACTTAAAGTTTCATGTTTGAATTTCACGTTTTTTGCGTGGTGATAAGTAGGTGTATTTAAATAATTAAAGGGTTTTTTAATTCTTTTGTTTTTTTCTCGTCTTCTCTCCTACTCTCTATTTCTTGGTCGATTTTAATTTTATTGTGTAATATGGTGGGTTTCTATTTACTTAAGTGTGAGGAAGTGTAAGGATTTGTGATGTTGTGACTATTTGTTGTACAAAGTTAGTTGGAGCAAGGAAACTTCATTCGATTTCTTCATTTCTGTTCATGCCTTCATAGGTACGGCTAAAATGCTTACAGTGTTTTTTTAGATTAATGGTATAGTTATTTAATCAAAAGTTGATGATGGGTATGTTACTGTAGGTTAGCTGCATTCAAGATTCATTAACTTGATGTGATTGTGTATGAATAACATGATAGTTAATTTAGGCAGGAAACTGCGATGAAATCATCCTCATTATAACTCTTTGACTAATTGAGTGGTGAAAACTCGGCCCAAAGACTAGGACTTTTCTTGTACAATAAACATAAGCCAACTCTCAAGCACTTACTCCCCACCATATGGTAAAGTATGAGTTCTAGAAATCAACAAGGAATCCAATGTAATCAGACTTAATCATGGCCACAAATGATAGCTCTAGCGTTCAAAGTGTTTGAAAAGCAAAAAATTAAGAAAGAGTATCTCTCCGAATGATGTCAAATCCTAATATATAGCACACATGTAATCTCATCCCTCGAGGTGGAATCAGGAAATTCTCACACCTGGTAAGAAATAATGAGAAGAAACTTTCTCAAAGATTGTTGAACTTTTCATCGGTGCTCATGCGTATGATCAGCTTGAAAGTTCCCAAGCGATAATAATCAGTTTATGATTGATAGTTTTACTATCAGAATTTGCTAGGATGATAAATGTTTTTGCCTAATTTTGAGTTGTTTCTGCTTTTCTGTAGGTAACAATAATGATGATGAGATTGAGAAGACATTGGCAATACTAGTTGGCCTAATTGCCGGGGTTGCACTGCTTATTGTGTTCCTTTCTTTCTTAAGAAAAGTATGCGAAAAAGGAAAAGGTAAAAAGGCTTCTTCTCTTATTCATACTTTATATATATATATATATATATTCTTTATATGAATAACTCATAATTTCTATCTTTTTAGACTCTTAAAAACTGTGAATTGTGACTCATGCTTTATGCTTTGTATCAATGTGCAGGTGGTAAATGATAGAATCTGCATATTATCAAGAAATATGCCATCGTGTCTACTATTTCCTAGTCAGCCTGGTAACTAGCTTTGCTTTCGGTGGCCCATTTGCTTAACTTTTGCTTGTGATCTCACTTTACGAACTTTCCCTTTTTTTGTTATGTGCATCTCTAAAGAATTGTTGGAAGGATAGGTGTATAGATAGATGTTGGTGGAGACTCGAGGACAGGGGCACCTCGATATAAGTGAAAAAGAAAAAGTTGCAATAAGGTGGTGAAGGTTTAAATATTCCACACTCAATTCAGCCCACTCGAGTCTAATACCAATTAAAGTTAGCTTCGTACCAAATTATTTTTGTACAAATGCTGAACACTTATGTTGTCGTGATCTTCGTGGTGATGCTCTGGTTTGTTGGGTATTATTGCAACTTTAATGTTGATTTACGTCAACATAGTACCTGTTGGCATTTATGTCAATTCATTATTCACTTTTTTACATATCCATAAGAAGCGCTCATCCCTCTTTTTAATATAGTAACACCTTTGTTTGATATTGATAATATGATTCAACTACGTCCAAAAGTTAGGTGGAAAGGCAATTTTCTAGTAGAGAGTACCTTCATCAATGGTAGTGCAATATGTTTATGTCCTTTGGATGAATTTATGTTAACAGTTATGGTGATGAGATAAGAACATGTTTTATCAACTCTTTTTCTTTAAACATTAGTATAGGTTAAATTCAGCAGTTCTTTGAGATTGGACGAAGGGAACTTGTAACTAATCGGGAAAATCATCCCAATTTAATAGCTGTGCATTGAAGTTTATTACATATGGAGATCTTAATTGCGGTTAATCTACATATTACTCCGATCGTAATAGTCATTAATTAGAAAGGATAGAGTGAAGATAACTACAAAAGTGCAAAATTATTTTAAATAAGCCAACTTGGCTCTCGCTTTGCTAAAGTTTAGAGATGGTCATAATACATATAGTCTTATCTTTATATTTTTACAAAAAAGTTGTTTCTATTACTTGAAAAAAAGGAGAATTCGAACCCTAAGAAAGGGGAAGGATTTTAACTCCCGTTGCATTCTGATCAAATACTTCAAAATTTGTACGTTTTGACGTGGACTTATTTTATACTTTGCTTTCTCTAATTTTATGTTAAATGTTTGTTTTTTTAAATTTGGTAGTTGAAGGATATTTGGTAATTTATATTGGTTAATTTTACATTTGTTGATTATTAATGATAAATTTAAATTTTTGGTTTATAAAAATAAAATTATTTATTACATTTAAAATATGCAACATATTCAATACTGTTTATCTACTGTTTTTGTATAACATTTATGTGTTTCTATATATCTCTTAGAACTAGTATTTGTATATTTTGTTTATTCTGTTTTGTCCTGTTTATAATATTTATGTTATTTATATTGTATTAAATATCGCATTCATATCGAACGGGAATCTGCCAAAGTGTTCCATTAGCATTAAAAAACACAACCTGCTATGGCGGATTTATTTAGACTTAATCCAAGAATCTTAAATCTCTAAGTACGGCGAAGTGTTGGACCAAATCATATTCATCATATAGCTTTTCAAGAGCAAATTACAGACTTAAAATCACCAATGCAATCGGCTAAGCCTATCATGAAAAGTAGCATTGGCTTTCATATGGTTACAATGATGAATCCTATGTTCAGTCCATTTTTATATATCCTTAAGAAATTTAAAAAAAAGGGGGACAATTAGAATGGGTTAAAAGAGGACCATGATTCTAATGAGTGAGTCTCTTTCTCTCTCTTCTATTATCTGTTGTTGCTTTAGCAATTGCTTTCAAATTTGGAGTTTCTCTACAAGGTGGGGCTGTCCCAATCTACCCCGTCCTACCTCACAAGCATTCTTGAAGGGATTCTCTCTTTTTTAAGCTTCATTTAAATGTCTTCCACTAACCAAGATTTTAGCTGATTTGACTCTCCCATGCTGTAACAAAGGAATATTGAAAAACCAAAAGAATGAAATAAGGCATGTCTGTACTGAATTGATATTTTTTTGTAGCTGAAAAGATTAAACAAAGTATCTTCATTTACCCTTTAAAAATTGAATTAACTAGCTGTTCTTTCTTATTATATATTATGACTATCGTTTTCATTATCTTATTACTAACCCACCTGCAACCGCAGACATTGGTCAATTCTTGAACCAATCTATATGTTATCATTAGGTCTCAGAAATATTTGTCTCCTCATGTTTATCGAGTTGTCCAAACAAATTCCGTTTGCTATGGCCAGTTTATGAATATTAGGTTGGCCAAAAGTTTCTTGAGGTTGATTAGGATGTTCTTTTATTGCCACTAAGAAATCAGCCAAATCAGGGCGATAACTAGCTAGGTGGAATTCAACAGTTGTCACTACTTGTCCAGTAGTCAAGTTGACATCTTTTTGTAGATCTGGGGTAGTAATGGTGCAATGGTCCCTTGATAGCAATATTTCCTTTTCTTTTTTCAATCTACTATCGGAGCTAATAGTCCAATACTGCAATCAAAATTAGTTCTGTTCCTGACTCGTGTATTTGGTTGTACCTTTTTTCAATCAATGATGTCAATGTGTGAAAGCAAAGCATAACCATTTTAGATTCAACTAGATCGCCTAATTGCTAAGGTAAATAATGTCTTTAAGTGGTTGAAGTCTCTTAACTTGGATTAAATTTCCACTTCAATAAAATGACTTATTGAAGTGGTTGGGTAAAATGCTTCTAATTCCACTCCAATTGACGCCAACCTCTCATTTTTCAAGTGTATATAGTCCAATTGAATCTTGCCAGCTACAAGCATAGACTTGAAACATAAAATATAGGAGAACTAAAGTCAATTGGTCAAGATACCAAGGGCAGGAAGTATTTGGTTGAACCCTGACTTGTCTTCACCGTATACAACATTAGAAAGTTCAATTATGAGATTCATATAGTTCAATATTCTTTCTCAACCACCAATTTTAATATTCATGGCATGCTTATCTTGGTTGAAATTTAGGTCCAAATTACATCAAACACCGGATGCCATGTCTTGAGGTGTAACTACAAATACTTAAATAGGAGTCACTCTTATTTATTAAATAACAAAGGGTTATTGAATCATTTATTGAATAACATGATTTTTTATAATATTTAAACAAAATTATCAAAAGAAATTAAATTTTTGATAATTTCGCCTTTTTGTTTTTTGTTTTTGTGAATGTTTAAATGGAAAATTATTTTCACCTTTAATTTTATGTCGATGTGACGGAGAGGTAAAGAAAGAAGAAAGGAAAAGAAATAAGATTAGGTTGAAGGAGGTTATTAACTTTTCAAAATAGTCATTATATTAAAGCAAGAAAAGAATTTACCTTATCCTTATCTACAATTCTGCTATATAAATCTCTCCAACAATGATAGGAGCACTAACTTTAAAAAACTAAAAAGAAAACTAAATATATATTCGACAGAACAAATTTATTGTATATATTATTTTATTTTGTTATCTGATTATGTATGACATGACTGAGAATATTTAAAAATATTTTTTCATAGAATTCATTGCAGGGAAAGAGTTACCTTTTATTTAAATTAATTATTACTCTTTGGCCAAGTTGCAATGTCAATTTTCTTTTGAGTGAAGTGCATGCAAATTAATTTTTTTTAGAATAGATATGAAAACAAAAATGACTAGACTATTGCCTTATATTTTGATGTTTATCTTACAAACTCTCGCATATTTGTCAGTATATAAGACTCTTCATTTTGTGAGAGTTTGAAGAGGGTCATAATATATGCAAATTTTTTTAAGCTATTTTTGTGACTTGGACCTGTCACCTTAAGGTTACAAAAGAATAATTTTTTCAGTTACTCCAAAACTTTCACATGTTTCTATTATAGTTAATAGTTTAGAAAAATTCAATAGATAGCATTGTTCATAGTTCACTTTCATCAAACACTAGTACTAGTGAGACTTGAATACAAATGTTTGTTCATAGTTCACTTTCATCAAACACTAGTACTAGTGAGACTTGAATGCAAATGTTTATTCTAACTAAACAAGGCTTTTGTTTATCATAAACCAAAATTTAGGTGTAATCCATGTACTGTTAGAGAACAATTATGAAAAAAAGGGGTTAATATGAGGATATTTTTAAGACAACTTATTGGAACTAGTCACAATCACACCCATTAGCAATAATCGCACCGAAGAATTACTGCAGTCTTTTTATCTTAGTTTTAGTTTCTATCTATAATCAACAGAGGCGCATAAGATAATGACCATGAGAAGTAACCAGAAGCCACACGTCAATTATGAGAATAAAGAATGGACCTGTACTTCAAAATGGACAACAAGAACCTTCGTGGTTTTTTACTCCACTTGCTTATCTTGCTTCAAGTGGGCACTGGCCAAGATGGGCTCGAAACTTCCAGGCGATAGACCTGCGGAAGATGGTGACAAACTGACAATTAATTGGCTAGAAAAAGTGAAAGTGTTATAATGCTGTGTTACGTAAGTGTTACGATAGCGCTATCTTTGTGATTCTTGATTGTAAAGGTAAAAATATCTTCAGCGTAGGAGTTTTTGGTGTTTATCAATACAAGTCAAAAGGCTTGGTCTACACTTTAAGGTAATAGACAATCATTTTGGGAAAGCCGAATGCATAAACGGCGAAAAGGCGAAGCTAAATCAAAATGAGTGTATGAAAGTTTTAACTAAATTGGAACTACGAAAACTACCTTACTTGGGGTTGTGAAAATAGCCATGTAAAAAATTGGTTGCTAGTGTTTTCATAATATGTTTACGACAACTTATAAAATTTTGACCTTAGAATTCTAATGGTTTAATAAATTTTAATATTTTAGGAAGATTGCTTATTATTATAAATTGAATTGGAGCTTGATATTAGATATTTAGAAATTGTATGATTAATTAATATTTATAGTGATAGCACTTAAAAATTTAGTACAAAAGTATTTTAATTTGGTTCATTGTCACTAGTGAATCATGTTTGATATTTTAATCATAATTTTTTATAGAAATATTTATATTAAAATGATTCAAGAGGTTATAGAAAAAAAATATTTTTACTATTTATAAGAAGGTTAAAGATCAAGTTCAATAAAAGGGAAAAGTAATAAAATAATTAAAATGAACAAAGTTGAGTACCACATACAATTGAAGAAAGCTTTAAGGTAATTCAAGACAATTAAACCAAGAATAAAAAAAAATAAAGTCATCTCTAGTGTAACCATCATTATAATCCTTCTTACAATTTTATCTTAGTTATTTCAATAAATTAGGAGTTCAATATTACATTATCATTTATAAGTAAGACATAATATATAAATTATTTCATAATTAAGATAAAATTTATTTTAAATTTTAAAAAATGCCTTTAAATAGAATTTTAAAGAACTTTTGAAACAGTTTTAAATCAAGTTTTTGTCAAAAAAAAGTGTTTTTTTTTAAGACTTAAGAGTTAAATTTTTAATTGTTTTCTACATGAGTTCAATTAGCCTAAAGGTTTTAGTCAAGTAGGTCAACATAGGAACAAAAAGTTATATAATTGGACATTTGTCATCGATTAGTCAATTGGTCAACTAACGGATATTCGATTAGCTAGAGGATTGTGGCTGACAAGTCGATGGTTGGAACAATTACGGGCATAATAAAGTGGATTCTATATTTTGAAGGGATCGATTAGTCAATACCCTTGTGAAACATGCTTCGACTAGTTGAAGGCATTTGATTAGCTATTTGATCATAACTAGAAACAACTGGTTTATATATCTAATGACTATTTGAAGTGTTTTGGGCATAAATAGACAGCATCTAAGATGTAAGAAGAAGTTTTGGCATATTAAAGAGTTTTTAAAAGCCTTAAAAGGTTAAAGAGTGTATATATGCATCACATAAACATATACTGAGCCCTAGTTTATTGTTGTGAGTAAACAAGGGAAATTCTAGGTTGTATATAGTTATGTAATTATTAGTATGATACATATTACGGAGATTCCTCTTAAAATTGAACAATATGTATAAATATGTTCTCTTTATCATTGATAAATTAAGATGATTATGAGGGTTATTCTTTACATTGTAGACAAAAAAAAGGGGTTGTGGCAAGAATTTCTGTAGTTACCAATTGAATGAAAAAAAGATTGAATTTCTTAGTGAAACTTAAATAGTAGATATAGAGCAATAATTATTTGGTCACACCATTAATAAATCAATTATATATTTCTTTTCATTCTTACTTTTATTATTATTATAATTGTCATTTATCAAATTATTAATAATCATTCATTAGAGTGAGTGAGTAATTCATTCATTAGAATTTTAAATGGGTCGATAAGTGAGCATACAATTCATCCTTCTTTTATATGTCATTTGGGTTATATATATTTACTTGTGACATATTATAGAATACTTACAAAGTTATTCTCATGACATGTGTTATGAAGATGGATGTTGTTATAAGTTGCTGCAAATGATAAGGATATGTATACATAAAGATAATGAGGAGTACTTGGTTTATGGGCTTAGGAATGAGTCAATGGGTACGGAATAAATACAGG
The DNA here is from genome assembly GCA_024520975.1 of Erythroxylum areolatum. NCBI lineage: Eukaryota > Viridiplantae > Streptophyta > Magnoliopsida > Malpighiales > Erythroxylaceae > Erythroxylum > Erythroxylum areolatum. The sequence continues at coordinate 14,258,066 of JANIJH010000223.1, read as the reverse complement.
TGGTTGGTTTTATGTTATGATTATAAGGCACATCTCACTTTCGGGGAATTGTCCATACCTCTCGTATATCTAAGGAATGAGTTTCATACCTTGGGCAGAGTAAGTGTCACCGATGTGACAAAATATAATAATTAAAATTTACTTATTTACAATATAATTAATTAATTAATTATAATTAATTAAAAATATAATTAATGAATTAATCACAATATAGTTAATTAATTGTATTATTCTCTTTTCAACAATTGAATATAATTAATTAAATTATATTAAAATTTGTTGTAAAACAAAATTTTAATACACTGTTATTTCTAAAAAAATTTAACAAATTTTTATTTTTTAATATTTTTAACAAACTAACCACTATCAATAGTAACGATAATTATTCATTCATCTTAACTAACCATCATAATTATAACGATTATATTAATTCTCATTCTTCATTATATTCATTGTCATTTTTATTTTCATTCCCCATGTGAACCAACAGTCACCTGGGATAGTTCTTTACTTTTATTTATTTATCTTTTTTTTTTTATGTTTGATATATACTTTTATATTACATGTGAGAAGATCAAAGAGGAGGATGAAAATTCACGATAGGTGCAATTGCGAGAAGTAGATACAAAAGTCTTAAATTGATAGTTATTATTTTAATTGTAAATTAACATTATGTAGCTTCTAAAGATTGTTTTTATTTGTTAAATATGTTTTAAATTATTTTGAAATATATTGGATCATTATGAATTTGTATATATATATATATATATATTATATTGATTTAGCCTTGGTATGAAATGAACTTAGATAGTTGGCCCTGTCAATAAATGATGAACTCAGACATAACAAATTTAAATTTATATATTGCCCCTTCGGGTTACTTCCAAGTGATTAGAGGAGGTTACATGGAGCATTAAATCTTGGATTCAAATCACATAGACTCCTTAATGACTAAGTGTTCAAGTTTTTAAAAACTCAATAATTTATGTCTTCAAATTAACGACTATTTATATTGAATATATTATATATTGCCGAGTGTTTATTCAATATGTACAAAAATTAAGTACGTAAGTTTATTAGACCCTGTGAGTCTGGACCTCTTCACACGAATCAAGTTTAATATTTTCTTGAAATTGGTAACTCATATTCTTACACACATATAGAGAATAGGAATTGCATGTTCTTTTATTATTAAAAAAGAGACTTTTTTGTTTCAAAAGTTTATAGAAAAACACTCAAGGAGGACAAGTTAATTTAACTCCAAACCTAGTTTGTTTAAATTTATCATTAAACCTGTTAATGTGGGCTTCTCTACGGATTCTACGTTTTGTAGGCTAATGTGAGAGAGTGGTGAACGCAAGTAATTGAATGGTGCAGGAACAGTAAGTCCTGAGCAATATACTGGGCTAGATCCAGCAATTCATTTATTAATAATATTTTCTTGTTTGGACTTGTGACCCAATATTAAAATCTCCAAACAAACCCAAGGGCGTCAAGGTCCAACCCAAAGTCCATTTGATGGTTACAAATTCACCAGGTCACTCATCCTACGGTCTAGATTGAGGACAGTCAACAC
>JANIJH010000223.1:14126121-14138045 GCA_024520975.1 Erythroxylum areolatum | reverse complement strand
TTTATATATTTTGAAGATAATTTAATAATATATTAACAGAAATTATATTATAAAAAATATAATTGAATTGAATATAAAAACAATTGAATTACTAATATAATTTTTTATATTTATTATAAAAAAATATAAAAAAATATCAAAACATGAATTGAATTATAAAACTTAATTCATGTTGGAATTTAATTAAAGAGGAGTGGAATAATCAAGAAAAACATGGGTTGGCTGTGAGTTAAAGAGGTGGCTGCATTTACGATGGGTTGAATTCACGTGCTTTTAAACATGAATTCAATCCCTTAAAGAAGTGGAGTTTGAATTCATACAAGAATTCAATTCATGTTATTTTTGCAGTTCCAGAGATTGAATTCAATTCATCACATTCCAAACAGGGTGTAAATATTACTTACATGATAACCCAACTTAACTCTTAAACTCAATTCAAACTAATTAAACTCGACTTAAATTATTAGTTTGATTCTGTTAAATTAGTTTAGTTTTAGTTTAAGAGATATGTTGGTCATATAAGTAGCATTTAATAAGTCCATATGTGATGTTTATATTGTTTAGGTTTTGTTTTTTAACCAAAGTTTAAGATAATGAGTTTTCCTATAAATTAAAAATTACAATGAGTTTTTAAAGAATTTTAGAGATTGGGGAATTTTTCTAAAGTTTTTTAAATTACAAAAGGGTTCCATATCTTTTACCTTTAAAAAAATTATCCTTCTGTCATTTCATATGTTATTTATTATTAGTTCCTAAATCACACATAAGAGAAAAGTGAATTATGTGTGTTCACTTTTCACTTTATTTATAAACTAATAAATAAATTACCTATTTTAATGAATGATTAAGGCAAATTCATATATGATAATCAAAAAGCAGTAATAATAATAATAATTAAAGTGAGTCTAGAAAGAAAAATAAATTTTATTTGCATTTGTTTAGTTAAAAAACCCTTGACCTATGTCCACTCTCTAATCTTTACTGAGAATTCACTATTTTTTTACCCTTAATAAGTAAAAAGTAACCCTTCATGTAATATTTTCTTTATTATAGATAAATAAAACCTTTATAATAATTTTGTTTTAATATAGGTGAAGAGTGACTTATAAATCTTGTTAAAGGTCAAAAGGAACCTTCATAATGTAATTTCTATATGATTTTTTAATTGCAACAATTGCACAATTATACAACTCAAAACATCTCTGTCACTCATATCAATGAATGAAAGAACAATATATACTATGTCATGAACACATGCATTTTTTAGCCTCTCATGACTCTTACTAACTCCTTAGTATGCTCAAAATTCTTTTCACATGGTATATTCACATACAAGATAACCTAAAACAATAATTAGAAATAAAATTAGTAATTATAGCAACTAATAACAATAACATTAGTCGATCATTGTGGCATATTACTTGACTACTGTGGCCATAAGCTCAAGATGCATATTTTAAAAGATATTTATTGACCATGATATTATAGTAGTTGACCAATTTAATCAAATCCCTAACATTGTAGCCTAAATCACCATATTATTTGACCAAAATTTTTTAAACAAAATTTTCAAAACTTCTTAAGAATGTTCAAAGATAAAAAATACATTACTTTAACAAAAACTTGATCCAAAGCCATTTTAATCGTCAAAAGTTTTTTAATGTCATAAGAGGATTTTTCTATAGAAATCCTTCCCAAATTTTCTTTCAACTATGATAAAGTACATGTAATATGCCCCAAGTATAAATGATAATGAAATCATTAAACTCCTTATTCATTAAAATTGTCAAAATAAGGTTATAAGAAAGATTACAATAATTTGATTAAATTTTGATATGCTTAATTTGTAACACCAGTATAATCCCTAGGAGATTATGCAAATGCCACATATAACAAAACTAAAACATATCAATCATACTAAAGCATTCTAAAAAACTCGAGCAATATACATTACCTTTCATTAAAAGTTGTTTTTAAATAGAAAATATCAAACATATTATACTTATCCAAATACATGCCATAATTTCAAAAGCCAACCTGTAAAAAGATTATTACAAATCATTTATAGGATATTATAATCCTTATCCACAAATATACAAAATGTCTCATTACGTTGAAATACAACTCAAACTTAAATATAAACAAAGACTCAAACAAAACAACATCCAAAACAGAACACATTCTTCTTGGTCACTGCGGTTGTCTTTGTCCTAGTCTTTAAATCTTTTTATTAGAACCTACACGAAGGCAAAACTACCATGCTAAACATAAAGCTTAGTGGAGAATAACTAAACAAGATACATAATGGCGACTGTTTCTAATAGTCATCTAACATTCATATATACAGATTCAAATTATATCACAACAATCTTTAGTTGTTCATATTAAAGAGTAATCCAAACATTATGTCTCAGAATATAATATGATTCATCAATACAAAACATTCTTGTATCTGAACAAAACTCATAAATATCATAACAAAATGTACAAGTATCAGAACTAAATATTAGAACATGATATAATCCTTTCAGATCAAAAATATGACTTGTATCATATTAGAATATGTTTTTTTAATCAAATTAGAGCTTGTCTTATATCAGATCAGAATTTGTTTATATCAAAACTGAACATTTATCAAAATACAAAACAAGTTAGCCTACTAATCCTTTTTACTAACTCACTAACTATGATCCACTAAACCGAAATTCAAGATCCAACCAAAATTCAATGCATATGCAACTTACAATCATGTCATAATTTAACACCTATCATATATGCCTTCATGAACAGGTAACATTTCAACTAGGGTATAATTTAGGGCCTTAGAATTATCTCCCCTTTAAAAAAAATTCATCCTCGAAATTCATACTTGATGAGAATAGCTGAGGATACCTTGATCTCCAGCGATTATAGACATCATTTACATATTCTATAACTATACAAAAGTTACTTATTCTTCGTAACATCATTTCAATCTATCCACATAAATCCATACTTCCACTGCGCTATTCTGATTCATCTCAGAATTTTACCTATGGGAGCTAGGACTTAAGAGCATTCAATATTTCATAGATCACTCCCTGTACCATATCCAAGCATGTACTACATATATGCTTAGTAACATCATTCACCAAAGTAACCTCACTATCAAATATGTATTCACAATAATTGATCAACTTAACTTCAAGGACTTCTACATATATCGCTATTATTTATTTCGTCTTACTTAAATATGTTCTCAATTAATTCATAAATATAAGATATGTAACCATCATGAAATTCTGATATAAAACCAAATGTTATAATCTTATACTGAATCATAAACTTTCAATATGATACCTAAACAACCATTTCAGTTCCAAGTTCAACCTCTCAAGGTAATAGAAATTTTGGTTTTCTTTCAACTTTACTTGCACACTTTAAATCCCATCACTTTTATTTACATCTCTATTTTTTCTCCATCAAATCCATGAAAATATATTTACTTCCGCATCAATTTAAAGGTATACCTCCACAACATAATACTAAAATCGTATTCTTTAATATAACCACGAATACAAATATAATGGCCCTAGGTCCAACATACTGAACCGTGTAATATTTCCTATATTAGAATATCAACAAACTTTCATTTTCTCACACTCTGACAAATCATTGTTCATCTCGACAGCCAGACAAGATTGCATAGGACTATTACTCTCAGCAACCTCATCAACAGCCTTACGAGATCTTTCTACACTTAAATCTAAAATCAAAATGTGGGACAAATTGCATTAGGCCAAGCACAACTCTTACACTCAAGTATAAGAAATAACTAAGTGTTAGTTAAACCAGAATTGCCTAAACCATGCTCTGATACCAAACAATGTAACACCCGTATACCCCCTAAGAGATTATGCAAATGCCACCCATAACAAAACTAAAACATATCAACCATCCTAAAGCATTCTAAAAAACTTGAGCAACATACATTACCTTTCATTAAAAGTTGTTTTTAACAGAACATATCAAACATATTGTACTTATCCAAATACATGTCATAATTTCAAAAGCCAACCTGTATAAAGGTTATTACAAATCATTTATAGGATATTACAAACCTTATCCACAAGTATACAAAATGCCTCATTACATTGAAATACAACTCAAACTTAAATACAAAAAAGACTCAAACAAAACAACTTCCAAAGCATAACACATTTCTCTTGGCCATTGCGGTTGTCTTTGTCCTAATCTTTAAATCTTCTTATCAGACTACACGAAGGCAAAATCACTATGCTAAGCATAAAGCTTAATGGGGAATAACTAAACAAGATACATAATGGTGACTATTTCTAACAGTCATATAACAAAATGGTGACTATTTCTAACAGTCATCTAACATTCATAAATATAGATTCAAATCATATCACAACACTCTTTAATTGTTCATATTAAAGAGTGATCCAAACATTATATCTAAGAATAGAATATGATTCATCAATATAGAACATTCTTGCATTTGAACAAAACTTATAAATATCATAACAGAATGTACAAGTATTAAAACTGAATATTAGAATAGGATATAATCCTTTCAGATCAAAAATATGACTTGTATCTTATCAAAATATGCTTTGTATCAAATTAAAGCTTATCTTGTATCATATCAAATCTTATTTATATTAAAACAAAACATTTATCAAAATACAAAACAAGTTAGCCTGCTAATCTTTTTTACAGAAGTGGGTAACAAGACCAGTACAGAAGATCCCTATGTTTGGCATCTCAGAAATAGAAGAGACTTAAGTCTCTGAAATAGAAGATATAGAATGTCTAAAATTAGAAGACACCGGAGTGTTTGGTACAGAAGACACTAAAGTGTCTGTTTATAGAAGACACCTTAGTGTCTAATTATAGAAGACACCTTAGTGTCTAGTTACAGAAGTAGTTGTAGACCCTTCTAGACATGCCTATTTACTCATGACTAGGACTTGACAGTTTTAAAACAAAACATTTCAGGTTTTAGAATCACATGTAAAAGATGTAATGCATAACATTGTCTTTATATCATTTTTCTCAAGTTAAATATATATATGCACCTTGAAACAAACTTAACATACCTTATGAGCATAAACATTTGCAATAATGTACCATAAAATGTGTTATGTATTTACACATTGCATATAATTAAACAAATTTCCAATTCATAAACAATCATATTCAATTCACATCACATAAACCCTTTGAAACACATTTGTATTTATAAGGACGCATTCATCCTTGAACAAACCATTTCAACATTAGACACATTATTTGTTACCCACACATTCCTTAAGTAATTACCTCAATTAAAAATCCACAACTAAATTAACTATTACTCAATTAATCTAACATCATCTAGGTTTATTTTCAACCTCAATTAAGTCCAATTAAACCATTATTAAGTACCTTAACCTTATATAGTTTGAAAATTGTCTAAAACCAACATTTTATCCTTCCTAAGTACTTCCCACAACCATGGGAATAAGCCTTATAAATCCCACAATGGTGGGATTCGGTGCCTCCAATTTGTTTCCAAAACTTGACTTACTTCACTTCCATTTGACACACTCTCACCAAAATCCATTTTACTTCAATTCTATCTTATTTATGCTTCAATACCTCATCAAATTCATGTCCAGACTAATTCAAAAATTATTCATAAGGCAGCTCACAATCTATGATCTTTCATACATCAAAATCCAAAGCAAATATCATGTTCCAGACCTCAATTCATCATCAAATCAATACATATTCTATCCATTTCAATCATCACATAATTCATAACATAACATGCTATCAAGTTTAGAATTCCCTTACCCATTTAATTTCAAAGTCCTACTTCAAGAACAAGCAAAACTAGCCTTCCAAACAACCAACACAAGTCCAAAATTCAATTGAAACTAGGATACTTTTAACACCAAAAGATAATAACATAGAAGATAGCATGTGGTAGCTTTCTTAATGCAATATCTTGCAAGAATTCTAAGTGAAATTAAAGCAAAATTCAGAGCTAAGAGAGGGTGGATGGTTTCAGTGGAGATGTTTGAATGAAGCTACAAAAACTTATTGCAAGCTTACCACCTAAGAGCTCGGTATCACTCTCACAACATGGCATTTGTCACCTTTGCATGTGTCCCATTTGTCCACCATATAAGCCACCAAATGTCTCAATTCTAATTAGCCACATGTCACTTCAATGCTGCCAAATGTCATTCAATTATACTGTCATTTTTCCCTTATTTACTTATGCCAAATGTCACTAAATGTATAGGGTTAATCATCCTAATTTTTATGTACCAACTTGTCTTGCCGCTTGACATTTTCCTTGTCCAAATGTACATTTAGTACCTCAATTTCCTAATGACGCCAATTAATTACAACTCACTAACTCATCATCATCATCATCACACCTAGTTCGAAGTCCCGTAATAAAGTGGAGCCTGGGGAGGTTTGATAGTATGCAGTTTTACCCCTATATAGTATAGAGGCTATTTCTGATAGACCCATATGTAGATGTGACAAATAAAAGAGTGATGCAGGTTAAAGAGTAAAAAAAATAAAACTATCACACTAAACAATTATGTAAATAAAACTACAATAAATACATAAATAAAAATAAAATTAAATTAAATAAACTATAACCAAAGGATATACCTGATGGTGACTAGATCTGTTAGTACTTGACACGCTACAAAGATCAACTCTTCTTGTCGCTAGTTAAGCTAGGAGTCTTCACTGAGGGACCCTAAGGATATGACAATCTTATAGTTTTAGACGGCCTTGCGAGATCTTTCCCTACTACACCTACCTGAAAACTAAGTTGTAGGCCCAAAATCCTTGTCTAAAACTTACAACTAGCAAAGGAAGAAAGGACATTGGGTTGGACTTCCTACGCAGTAACTATGTGGTGCGAAGACTTTAAAGGGTATCCTTTACCCTTATCTGTTCACGTCAAACTTTTCTATTTCTAACCACTACCTCAGTAAGGGTCAACTCTGATATATCTTTCTTGATCACTTCCCTCCAGTTCTTGTAAAGCCTCCCTTTCCTTCTTTTGTAGTCACTAAGGGTTATTTTCTCATAGCATTGTACTAGAGAATCAGAGGGCTTCCTGCACACATACCTAAACCACCTAAGCCTTGTCTTTCTTAACTAGTTAGCAGTACTAGCCACCTGTAGTCTGTCTCTCACCACACGATTCCTGACCCTATCTCTTTAGGCAATGTCACACATTCGCCTAAGCATACACATTTCTGCTACCAACAATTGTCATGTATGTTTACGTTGGTAGGCCAGCACTCTACCCCATATTAAATGGTTGACTGAACCACCATTTTATATAACTTCCATTTGAGTTTTAAAGGAATCTTTTTATCATATAAAACATCTGATGCACTTCAACATTAGACCCACCTAGATCTAATATGATGTACTATATCGGCATCGACATTATCATCTCTATGAATGATGGGCCTGGGGTATTTAAAACTCGATTTTATGGTATGACGTCAGTATCAATTACTACTGCCGCCTCATGTACTATCTGATTTTTTGAAAAGTTGCATTCTAAATACTCCATTTTGGGCCTACTCATTCTAAAACCTTTCGATTCTAATGTTTCTCTCCAACATTCTAACTTGACATTAACCCCCTCTTTGGTCTCATCCACTAGGACAATATTGTCAGCAAATAACATACACCAAGTTACCTCTCCTTGAATATGTTTGGTAAGTTCATCTAACACTAATGTAAACAAAAAAGGGCTTAAGGCCGAGCCTTAGTGTAGACCAACACCAATAGAGAACGCTTTCGTGCTGCGTCTTATCGTCCTTACGCTAGTCAATGCCCCTTCATACGTATCCCTAATTACTCTGATATAAGTCATAGGAATGCCCTTTGCTTCTAAACACTTCCATAGGAGTTCTCTAGGAACCCTGTCATACTCTTTTTCTAAATCTATAAAAACTATATGCAAATCCCGTTTTTGTTCCCTGTAGCATTCCATTAATCTTTGTAGTAGATTTATTGCTTCTGTTATGGACCAACCAGGCATAAATCCAAATTGGTTGGCCGATATAGAAGTAGCTCTCCAGACCTACCAGGCATAAATCCAACTCACTAGCTATGATCCATTAACCCAAAATTCAAGATCAAACTAAAATTCAATACATATACAACTTACAAACATGTCACAATTTAACTCTTATCATATATGCCTTCATGAACAGGTAACAATTCAACTAGGGCATAATTTGGGGCCTTACATAATTCCTTTATGTATTCAGTTCTTTACTTAAATTTGTTAAAAGCTCTCTTAAGCTTGCATATGTTCTCAACTTTGCTTATTTGATTGATCCTTTACTTTCTCAGTTGAGTTAAGTAGATCTTTTTTCTCACTCTACCTTTCTATTGAAGAAACGTATTTTATTATAACCAAAACTACATATTAGAACTTCACTTGGTCTAGCAATCTCTCCTTTTTTATCATGATAAAATATTTAGTGACATTAGAGAAAATAATTTACATCAAGTAATTTTGTGATATCTCATATAAGATTATATGAAAGTATATTAATTATGTGATTGTGATATATAAGAATATGACATATATGCATTTCTAACTCTTTGTAAATGATGTGGATGATATAATTCTCTATTTTGGATATATGGAGAATTAGAAGCTCTCTTAATGTAATAGTGAGTCCTAAAAAATGATTTAGCATATGACATGCCCTTTTTACAAAAATATAACTTATGGGAATTCGCAAATGTAATTTTTCTTTGTTCATGAGGCTTATAATGATATTGAGCTTATTTTATACCATTTTGATGATAAAAAAGGAAGATATAATTGAGAAGAATATTGCATGACCTTTTGGTATTATCTTGTATTATCTTGTGAACTATGCCTTTTAGGTTTGGAATATGAACCATATATAACCGCGTAAAATTTCTTTTTATCTTAAGACCTAAAGGATGAAGCATGATAATTGAATTATTTATGTCTAGAATTGAATTCCACATGTCCATGTAATAAATTAGATAATGGCTCATCATTATAAATATGACTTTTATTCATAAAAGTTGTCTTGGCATTGAGTGATACACTTTTATAAGTGTACTCAATCCCGTGCCTGTCACTCAACCTCTTTTGAGATTCAAGAATGTTCTTTTGACTCCCTAAAGTGAACTTATAGACAATAATTATTTAAAAATATTGTTCTTCTTTTTCAATATTTCATTGTTATACAATAGATTGTGCTCATTGTTATTGGCAACAATCACACTCTAAAAATCTATCATGTCATACATATCACATTTTAATTTATTTTCAATCATGCATACATCTAAGAGCTTTAAAATCTCCTTATAATTGAAAGATAATTTCTTCCTTTTCATACAGATAATCTCTAGGTATTTGACTAACTCATCAGATACAAGATTAATATCAAAACCATCATTATCTTTACAAAATTTTAAGGGAAAGGGTACCTTGTTCTTGTTAGTCATAAAGCACGTACTTGCCACCATAATTTTGAATTTCTCACTTTTTAATTAGTAGTGTTGACTCATGTGGCCTTAAATGCTTTATTCTTCTTCTTTAATTGTTTCTTCCCCTTTTCCTTTTAGAACATCTTGAATTTCTTTATGATGGGCTTTATATATTCCTCATTGCTCCCATTTTTAGAGATATACTCATCATTAAATTTTCCATCCTTGAAGACTTTAAACACTACACCTCTTCTTTTTTGAGTTATTGCCTCTCTATACGTCTCATTGATTTGCATTTTACAGGGAAGGAGTGATCCAACTAGCTCTTTTAATAAAAAGGTGCTCAAATATTTGGTTTATTGTATAGTCATCACCTTTTCCTCCTAAAACTTCGGTAAGACCTAAACAATTTTCTTATTAATTTAAAATTAGTATTCCTTATCAAGACATTTAAGAGTATTTATAATATAGATGAAGTAAGTACACATATTAGAAATTGTCTCATTTTTCTCCATATGCTCATATTGACCCACCTATAAGCTAATATTTCTCCTTTTTTACTTCAGTGGTGCTCTCATTTATAATTTAAAGTGTGTAAGATCATAAAAGAATATAAATGATTTTGTAACGAGTCTCTTATCATTATCGCTCAGCTCATTTATATTCTTTACTACTTTAGTCTTTATTTTATCTATAACTTTAGTTCTCATAGTGGCATAAGGACCATTCTTTAGAATCTCTCAAGATAATTCTTTTTAGCTACAAAAAGGTGTTCCATCTATATATATATATAACTATCACCTTCAAAGAAATAAGGTCAACTAACCTAGACATTGCCTATCATTGCTAAAGTGAATTGATAAGTTGTTATTCTTGATATATTTTTAACTCTATTTTGTCATCGCTTTTTAATCAAATGATGTTAAATTACCTTTAGTTTTTGTGAATCTTCGCTCCTTTGATTTTGATATTTGCAGGTGTTTTGGGGAGATAATGAAGCAAACCCGAGGAATACATGGTCTACTCATGTAAAAACACATAGCTCGTGTAAAGTTGAAGCTCAAAGTTGAAGACCTGAAAGTTACACGATCTGATCGTGTAGATTCACACAGGCTGTGTCTTTCGAAGCATTCCCGAAAGTTACACGGCCTAATCGTGTAGATTAACATGGACCGTGTAGGATGGTTTTCCCTAATAGTTTTTTAGTGATCAAAGGTAGTTTTTGGTAACAAAAGAGGGATCATTTTGGAAGGAGATTGCAGGGCTAAAGGTAGTTGAAGCTGAAGATCACAAAGGAGGAGAAAGACAAGAATCAATCAAAGAAAAGGGAAAGCTTGAAGATTGAGAAATCAAGATTCAAGATGCAATTGGAGTTCCTTCTCCTCCTCCTTCCACTTATTATTTATTTTTAATGTTCATGCTTACAGTTTTACATTTTAGTTGAATTTAGTCATGAATTTGTAAATTCACTTATTTTGGGATGTTTGTTTCAACTTGGAACTTATGTGTTAAACCTTATGACTTTATTTCTTAATTCAATGTTGATTTTGTAAAGTGATTTAATCCAATGTTGATTTCATCTATCTGATCTCGAGTTTCTAATTAATTAATTATGGATGTTAAACTAGGTACTGAAAAGTGATGTTTAATATCTGACTTACTATATTAGACTTTATTGAAAGAATATCTAGAAATAGAACTCTTCATTAAGAGTACTTGAGATTAAACGTTGAGTTCATTGGGTTGGGTTCGATTTTTAGTCTAGGAAACTAGCTTAAAAATTGGAATCAACACGTCAATTGCTTCGAAAGAATTAATTGATAAAAGTAGGTTAATGTACTTGGATCAGTATTTCATTTCATAAGGATGACATGATTTAGGGGGCGTTTGGTTTGAGCACGGGGTTGGGGTTGGGGTTGGGTATAATAGTAGAAGGGAATGAGAATGGGTATGAAAAATTAAAAATGACGTTTGGTTTGTAACTTGGGTTTCTGGAATAATACCAATAATTTTGTTTAGTTTGTTGCATTAATGGGAATGAAAGATGATATAATACCATTTTTTCATATCATTTTTAAAATGGAATATAAAGCATAAAACATCAAAATAAACTTTAAAACATAAAGCAAGATTTCTTATAGCACCTAAAACATAAAATATTCTTATAAAATATTCTCTCAATAACATTTCTAGCCTTGGAGTGCTTCATGTTAAAATATTCTTGTGGTGTCCGTGGACGACGACCATGAAACTCATTAAGGTGATATCGTTGACCTCGAAATGGAGCCAAAAACCCCTCAGCATTGCAGTAACCAGAGTCCACCAAGTAATAACAACCTTCACAGGTATACATAGATTAGAGTTTGAATGAAGTTTTTAATATATACATATCTCTCTATGTGTGTGAA
>JANIJH010000223.1:14110686-14126021 GCA_024520975.1 Erythroxylum areolatum | reverse complement strand
TCCATTACCTTGGAATTGATAACCCCAAAACAAACAATATTTAATACTATTATTCCATTCCCTTATTCCGAAACCCTCAAACCAAACGCCCCCTTATTTGTTAGGATGAACTCTCAGAATATTGGCTCAAATTCTGTTAATTATGTATTGATATTTCCTTAACAAAACAACTTTCACATTCAATTGCTTAGCAAATTTAGAAGGTATAAATTTGGTATTTTGACTTAGTCCTTGTGGATCGACACTTGATTGTCGCAACTAAACCTGTATACTTCCGGAATCCCTATTATGAATCGAATTCTATTATAAAGATATTTGCTTAAATTTTGCGATAAATTTAAATGCAATGAATAAGACTTTGCTCTAATACTAATTGTTGGTCATTGATGATGCACAAGAGAAGGTTAAAATTTGTGTTTTCACTTTTTTCCCTATTTACAAACTATTGAATGCATTGCCTATTCTTATAAATGTTAAGATAAATTCATATGTGACAATCACAATGTAATCATAATAATAATTAAAGATATTAGGAAAAGTGAGAAAAATCTAATTTATAGTAATTAAATTAAATAACTTTTCATCTACATCCATTCATAAAGTTACTCTTGATTTACATCCATTCCTAAAGTTTAACTTATGAATTAACTATCTTCTTCCTTTAATGGGTGAAAGGGAATCCTTCATAGAACATCTTCTTTGTCACGATGAAGAGGAACCTTTCCAATCGTTTTGGTTTATCACGGGTAAAGAGTAAACCTTTATAAATTTTGTTTAAGGTCAAGAGGAAACCTATAATATAAATCCTAAGAAATTTCTCCAATTTCAACAATTTTCAAAACATCCCTCTCTTGCTCTTACTAATGGGGAAAAAAAAAAACTCAATACATGTACTCTCTAACCTCTCAAGGCTCTTACAAACTCTCTAGTATGCACAAGATTCTTTTTACAACTCATAAGTGACCTACTTATGTTCAATCTAATCCAAAATAGATGTTAGGATGAAAAACTAGTCATTGTAGTGACTAGTACCAGTAGCATTGGTCGACTATTCTAGTAAATTAGATAACCAATATAGCCACAAACTCATGTTACATATTTTTTAAATATATTATATAGATCATATTGTTATATTGGTTGATTAATCTATCCAAAACCCTAATATTAGTCACTCAAATCACCATATTGATTGAACAAACTTCCTAAAATAAGTTTTTTTTTAAAATTCAAGCTCTTTAAATGATCAAAACGCATTCTTTTGATAAAATTTGATCCAAAATAATTTAAAAGCTTTCTAAAAGTATTTTAATATATCAAAAGGATTTTCTTTAAAACCTTCTTGAAATTTCTCTTAATTATGACAAAGTATATGAAATGTACCATAAATATACATGATCATTTAATAATTGAGCCATAATTTATTAAAATGACCAAGATAAAGGTACACAAGTGATTACAATAATTTGTTTAGATCTTAACATGCTTGATTTCACCTTATTTTTAGTTATTTACTTGGATTCCTTTGAACTTGTTTTAAGTTGCATATGTGGTCTACTTTACTCATTTTTATTTATTCTTTAATTGCTCAATTAGTTCAAATGGCTCATTTGCTCAATTTAGTTTGATCTTTTACACACTAATTTACTATTTATCACTAAGGATAAAAAGATTAATAATAACATTTTTAGATCATAAGTTAAAACCTTGCTTATATCAATAATTTTGATTTTAGTTACTAATATCTTAAAAAATAATATAGATATAATTAGAAAGAAAATGTGATTCGTAATTAGTTATGATAAGCGATAACATAATAGTAAGGTTATTTATTGAATTCTAATCTATAATGTTACTTTGTTGAATTTTTTGTTATAAGTAATTTAATATGTAAGAGTTATTGTAACATCCCATTATCCCATATTAGGGGCTAGAACCCTAGGACAGTGTATACGAGAGTTTATTGAGAAGTTAGAAAGTGCATTTCATAATAATGCATAATGTAGCATACACACACACACACACACATATACGTAAATATAGATTTTTGCACATTAAAATGATTGTATATGTATTCATTGACATTTCCGAGTGTAATTGATTTGTATATATGATTATATTAAGAATTGTGTTTTTTATGTGTTGAAAATTGATTTTGAGAGCATAATTACTGATTTAAAATTTTTGGTGAATTTTAGAAAATTTCCAAAATTGTGAGTATTTTTGAACTAAGAAAAATGCCAAGTAACAAGTCAATTGATGAATGGTAGTAAAAACAAGAGTCAAATGATAGTGAAGAATCTTATAGATGACTCTAGGATTTATTGACAAATGTCATTGAAAATTGAAATGATTGGACTAGTTAAATAGGAAAACCTAGTTTAAGTTTATAGAAGTTGGACAAGTGATAAGTGACTAGTGTTACTTGCTAAACTTAGCCTTTATTCCTACGAATATACTAGAAAGATCAAATTAATTGTTTGATCTTACTTTCTTCTTCCTTGTTACTTTCTTCATCTTCTATAAGTTTCTTTACTTCCAGAAATTCTCTCACCCTCACAACGCAAGCCTTGCTCTCATTTTTCACTTGCTATTTCTTTTTGTTACCTTCATCACTATCATTGAAATATCTAACCTTACAACCTTCAACTGTTGATGATTGTATTATATTGAAAAGCAAGGGTTCACATGATTTTGAAGAATTTGGGGTTTTAAGAAAGTAAGTGTCATATGATTCTTCACGATATGTAAGATGAAACATGCATCGCGTTAATTAACAGTTAAGTGTTATAATATGAAGATGTATATTTGCTGAAATGTGAGTGCAGATTTTGGGTGTGCGCCATGTCTTGCTTTTGCATATTTGATGATCAATATTTCATAAGATGTTGTTGAAGTGATTTTTGAGTTAGAAAGATCATTAAAAATGTGTATAAATGTGTGCAGAAAAATTCGTGAAAGGTGATATGTGTATGTTATGTTTTCACTATGTTTGCGTAAATCTTGTTTGGTGTTTTAAGAATGAACTAAAATGAGTTTATAGTTAAGGAAAAAGATGTAAGTGATGTTGTGATATGGGAAAAAAATTAAAATGAGAAGTTAGAGATGAAATGAAGGTGTTGAGGAAGATAAAAAATGCAAAAAATGTGAGGAATGCGTGTTGAACATACGTAAATGAATAGTTCGGTTTTTGATGTTTTGATTAATCATAGAGTTTGATTTGTTTGTGAATGAGTTGAGCTCAACGGGAGTTGAAATGAAGAGAAAATAATAAACATAAGTTAGAAATGTTGGATTTAGCAAAAGAGAGGAAAAAGAGACGAAAATTTACAGTTTGGAACTCTCTGTGGAGTCAGATGATCGTGACCAACAGGAGAAGTTAGGAATTGCACAACATGATCGTGACAATGAAGAGTTATACGAAATGCACGATCATGAACAAGCATGATTGTGACAATAAGGAAGCATCTCATAGTGCACGATTGTGCACAAGCACGATCGTGATAATGAGAGTGCAGAGAGGTGTGACAATTTTGAACATCCTTCATTTCTTTAGCCATAACTTCTTCTTTTGACCTCCAAATGACTTGAAATTTGAACCACAAACTCCTAACACTTTTTTTCCCTCTCCACCAAAATTCATGGCCATATGAATTCATTAGGAAAGGATTGATTGAAGAGTTTAGAATGAAAATGATGAAGTATGTTGGAATATTGTTAAATGGAGTATTTTCACTGAACAGACATCGGTATTTTGACCATATCTTGATTTGTAGATATCCAAATGAGATGATTTTTTAATTTCTATTAAACTAGATACATATGGATTCAAATTTCATGAAGGAATTGAATTTTAATTCTGTATTTAAGAGTTTCAAATTTTGATTTGAAGTTGAGTACTAGGTGCAGTTGTAGTTTGATAATAGTAGGTAGTATTTTGTGAATAACTTCTTGAATATTGAACCAAATTGTGATAACTTGGTGTCATTAGAAACTTAGGTTTTTTTAGAAGAAGGTGATACCTAAATACTTCATCTTCCTTGTCTTAATGACCATGCAAAATAGACCTGAAAATCTATTTTTAGAAAAAAAAATCTAGAATGATCAATTAAGTTATAAACTTAGATTCAATTTATTTTATTAAGATGTAAACCTAAGTTCAAATTATACTTATGTGAGTTTTGATATTTGAATAATCATGCAATGAGAATAATGGAAATATACACGGGATGGTCATTGAGCATGTATAATATATGATCCATATGCACATATGCGCATAAATGAGTACTTATAAAATTGTACAAAT
The DNA here is from genome assembly GCA_024520975.1 of Erythroxylum areolatum. Classification (NCBI taxonomy): domain Eukaryota; kingdom Viridiplantae; phylum Streptophyta; class Magnoliopsida; order Malpighiales; family Erythroxylaceae; genus Erythroxylum; species Erythroxylum areolatum. The sequence continues at coordinate 14,121,718 of JANIJH010000223.1, read as the reverse complement.
TTGTAATGTGTAAATGTATATTTCATGACATAGAAGAGCAATTTGAGTGACCACATCTAGGCATTGCTGGGACTTCGAAGCAATAGCTTTCTAGAGCAACCTATGAGTAACTTAGGCGGTCTCACTTAATTAATTGTTTGATTTAAATTATGTTCTAAATTATCTTATGAATGTGAAATTGATTCTGTTGATTTCAGACATTGAATGTCTGAGGCATTTGATATATGAATAAGATATTGGAAGTGCTCTTCGTATGTGAATTTGACAAAATAAATTATTCGTAACATTTATGTGGAATGTCGGATTAAGGTCCGATGATGAATGTGAATGAAAATATGATAGTGAAAATGACTATGTAATATTGAACACTTTTGATTGATTGAATTTATGTGATGTATGTCATTACATGAATGTATGAACAGATAATGACAGTTGTGACCTGAGTAGCCAGCGAAAATGAGCTTAAAGCTTAGAATGTGATTAAAAGCCAAAGGCTCACTATGTACAATGAGTCATGTATCTCCAACAAATAAGGGACATTTATCAATAAACCCGATATCTACAATGCATACGGGACAGTTATAGTCATTCGGTCACAACATCGTAATAATTAGAACTGAGTCTCATAAGCTTTGCATATACATTTATTATGTATGTTTGAATGATTGAAATGTACTGTTGATTTGTATTTAAATGAGAACGTGACAATTGTGAACAAAGTGCTATGTGATACTACATGATAAATAAAATGATGTGAAATATATGATTATGTATTGATGTGTTGTATGAATTTAGTGAATCATCCATAATGGTTACCTCATTGAGTTTACAAAACACATTAAAATTGTAACGTTGAAATTTCAAGACCGAGAGAGGACACTAATGACAGAGAGACTCTGTAAAAAGCATAGTTCTTGTACTTTTAGACCAGCACTTTTACACCAGATAAATGACTTAAAGGTCAGTCAGTTGAGATTAAAGGATTATATATAAATTTTTGTATAATTTCTCATATATGTAGCATGTTTGTATTTAGTTTTGATAATGTACATATTTAGATAATTTTATAAAATTACAATGTATATATCCAGTTTTTATGAAATGAAATGAGAAATTTGGTTTTAAAATATTATGAAATTTACGTATTAAATAATGATGCCATAATTAAATTAGTGATATGAGTGCTCTAACATGCCACTTTTGTGGGGTACTTATTCGAATATTATTCAGGGTATTGGATACGTGTCTTGCGAGAGTGGAGAGTTATAGTTACTATAATTTGTTAAATAATCAAAAAATTTGTTTGAGTTTTTATTTTTATTTCTTCTTGTTTTCAAAATTTATGAAAATCACAAAAAGTAATTTTTTGTTTTTCATAATCTAGTTTAGTATCAACTAAATATATATTATTTAATTATTCGATATATTAATTATTAATAAGAATTATAAATAATTTAATTTAATAATATATATTTAATTCATTATTAATAAAATAAATGAATTGTTTTATTTTATTTATTAAATATAATTAAATTTAAAATATCTTTAAAGTATATAAATTTCAAATAAAATTTGATTAAATAATTCAAATATATTTAAAATAAAATTTAATTTTTAAACTATTTACTTTAAAATAATTTTATTAATATTTAATTAAAATATTATATAAAATATTTAAATAAATTTAATTAATTAAAAATAATTTAACTTTAAGTTTTATCTCATATGTAATTATCATTAATAATAAAAATATAACTACATTAATATTAACAACTAAATATATTTTAATTTTTATTTGAAAGAAAAATAAAAATTAAAACAAAAACAAAAACTACAACAGAAATATAAGAGCCAGATCAAACGGTCCCTAAATTTCCTCTTATACTTCATATACTAGAACCACTCCCTTTATATACTGCATACGTGCGTTTACTAAAAAAACAATACAAATCAAAATGCTTTGCATAAATACTTTATAATTATTCATGTACATCACTTTATTTTTCTTTTCTTCATTTAGTGAAAGGCCAAAACCCCAAAGTTAAGTTCAATAGTAAGAAACCGCATATGAAAACTTGGGAGTCCATTGAATAACACTAAGGAAGCTTGGAGTCCTTCATTTAGTAGGTCGGGTAGGAATATAGGGGTTAAGATGATATAAATAACAAAAGATGCCTGGATGACGTTGCTTATGAACTAGAAGATCAAAGCCTACAATAGAAACTCACAGATGTTTTTATTGCAAAATCAGGCATGCAGAAGAAATAACTACCAAGGCTCTTGAAGTATAAGCCTTGCATGTGATACCATCAGTACTTTGTAAACAAATGCCACATGAATGAATTGTTCTCAGGCTGATAGGTCCTCAAGTAGAAATATTCGATCAAATATTGAGTCACATTAGTGGCACAGCAAATCTTTTGAAATTGTTAAATGCATTCACAATTCATCAATGCTCCAACTTATTTAGCCACGGATTAATTAAACTAAGATCATCTGCTCATAAATAAGGTTACATATAAATGGTATTGGGCCGGCAGAAGAAAGAGGATATTTATGTACAATATCTTGTTTACTCAGCTTTCACGCCTTAAAGAATACAGCACCTCAGCACCAGTCCCTTTTGATCCATCCTTGAGTCTTCATTTCCTGCAATAAAATTTGACTTGAATACTGAAAAAAATAAGCAATATGATTAGATAGGAAACATGTTCCTGCTGCTGATAACACCCCAACTATCATCGGACCCTATTAGTTCGGAGTTGATGCAGATCTTCATAGGCCACGAAGAACTTGTACTTACATCTGCCTCACCCTTAAAAACTTCCTAACCACATACGGATACCTAACATATTCACTTCAGGTAGAAAACTACCGTCCATTACTAGGACATCTTCAGAGTAAGCAACCTTTTCTCACTTTGTTTGGTCCTTTATAATTATCTGTTCTAAACACCAACTACATCCCTTTCATAGAGTTAACAACTATGATTTGTTGATTGTTTTTTCTATTGATTTTCCATACCTTAAATCAATTAAAAGAATTCACTATGGAAAAGGGAAAAGGGAACAAGATGGGATAAAGTAGATTTAAAAAAGCTATGGGGGAGGGAGGCTGATTTGGAAACTATGAGCAGCTAAGTTTACGCAGAAGCAAATATGAGATACCTTCAGGAGGCTGAGCTAGCTTCCGGTTTTGTGGTGACATCATTTCTTTCTTCAATTGCATCAATATATCCTCCATTGTATACTCCCTCTGCCAATTAGCAAGCATTGGGAAAAGGCGTGGTTCAACCTAATAATGAAATCATCAGCAAGGTTAAGATCAAACCACTAATGAGCAAAAAATGAACAGGCTAAAATCACCTACCAAACCAGTTTCAGGATTGACACATGTCATATTAATTCGAGTTTGGAACCTCACACTTGGTGGATTATCGGGATAATCCTTGCCACAGAACAGTTTCAACTGATAAATGCGCCCTTCATGTACAGTCTGGCAACCAACACGATGAAATAACTTGTGCTGTTCTCCAATATTATAAAGAGTGCAGACAGTATTGCAATACAATCAAGTTGTATGTTCATAGACAGGAGGCATTAGGAGCAATGCATACTCCAAAAACTTGATTTCCCATGTTTTTCAAAGAACTGCTTTGAGTTGACAAGAATTTGGCAACATTTAACAGAGAACTAAAGTAGTAAAATGGGAACAGTCTGTAAAATGGGTTGAAAGCAGGTTTAGATTCAACAATCATCTTGTTATAAACTGACCCCAATTTGTATAGTGTCCTATACGAGCTTCTTGCTTAAAGAATCACCATTTTAGAAACTTCTTTAACCAAGAAAGAATCTCTCCTATGGTTTCTTGTGACTCAGATCTAAATTCCACGCCTGCAGTTTAAGAAGCTAAAAGCAACACGCAAATCTGTTTTGACAATCAGCATTTAGCTTCAACATCTAGATTTTAGGATCCCTGACAATTCCGTAAAGCTTATTTTTCCTACTCTAGATTGGACAAATGTAAGACAAATTGCATATTCCCAAAAGTACGTTTCTCAACACATATGATCCAGATTTGGAACAATAATCATGCAGCTGGCCAATCTAGATATCTGCTGTTGTCTTTCTGCACGCACACAAGCAAAATTTGTACCCCCAAAAAGGGCATAAAGAAAGAACAACTAGCACTAGTTTTGTATAACAAGTATAAAAGAAAATTTAAGGAGCTCCTAATCCTAAAGAACACCTCATTCCTAATCTAGCTAATTATCCATGAGTGTTATGGATTCCCTGCTTATGTACTGGAATTGAACACAGATATGTATATCTGTGTTTTTGCACCATCATATGTGTTTTTGCACCATATTAAGCATGTCTATCTGTACATGCTATAAGAGTATATTCCTGTTCTCATTTTGGGTCATGATTGAGATTTCCAGTATAGTTTATCTAGCTAACTGACTCATAATGTTAATAGGTTTGCCAGTAAGGAAATTTTCCCCCGATTGAAAACCTGGCTTTCTACAAACTATTACCTTTTTAGAAGACAATGTTTTTCTAATGAATTCACAAATGTTCATTATATAAATAAAAGAACTAACTGATGTGAAATAGTTACAGTTGAATATCACTTAAATAGTGAAAACACGATCAACATGTAAACAAACAAAGCTATGCTCATTGAATTATGCATTATGGGGCTAATTTAGAAATCATCTAAAATTCAACCTCCTAATCCAACCTTGTTGCATAAGATACAACGATAAAGTAAAAATGACAATATTCTAGGAGAGAGGAAAAGCAAAATGCATACACTGGGGGGACCAATAATAGTTCCTGTCCATGACTGCATGTAGACATCATCAGCATCATCCATTCCGTAGCTGACAGTTCCATCACCAATACCCTTCTCCCCTCTTTCAAGCTCTTCCAGCAATCTGAAGTTCCTAGGCACTGTAGAGGATGGAGAGTTTCTATTAATTAAGAGAACCTTCACTTAAGGTTTAATCACCTTTAAGAAAACAAAACATGAGAATTTCCCACACATGTGGTGCCAGTAAATTGCAAACAATACCAAGGCATATATTACAAGTTAACTGATATAGTTCCAAAAATTATTTTCAAAATGTAAAGGCATGAAGGCATGTAAATCCAAAATATCGGATGAATCAGATGGCAAATATAAGCCAGACCTTCAAGACAAAACTTCACGATCACAGCTATAAATGTCAATCCAAACCAAATTCTGAATATTTTGCTCAAATCAATATCACACAGACACAATTTGCTACCTTAACTTACAAATTGTTAGTCATTCTGTTCATTCAGAGTGAGCACTATCCAGATGCTCGTACATTGACCTTCGCTATGTTAGGATTACTGTATCTCTAGCTTGAGAACTGTTAACTAGATATAAACATGATATGCTAAACTAGAAGTCTTGAACTAACTTACATAAGATTTGGAAAGCTAAATAAAAAAGGATACAAAAGTAACTCAATCACTTCGAAATAATCAGCTTTTGCAATCATGAATCACATCACAAATAGAGCAGTTAAGAGTTTATGGGCCCCCAAACTTACTTCAATCCACTTAAGTAGGTAACTTAAGCTCCCATAAATTCAGTAAAATATCCTGCTTGCTACAGGAATTTGTTATATTTTCACTGTGCCCAATAACATTCCTATCACATTTCATGATCTACTAAAGCAGTTTACTCTGAAAAGGAAAAAATTCTCATAGTGAGAAAATTCCTTACGCTTTCATTCATGTTTGAGTTGGGACAGCATAAGTGGGCAGAACAAATTGAAAATAGTTAAGAAAATGGATGTTCGGAGCCAATCCAACATATATGATTGGGAGAGGCTTACGACTGACAAAGAAAATGATTTAAAAAGTAAGTTGAAAGAGTTTCAAGAGATCTTTACAAACTGAAATGAGAAAAGGTAGTGATTTCCGAGTGAATTAATTAGTAGAACCTGTGAATACTAGTTTCAAAATCCTCGACTAAACCCCAAGTAAGTCGGAGAAAACAAATTGGAAATATACCTCATTTTCTCAAAAGCTTGACAATATGAAAGCAACTCTAGCTTCTTATCAGTTATCATTCTTATTTGGGAATATTCAACTAGAATCTCTTCTAATCCCTTAAATGATCTCATCATCACAAGTTTGCCAATTGATTATCTAGTCCTGCATATCAGCAACTACATAACCCATTCACTTTAAACCAGTCATCAAAAATTACCGAAGACTTATACCCTCCTTTGATTTCTATTCTCTATGAGGTTATACCTTGAATTCTGACACATACATTATTAGGCGCAGAGAAAGATCTCACACAATTCCAACGTCAAACACCATTATATGCACAGTTTCCCTAACAAAAGGTAAAAAGCAAGTAAAAATTTCAAAGATGCTACAAAATCCATTCCCGAAGGCCATCGATAGCCACAAAGAAAATAAAGTAAAGACATAGATTGAAGCCTACTTACCAACAACCCTTGATCCTTCACTACCCATCGCCCTCCTGAAAGTAGAGATGACAGAAATCGTGCTAGGGTTTCTGGTTAGATGGAATACAAAATAATTGAGAAAGTTTAAAGCAGGAAAGATCGTACAGAGACGCTGTAGCTGCCGAGTCCGAAGTCCGGACTATTTATGTTTCCAACAGCCACAACCTTAAAGTCCACTACTAAGGTCCAAGTGGGACTCGCTCTAATGCTATAACTGAAAGAGCTGTATTTATTTTTTAGTTTTTTACTTAGGAAATCAGAAAATTGTTTTTTAATCAAACTATGATATCATTATAAATAATATTGTCTTATTTCTTAATTAACCATCAGAAATTGTTGTTGTGGTAATCTAAATCTAAAATTGCAAATCATAAGAAATTTATGGACAGGTATCATAGAATATATTTTTTATTTAAAACAAAAAATCTATATGTGGAGGTATTATATTTATAAAGTTAATTTTCAAAATTAATAATAAAATAGATAAAGAATAAATAATTACTCCTTCCTATCCAAAATAAGTGTCGTTTTAGAGAGATTTTAATTATTCAAAATAAGTGTCGTTCATGATATTTCATGCATGTTTATAATTTTATTTCCAAAATTACCCTTTAATTTCTCTCACATCCTAATTATACATATTACATTTTCAAGACAATTCAACATGCAATTAATAAGGGTATATCAAACATTTCACTAACTTTCTTAATAAGTGTACATCTCTCTAAAACGACACTTATTTTGAATAGGATGGAGTAATAATTTTGGTTGAAACAATTGGTAACAACTAATAACCGATTATATCTATAATTCACTGATCATGAAGAATATAGAAACAGGAGGTTCGAGTGTAGTAAATAAGCATAACACGTATGTGTTATTACAATGTGACCTAATTAATAGGCTGCATCATCATCTACCATGTTTCTGCGATTAACATACATGTTATAATTATTCTCCCTTGGAGACCTCCAAATGTCAATTGGTTTATGAGACCCGACCTCTAGCCCCGAAGCTCTGGAGTATGTCCTGAATTCCGCTGTGGATCGATCACGGAACTGTCGGACTACAAGAATTGATGCTTGCTGCGCGAAAGAAGAAGTCAATAACATATCTCCAAGAGCTCCAAGGTCCTCATCTTCACTCCACTCCGATATTCCCAATGTCAACGGCGATTTTACTTCTTTGCCTCGACCAACAATGTACAGATCGAATTCATCATACGCTGATTTTATGGTTGTAATTATTTCATCCCCATGGCTCACCAACTTTTCTACGTAAGTTATGGATTCGTCACACATTGTTCTGAACCTGAACTCGTTGATATACTCATCGTCAAGCTGTCTTTCAAGTTCAATGTCTTCCATGAACGAAGCTTCTTCCTCGTCATCCAGGTGGCCTCGACTTGTCATCGCATTTATTGCTTCTTTGCTTGGAACGAACCGAATAATTGTTAGGTTCACTTTATTATTAGAACTTGTAATCCTGGAACCGTATGACAAGGCTTCGCGATCGTCAGCTCCGCCTATGAAAATGACGGCGCAATTCTGTTTTGATGTGTTCTGGTCAGAATCCTCATCATTACTGATAGAGCTGAGGCCACGGTCGATGAATAACCCTATGGTACACGGAGCATTTGCGAGCAAGTTTTGGTTAACTAGTTTGACAGAAGCGTTCTCTTCTTGGAGCATACCATCACCGCCAGGTTGCTTGTGGAATGGGATTAGAAGCAGTGTCACACGTTTGTCTTCAGCCAGGGTACAAATGTCTTCGTGCATGGTGGTGTAAGGAGACACCACCGTGAGAGGCTGAACGGAAACTGCTTGGCCTCGGTCTTCGAATCTTTCAAAGGCATTGATAATGACCTCTGACTCTGCACTCTCGCGGGACTGGTGGACATGGTTATGGTTGCCATTTCTTTGAGCGTCATGGACGATCATCATTGCCGAAGAACGTCCAGTGAGCTCCACTAGGTGGACCGCAAAGACGCAGATGGGTGATTGCTTAGTGGGATTAGATATTTCAAGAAGGTTGATCATTCCAGAAACGTTACGTCGGTCATGAATACAGACAAGGGTTCGCAGCTCCGAGTGAGGTTCACTTCTCTCCAAGGTCCTGCGCTTGTAACGCCTAAAGTGCTTCCCATACTTGTAAATCATAGCAGGAATTGGTTTTACAGCAGTCATCATTACAATAAGTGTTAGCACAGTTACCACAAATGCGCGATTGTTCATCCACTGCGTTTCACAAAAAAAAAAAAAAAAAAGATATTATAAAGTTAAAGTTACTATATTTTAACATGTTCTCAAAGTTAAAACTGCGTACCCCTCTGTTTCGGCCGGCATTAAGGACAATCAAAGCTATAACGCCTTTGGTGTTCATAAGAACTCCAAGGGTTACACCTTCACGATTAGGCATTCCATAGAGCATTGAGATGATGAGAGAGCTAACCATCTTGGCAGAGAAAGCCACGGCAATAGCTAAAACTATGAGCCAAGGATTTCTATTATATTGTCTGAGGTCTAGGTAGTTGGTTCTGATCCCAGTAATTAAGAAGAATGCAGGAAGCAAAACGCCGGCCACAAAGTCTTCAAGTTTCTGCATAAGTTTCATGGAAAGCTCACCCTTGGGCATAATAAGACCGAGCATGAAAGCACCAGTCATGGACTGTGAGCCACAAAAGTCTGTGATGAATCCACACAGAACCACCCCAGCAAGGATAAAGAAGATTTGGAGATCATTGCATTTGCCTTCCTTGGAAGATGTTTTTTTAATGAACCAATGGAGTGCAGGACGTAAAGCAAACCAAGAGAAGATAATAAAAGCCAAGGTAGATAACACAGAGAAGTAATAATTATCTTGGCCATTAGAAATGGTCACTGCTGCGACAAGAAAACCCCAAGACATTAGATCAGAAACCAAAGCTGAGGACAAAGATGTTCGACCAATGTCAGTGTGAAGAAGCTTGATGTCTGAAAGAACTCGAGCAAGATCTGTGAAGCTTGTAACAGTGAGAACAAGACCACAATGGAAAGCACCAAGGACAATTTTGTGCATAGGTTCTTCCTTCAATAACTGGCTGAGCCCGCTGTACTCCGTCTCTTTTATCAGAAAAAAATAACCAATCCCAAATCCGAACGGAAGCAGGAACCCGAGGATGGCATTATATAACGACTTCTTTTCAATACGCCTTAGCGCTCCCAGCTCCATCTCCAATCCCACAAGAAACATGTAATAAACTAAACCCAGATTTCCCATTGTCTCTAGGGTCTTGGTTGTTTTCAAGGGCTGTATGTAATATCCGAACCATTTACCTCCTCCTAACAGACCAGGACCCAGCATAAGAGCAGCCTGTATACATATGTGCAGAAAAGGCAAAAGATATACATTATGATAAGGTACATGTAATCATGACATAGGATGATGATAAAAAAGACAAACACAAAAAGTGGGGATACAACTCACGATTAATTCAGCAGAAAAGCGAGGTTGACGAATTAGATTCAAGCCGAGGAAGATAAGGCGGATGACCAATATCGTGATGCTTAGTTGGGCGGCAAAGAAGGGGATAGATTTGACCAAAGGATTTGCATTTTGCCAAAAGGTCGTGTCATTGAGTATATCTGAATCATTATAGCATGCCCGCAGGGAGCCATTAGCAAATATGAGCTGATAGCCTGCAAACGAGTCTCTATTATTGCCTTGGGGAACAAAGAAGCCACCTTTCATCATTTTCCTCTTTGCTCAGAAAACAAAGAGGAAAATGTGAAATGAGCAAAGGGATTCGGGAGGAGAGGTGAGGGACGAGGGACGAGGGACGAGGCAATGATCTTCCAAAGACAAGGTGGGTCTAATATAAAGCCATGGAATTTAGTTGATTCCTCTTAACTAATCCACGGGTTGTTCATACCGTTGTCTGTAGGAGGGTTTGTTACGAATTACTAAAAACTAATTACATCAATTTTCATTCCAATCATTATTAATTATTTGGAAATTGGTCATAAATAGCAACAGCGATACATGACTTACAGGACATACGGATTAAAACTACATTATTGCAAAATTTAGTTACAAAATGAAGTTGAAAATCTTGTTCTTTTGCTACCCTAACCTAATTACTCTCCTCCACACGTTAAAGCCAGATAATAGCTTGCAGTTTTGCTTGGACCTTACAATGCATAGTCATAAACCTATTAAATCGGCATCCACATTAATCGCTTAATATTCATTTTAATAAAAGGTTGGAAAATTAAAAAAATCCAACTTTTCAAATTTATTTTACAAAATATTATAAATAGGTTACATTCTTATTTATTAAATTGAATTATTATTTAACTCCAAAAAATCTAATGAAACTATACAAACAAATAAGTAGAATTGCATTTTTTTACCTTATGATTACTGGTTCTGCCGGATTCTAGCGGAACTGTGCGTTGTTGTTTGAGTCCATGAGTTGACTGCTTTTTACTGTGATTCCGACGGTGAGATCCCTGCAAAACAAAGAAGGCACGTCGG
>JANIJH010000223.1:14090826-14110586 GCA_024520975.1 Erythroxylum areolatum | reverse complement strand
CTGGGCCTGGGCTTGACATAGCCATTAGGTAGGAGATTGGTCTTTGAAGAATGGACCGATCGGCCCACGGGTCGTTTGACTGGGCTCGGGCCCAACACGGCCGACCCGACCAATTACAATTTTTATTTATTATATTTACTATAAAATATATAATTAATACTATAACATAAAACAACTTCTATAAAATTGCAAATATTGTTTCACCTTTTATGAATGTAAGCAACAATTACATTGTTGTAAATTATTATATTACAAAGAAATAAAATTAAACAGTGATTTTGGTTAATTGAAAATTAGTATTGGCGTGACTTTCAATTAGTATTGGCAAGCCAAAGTCACGACTTCGTCTGTCTTTCTGAATCAATTTTTTGTTTGTAATTTTCTATTCGGTGGACAATAATTAATTGAAGAAATTGTTGGTTTAAAAATTACATAATGGTTAAATTATGTAATTTTGATTAAAATAAAGATAATAAGGTGGTCCGATAACTAATATAATATTAATGGGTCAAATTTTGAAAAAATGGACCATAATTAGTATAAACTGGATCTATATCGGGCTTATGATAGGAAAGCCATAAAGAAATACCTACATTTGCGCATAAAGAAATACTTATAATTGTGCAATTATTAATGCGTGTGCAACGTGTGTATTGCATAATTTGGATGTGCAGAATAAACGTCAGTATATAGACGTTTTCAGAACATAGAAGCTAATCCTAAACTGGAGCGTATTGTGAGTCGACTTAGATGATCTTGCTTTAAATAGCTGACTTGTTTAAATTATGTATTGAAATATTTTGTGAATGTGATTATGTTGATTGCAGACATTGAATGTCCGAGGAGTTTGATAAATGCATGAATGACAATAAAAGTGCTCATTGAATGTGAATTGGAAGAAATAAGTGTTTCTTAACATTTACGTTGAATGTCAGACCACGTTCGATGATAAATGTATTATGAATGTAAATATGTATATGAATAAAAAAAAGTGATTCTCAACTTAATTATTGAATGTCGGATCAAGGTCCGATAGTGAATGTGAAAGTGATTGTGAATTTGAAATCATGTGACTAATTGATCATATGTGCTTGATATATTCCATTACATGAATGCATGAAAGATAAAGGCAGTTGTGACCGGAACTGCCAGTGAAAAAGAGCTTAAAGCTCATACTGTGATCAGAGCCTCAAGCTTAGTGTGAATGTACCCGGTATCCATTAACAAATATGGGACATTATTTGATACAGCTCGGCATCCACAAAAGATATGAGCTAATAAAAAGGGACTCAGTCACAACAAAATAAGAAATAAAAGTGAGTCACATGCACATTACATTTATAAGTGATATGTATATTTCATAAGAATGAAATGATCAGTATGGTTGCTCTGAAAGTGATATGTGATGTTATGTGCTAAATGAACAAATGTGAACGAAGTGCTTACATGATTGTGTAATGTTAGTGATTAACATGATTATAAATGAAATGACGTGAATGATGTGATTATATGAGCTACATGTGTTATGTGATTGAGTGAGCCAATGGTCACTTACTGAGTACCCAAAATTTACAATATTTTTCAGGCTCAGAAGAATTACCCTGTTGGGCAAATAGGGGTATAGCCACTGTATTCAAGTAAGAGGAAGACGTCGGGATTAGTTCGCGTCTGCATAAGCATTGTCATATTTTTGGTATCAATATGGGTATTTCGCGATTTCTGTACAATGTGTATTTGATCATATCTGTATGTAATAATTTTCCAAATTGGAAATATTTTGAAAAAGAGATTGATTAGGGTGTAATAATAATTGTGATTTTGATGTTTATGAAATAAAGTATAGGCCTGATTTGATTATTGTTTTCCGCATGTACGTATGCTATTTTTTGAAAATTTTGTACCGAGTTTCAAGTGTTTGACCATTCTAGCACGCCACTCTTGCGGAATTCGCATTCAGACATTACTCAAGATGTCGGGTACGTGTCTTGTGAGAATGGGGTGTTACGTTAACAATTCCTAAGTGTTAGTCTTTTTAGTTACTAGGATCCTTAGGTATTTAAGTAGGTGAGTCTCATTCCCGAAGTTAGTTGTTAGGTACAATAGCTCTTCCTTCCTTAAATAGTTCAAAGATAATTAAAAGTTTCTCTTAGAGGGATACAAATTCCAGGCATGATATTTCTTTGAATTGATGCAAGCACTAGGTGGAGAACTAAGCTGATTCTAGATTAGCTTTACAGAGGAGAATAAGTTCAATTGCAAAAATAAAAAATAGATTCTCAACTTATCACATTTGTAACGATACTTAAATTTGGGTTCCTTAATAATGTTCCTTGTTATATATTGTAATGAGAGCCTCCATGCTCATTGTGAATAGATATGGAGACAATGAATCTCCTTACATATCCCATTTATCTTTTAAAGATAGGCATTAATTCTCCATCCATTAGAATAAAGTATGAGATTATGAAGATACATGATTGAATCTATCTCACCTACATGAAAATCCTCATAATCAAATGCCTTATAAAAGTCAATTTTTAGGGCGTAACTTTTGATCTCCTTCCTCCTTTATTAGTTTTTAAATAATTCCTAAGAAATGAGGATGTTATCACATATATTCTAGCATCATATAAATCCTCCTTAGCTTGTTTTGATAATATGCATATGGATATTAATAACTAAAGTGAAAAATAAGAAAATAATAAAGAAATACTAAAAAAGAGTGATATGTTACTAACAAATTAATAATAGAGTGTAAATATAAGTATTAGATGCTAGGCATAAGAAATTGTTAACAAAAGAAATATAAAAGTTAGAATGTTAGAGTAGATGTTAGTATGTTTAAAATAAATATTAATATTATAACTTGATGGGAAGCAATGCTAGTCCACTACAAATAGTTGTATTTACAAAGAGAAAAGAGAAGTCGTAAATGAAAATAATAACAAAGATGAAGTAAGATGACTCACTTTGATTTCATCAAAATATTATGAAGTATAAAGACATTTGAGGGAATAAGGGTTTATGATTAAAAGATGTTTTTCATTGAAAAATAAGAAGAATAATTTTATCAGAGGGTTTTAATAACACAAGAGAGGAGCTTGATGTGGCTTTAGATAAAGAAAGAAAGTCAGAGTTTTTTTAAGATCAATAAATAAGAAAGAGCTTTAAGAAAAAGAGAGAGAATAGAGTAGAGGATTCGAAGGAAAGGATTGCTTGCCTCATTCATACACTGGGTACCTTTTACATGTAGATAAATGTGTATTTCGGTAATTATAACGGCAGAGCTTCTTATAGGTTTTTAAGTCCCTGCGTCAAGGCTAAATCCTCGTCATCTTCAAGGTGCAAATCCACTTCTTTTTTTTTTTTTTTTGTAAACCATCCGGTATCCGACGCCACATGGACAACTGACTAATCCGGATTCAAGCCGGGTAGGACCCTATAGGTGGCAAAGTTCTCCCTCACAAATGAGACTCCATGCCCAAGACTCGAACTCGAGACCTTGGTTAAGGGAGGAGGAGCTCTCAGCCACTCCACCACAACACTCGCGGGTTCTTCTTTATTACTTTGTGAAGCAAGTATTGATTAAGATATTAACAATTGCTTCATTATTTCAAAATATTCTTCTCATGTTTTGGTTGGCTTATTATTTTATGTTTAATGAGCTGAGAATTTCAGTCTAACCATTATGGCCTGATTGTTTATAGTTTAATGGGCCTAGATTGTTTATAGCCTGATCCCTCCTAAAAACATATATTTTGTCTCAAACCCAGCCTGAATCCTTGATTGGTCTTAGATCATACGACATGATTTATGAATAATTGGCTAAGTTCAAAGCCTAATCAAGCTAGGTCAGGCCTGAAAATCTTGAGCAAAAAAGAAATCCCTTATAGTATAGATTAGGTTGAGTCCATAAAAAGCTCAAACTTGGTTTGCCAAAATTGACTATTTTGGCAAAGATTTGAAGCAATATCCTAGGCATCTTTTTAACAATGCTTAGAATTCTTGAGAAACCATTTTGCCCGAGGAATAAAATTGTAGAAAGAGAAGTTTCTGGGTTTTTTTAGGTACTTAGTGTTAAAGCCATGACTTTTAAGGCAATTTTAGGGGGAAATTGCTAATCCTTAACTAAGTAGTCATAGGTCCAAGTATTGGATTATGAGTTTCCATATGTAGAAGTGGAAATAATTTTAATTATTGAAAACAAATTTTCTTAAATTTTAATTATGAATTAATATAATACTAATATTAGTCAAATTAAAAAAATAATTTAATTATTTTGGAATTAACTTAAACTTTAAAATTATTTAAAATTCTAATTTGAATATGTGTTATTCTAAGTTGTATTGCTCCTAATCTAAGAGAAAGCTCAAATTTAACTTTGGAATACATTCAATAACCAAACATCCCTTATTCAAACTTTAAATTACACTAAGTCATGTTACCAAACTAAAACCCAACTTTGAAATGTCCTATTCCAATAACTAAATATCCTTATTTCAACTTAAGGTTCCAATAACCTTATTTTTAAGCCGAGTTTATTTCAAACTAATAATAACTTATTTTTTAACTTATGATAACTAATCCTTGTGTCCAAACATTCTTGTCTTCATATTTAGGAAACCCTACTTCTAAAAGAAAGTTTATCAGCACCCTCGTGTCGCCTGCTTCAGTCAACAATCAAATAGTAAATCAAAATTATAGAATTAAAAATAACTCCAAGTCCAGTATTGAAAAATCGAGGTACCGCACATAAAAGAACAAAAACAATTGTTTTTGTTTAATTTCTCATTTTAACTTATATAACATGATTAACGTATAAACATAACAAGTATAAGCAAAAATTATACCTTATTATAAATTTTGATCTTTTTTATAATTCCCCTTGAACTGATTTTTGAAACATGTTCATCATCATTGTTGTAGTAACACAAGAATTCAACATCTAACAATGTCCATATGAATTAATTGAGAGAATTCTAGCGGTGTAAAGTGGGTAAGTAAGAAATATTAACTATTTTAGAAGTCACACCTATTTGTAATAGGTTTAGACATTTTAGTGATTTAATTGAAACATAATTTTAAATTTAATTAAACTTTATTAAAATTATAATTAATTATCATTAAATCCTAGTTAGACCTAAATAAGATCTAATATCTCATACTTGTCCTTATTTATTAAATATTGTATATTTAACTTTTAAAATTTCTCAAATTTTACTGTCAAGAACAACTTAATTAAATTACCTTTTTTCTCTCATTAATAGTTATGTATATGTGAACAATTAGATTCCTAACATGTTGGTAATAAATACAAACTATAACCTTAAATTATGTTTAGGATATCTTCAATTCTTTAATTAAACAATTTATATCCATAAATCAAGATTAATATTTAGCAATGTATCATGATTACCGAAATATTAAGAATGTCAAAAACTAATCTTTTTATCTACAATTTTTCACACAATTCAATTCTTTTATTGTACAATGTTTCAGTTAGACATAATAACTTAAAATTAATGTTTATTATATTTGAGTCTAATTATATTAGTTTTCTACTGCTAGTACTTGGTTTTATTAATGACATTTGAAATTATAAGGAGTCATTATACTTTGATCAAAGATTTCTTGAATTAATATTAATCGAGAACAATAAACTATTCTCCTTAATCACTTTAAGGAGATAAATCATATGTCGATCACTCAACTACTTTCTTATAGTTCATATTATATCCAATGATTACCAACTGAGTTACTAGAATAAGTTATAAGCAGTAACAACCCCTATATAAGATAATTTGAAGATCTCAAGTTTAATAATCACTTATATAATTATTATAATAAGAATTTTTATAGACATATAATTAATGTTCCAAATAAAATTCTCGTATTGAGTCAATTCAATAAACTTATTCTCTAATAAGCACCACATATTTGTTTAATTATTTATATATTTTAGTTTATGAAGTCAACTACTTCTTTCATAAGAAATAAATACAATATGTGTTAGGTTTTCTACTTTATTAATATATAATCTCAATAAAATAATTATTACGAATAATTTAGGGATAATATATAAATAAAATATAAATCTCATAATACAATCTCATCTTAATTTTACTTGTAATGTATATTTATTTCATAAACTTTATTTTATACATGAGTTAATTAAACAAAATTGTATAAGAATTAAGATAAAATTTTTTAAACAATTATATAATAAAAATACAGCCAACCAATTAAATATAAAGTACAAACCAACGGTTTACTCGTCACAGAACTCTTACAATTAATTCTATTTCTCCAGGCTTTAGTCTTCTGTTCTTTTTGTTCTATAGTGTAAGATTTGTTTTAGTTTATTGTTGTTCATCTTTTGCTCTCTCTCATTCAAAACAATTCAAACTTTAATATATCAAGACAAGTACGTGCATTTCTAATGTTAATAAGAATAACGAAACATCAAAAGGGAGGTTTTCTTTTTTTTTCCCTTTTCCTGTCTATATTAATACCAATTTCATCATTAAAATTTTGTGGTCAATCTGTTTCCCATACATATTTTATGTTTTATCATGTACATACTTGTAACCTTCGCCATGCCATGCACGATAGGAAGAAAAAAATCTCATCATGCATTCCCATGCCTATCTTACGAACACAATGACCTATAATCAACTCACAAATTAACTAAGGTCCAGACACCAAATTACTTGTTTCCATTTTCCTTTCATGCCCAAACCAATCGCTCAAATCTTCATCATCAGTACATTCAACGAACTTTGACTTTCTTTGGGTGTCAGCATGCTCACATTCGTCATTACTTACTTCAGTTCTTGCACCAATTTTGTTCCCCTCTGACATCTCATGCTTCACTATCTCTTTCCTGTACACTGTTTTGGACAAATTGCTCTTACCCCCAGCAACTGGGAAATCTAAAAACTTGGAATCCCCAGCCAACGATACTGATTGATCTTCTTCTCCTTTCTCTACAAATCTCCTCATCCCTGCAGCATTGCATCTCTGACCATCCGCTTCATTTTTATTGAGGAATCTCTCATGGTCACAACTGGGGTAATTTACATACTCACCCTGATTCTGAGTAAATTTATTTGAAGCATTTGAGGCCTTGGATCTTCGATGATCACATTTCAAGCATACAATGTTTCTTCTAAAATTGATGTAGCTACAACTGCACACCCAATAATTACAAACTGTACATTAATCAATGCTCTAGTGTAACTAATTCATATCCTGGCTCCTACAAATTTAAAAATGATTGAATGAGGAAGAAAAACTAACGAGTCACACTCCCATTCTCCAGGATTAAGCAGTCGCTTTGTAGGCTTTTCTTTGCATTGAAGACATCTTGTATTCTTTGCAAAGTTTAAGAAGTTGCATCTGCAATAATTGAATTACAGAATAAGAACCAGAGCATTATTAAAGTATGTCAAGAAGTCTGAGAAATATTACTTTTCACAAATCCAGTCTCCTTTCTTCAGCGGAAGATGGTCTTGATCCTCTTTTAGCTGCTTCAGTCTTTCTTCACAAAAGCAATCACATCTCAAACACTTAATGTTCTTGCCGAAGTTGAGGAAATTGCATCTGAAACACCAACACGAATGAAAATTCACTTCAGTCCTTGAATTGATGACTCAACACTTTAAATTATCATAAGAGCAATAATTGAATTACTTGGGGCAAATCCAATCTCCTCGCTTCATTGGAACACTTATGAGGTTTTTCTCCTGTCGATTTGAAAAATGATTACAAGCACTTCTTTCTATGGCCATGCTAGTTTGCGGATCATATTGACTGCCAAAAGCCGCCAATTCTTTCAACATTTTTCTCACTGCCTCTCTCACCAATTTATTTTGACATGATTCATTCTCCAGTGTATTGGAAATTAAATGAAGACCATACGTCAGTAGAAAACGCATCACATCCACAGTTTGTGCTTCTTCATGTTCATATGCCTTTAAATATGCTCTCTCACAGTGACCCCTCAAGTTGCAGGAGCTACAAATCTACAAAATTGGTTGTTAAAATGAGATGCAATGCATTACCAGCAATTTAGGTCAGATTTGTTCAAATCATGAATGTGCAGAGTCGACCAGTAACCATTTTTAAAAAAAATGAAATCCAAAAGCATAAGGGTTATAATATTCAACACTCACGTTTTCTTCATCAATGCCAACATGTGCTCGCAGACGCTTCCCTGAATTGACAACTTTTCGATCTATGCTTGGGCAGCCGCATCCAGCAATGACCTCAATATCATTCCTTGATAAGAACCTGGTAACAGAAGAGTTAGCTGAACGCCAGTGTTTCGGAAAATGAGAACAGATTCATTTGCTAAGGATTACCTATACATGAAGCATAAAACATGAGTAGTTCACATGTGCTCCGACCACCCAATATTTGTCATGAGTCCTATTGAAAATACTTTTGCAATTTCTGAAACAAGATAATTTTAAAAAAAACTTTTCTAATGACTCAAAATTGTCCTGTTCCAGAAATTTCAAAAAGTATTTTCAAATCAAAATTGCCTTAATAGAATATGCAGCCGCAGAGTAACCCCATTATTTGACTAAACTGACTCTATCACATGAAAGTGAAATATTCATTGACGGCCCACGACAATGGCCTCGCAAAAGAAATCACTTTATTTGACATGGACCTTTAATCAAACATTTCACCCGCAAAGCCAAATGCGTATGTCATTACCTTATAAACCCAGGCCGATCACGCGCAAAGTTCAGGCACGCAGTTCTAACAACATTCACTTGCTTGGAGCTCAATTCCCCGCTTCTGAGCGGGTTTCCATCACCTTCCAGGTATCCCCTTTTTAGCAAAACTTCCATAAAATCTATCCATTCAGGCCAAGGATGCGAAATCTGGATCCTTGATTCATTTTCTTTGGTGGGTTCTCTCTGAATTGGAGATTTTTCAGTTTTTGACCATTGTTGGGTAGGTTTCGAAGAATAGAGCACCTCCGCTTCACTGTAAAGGGACTCAAATTTCGACTTTGGAAAGAGGGTTTTGGAGAAGATGCGAATATCTGAGATGGGCAGATCGAATTTGGAGCTCTTCCAGTGGCTTGTGAGAATTGAGCAGAGATTTCGGTTCCGGTAACAAAAGAGTATATACATTGTCACTTATGGGTTAGAGAGGGTCACTGATCTAGTTTGGCGGGAGTAAGTCCTTCTGATTTTGAGTTGTAAATGATGTTGATCATTTGTCTGCTGAGTATGTGTCTGATAAGTCCTTGCGTGTTCAAGTTACCTAAATCTTCCATTAATGACATTCTAAATTGTGTTTTCAAGCTACCCAAAATTTATGTTCAGAATATTAAAAAATATTAACACAAAATAATTAACAAAATTGAAAGATCCGATTAAAATATTCAATAGTTAGAAGATTAAAATAGGAAATAATATTAAATTAAATATGTAAATTATTAAAAAAACATGTCTCAAAATTATTTTGTAAAAAGGAGTAAAACACTTATTAATTATTAAAATTATAATTATAAGAAGGCTTTAGTTAATGCAAAAAATGGTCTTTGAAAGCATCTTTATGACTACTTTTGGTACACAATAAGCTAATGTGAACAATTCACCACCAAGTCATAGAGGGGACCAAGACCTAGGAATCTTTAGACAACAAACATGCTTGTCAACACAAAATCATCTAGGGCAAAAAAGGTTATATGCTAATTTCGAATATCTCAAAAGGTTTTAGGGTCTTTCAACCTCTGAGAAGAATAGACAAGAGACAGGGGGTACTGGGTCAAATGAATTAAGTTATGAAATTTTCATGAAAAATTGACTCTCACGATAGCAAGAGGACGCCCAAAAACCATGGAAATAGGGTGAATTGCAAAACCTAGGTATGAATTAGATTAAAAGGACATGGAACAAAGGAAAAGAGGGAGCTTGTAAAACTTAGTTGTGAATCAAATTAAAACAGGAAAAAGGGTGATTTGCGAAGCCTAAGTGTTAAACAGAGTGAGGGGATTGGAATACAAGAAAGAGGGTGCTTGGAAAACCCAATTGTGAATCAAATAAAGGGGATCCAGAATAGAGATAAAGAGGGGGGATGCACATAACCTAACTGTGGACTAGATTAAGCTTCCCACAAGAAAACCTTGGAGTAAAATGCTTGTTGGGAATCCCTATTAAGTTAATGTTATTACACTAAACTACCTCCCTCCCATGACATCTTCCTATTTCGGTTTCAAAATGAAGGTGACATAAAGCTGATTTTGAAAGGAGGACCATGGATATCGCGAGCAATACACCTACTCATTCTTAAAAAGTGGAGGCCAAAACTTAAAACCAAATTTAAAAAGCTTTTAGCAACTACCTACATTGATCACCTTTCCTAATTTGGATATGCAGGTCTGATCAGCTAAGATGTTAAGTGGGATTACTAGCTATACGGGAGACCTTATTGTGCACATAAGCTTACCTTAAGAAAATCCAGGGTCTCCTATGCTCGAATCCTAAGTTGAGGTTGATGCAATAAAGGAACTAATGGATCACATTAAATTTATAGGGCTGGATGGTTCTGAGTACTACCAAATTATGTTCTATATATGGAAGCCTTAACAATGCAGACTATATTCAGCTTTTGGCTATAAACAAGAGCATTATCAAAGGAGGGTTCAAGTGAAGCAAGTTTGTGTTAGGAAACAAATATTAACGTTGCTGAAGATAAGAAGGATGAAGTAATAACGAACACTAAAAAAAGAAGTGGACAGTGGGACTATAACAACTACTACAAACCATATCAAGTAGAATCCGGTACTGCTAGAATCTTCGACTACCACGACAAAAGATACTTCTTGGGATGGATGGAAAACTATATCTTAAAGAAGGAAAGGAAAAGAAACAACTTTTGAATGTATAAAGGGTAGTATGTAGAGGGAATTACATAAAGTGAATGTATTATAGATTCTTTAGGGGATAAAAGAGAACAATAATTCTAACTCTAACCTTCCCAATCGCTATATAGCCAATGAATGTATTATAGATTCTTAGAGGGATAAGAGAGAGCAATACTCGTAACTCTTACCTTCCTAGTAGCTACAGGTAATGAATGTATTGCAGATTCTTAGGGGATAAAAGAGAGTAATACTCGTAACTCCTCCTTTCGAGAGCAATACTCCTAACTTTTGCCTTCCCAATAACTAATATTAACTTAGTAGCATAAAATATTAGGGAATCAAAGATCCCAGGAAAAGGAAGTTCGTTAACGATTTTACCTCTTAATTTAAAGTAAGGTGGTTTAAAAGAGAGTTAGCCAAGAGGGTTAACCAGAAAAAAGTCATAATTTTCGTATGTCGTTCCCTGTGTTGCCCTATAAAGGACCATAGGATGCAAGAGTGGTATCAGAGCCAGAACAGAACAAAATCCGGGAATACTTTCCCATACTTAGAGTGATATCTTTGTCTAATTTGTGGTCAGATATAGTCGACCTTTCCGGAGAAACCTGCATATCCTTGGAGTACATCTACTCCTCGCTTAGATTTTTCACTGCTGATTGGAGGACTTCCAGTAAATGTTAAATTTTGTTTAAGGAAAGATCAAGGTTAGGATTATCATATTTATTTGGGCCCAACATAGGTCGAACTAAAGTCAACAAACCTAATCCTTTTATTTTCAAAATTTTAGGTTTTTGGTGAAGCTTGGACATTCGAGCTCAGCCGACTAAAATCTTGACCCATCTCTTTTTTTATATATAAAACGACATAATATTATGCTAAGTAAACAATGTTGTTTCAATAAACACTCTTCTTAGGTTCTTTTCGTAGCCACCTTCACTCACTATAGATTAGTTGATGTTAAATTCCTTAATCCTCAGCTCTCTCATTCCTTATTAGTGACCCCACTCTTTGTCTAGTCATCCTTGTCCTCTTCTTTGCTTATTTGGTTAAATGGTTTGTGCTCCTTGTCCTTAACCATCTACCATAGTCACTGTCTCTATATCCTTTGTGTATGCATCTTTGTCTCCCTTATCCTCTGGTATGTTCATAGCTTTCTTCTTTTCTTCTTCATTATTGGCACCAATATGTTTGCTCTTCTTTAAATGTATGTAGTGTGTTATATGTTCCTTTTAGAAACGGACTAAACTTGGGTTTTTTATGGAGTAGTCAAGTATATGGTCATTCACTATTTATATGTTCTAGTTTTGATTTTAGATTTTGGGGTTTTCTTTTTTTTTTTGACTTTTTGCTTGAGTTTTGTATCTTTTAGAGATTTCATAGTACAAATAAGTCGATTGGTAATAGAATACCTGTAGACAAGCCTCAACATAAAAGTACTCAACATAGATTTAAACTAGAGGTTCAGATGTTTATAGATATCATTTCTTACTCACTGCTCTCTTATATTAGAAGATAGCCAACAATTTTGTTGGAATGCCTTCAAAATAGATAAAGAGAACAAAAGAAAAAGTTCAACATAATCTTACATATATAAACTATAGAGAAAATTGAGCAAAGGCCTTAAGAAAACATAAAGTGAAACATTATTTCAAAAGAATATTATTTGCAATTAAATTACATAAGAGAAGTAGGATAAAAATAATGTAATGTAACAAGTTGCAGATCTTGTACTTGCAAAGAGAATAAGGGAATAACAAACAAGAGCGGAACGGAAAAAGAAAAAGAAGATCACACAAAACTTATCTTTTTTTTCTCCTCAATTTAATCCAAATCAAGATATTGATGATAGTATCCATTATAATATAACTCCTTTGAATGATCACCAAAGCAAAGGTCATTCCCTTTACATAGAAGGTTTGAATTCCTATTCAAATTAAACCTCAGTTACTTTGAGCTTTATAAATGATATATACTATATATGTTGGTAAAACATATACATATGAAATGGATAGGTATTTATTGGTGTATTGTTGTATGTATGTACTATTCCATTGGTTCTTTTAAAAGATTAATTATGTTGAATTATCAAGCTAAAAGCTAAGGACTTTTCAATGGAAATTTTCCTATATGGATTTTAAAACATATTAATTTATAAAAGGAATTAATACTTATACATTTTATAGAGAAAGTGTGAAATGTATCAATTTCCAAATATATATATGCAAATGACTTTGGTACTCAGTTTCTAGATTTATCACTTGCATTCTATATTTGAAAAGATTACATTTACATTTTAGATTTCCTAACTCAACTTGATAGAGCTGTTTAGATGATCAAGTATATCCTTAATTAATTAATTAAGGTCATTATATATTTTCTTTCTCCTTTCCATAGCAAAACATAACTAGTGATTTAAATTTCCTAGAGAATTTTCTTATAGCTATGCACATTTTCTTAAAAAGTTTGCTTAATCATTTCTTTCCTTAGCTAAGTTACAAAAGTGTTTATGTATAAATGTAAAATTGTAAATGTTTATGTAAATGCTCATTAAATTTAGTGCATATATATGTAAATGTCCATTAAAGTGTAAATATACATATAAATGTCTATGAATAACTTATATGCTCATTAAATTTACTATATATATATATATATATATATATATATATGTTAAATGTTCATTATAGTGTATGTATAGAGGTAAATGTCTATAAACAACTTATATGCTCATATATGTTGGTTGTTTCATATAGATGAACATATTCCTTTAGTGGAGTTTTCTAATCTTAAGTATACCAGCGGGGAGTTCTAACCTAGTACCAGGTAAAGAAATTTCAGATTCAAAGAACATGTTTATTGAGAAGTGATGTTCTGAATCACTTTAACAGGATTATATCAAGGGATGGAGTAGAAAAGGTAAACGTAAGTATTATCACAAGATGTTGGCTGGGAGTTTTAATAGTGAAATATATCATTTGAAGAGATATATAGAGTTGTGTAATAGAAAGAAGATCTTATTAGGAGTTCAAACATTTTTTATCCTTATCCTAATGAAAGGAAAGAATGAAATGACTACTACAACTTACAACAACAATTAAAAAAAAGTTTTTGATAACTAAGATGATTATTGGTGATGAATAGCCCTTTTTATTGTCAATAGCAAAAACTACCCTCATGGTTAAAATAACAAAATATTGAAGGTGTTATCAAGTATCACGATTGGGTAGCCATCACATCAGATATATAAATGACTAATAAATAAAAGAAAGATTATATGATGGCGACGACATTTTATATTGGCAGTGATTGTATTGCAATTGGCTGCTAAGGAAAACTATATTCTTTAATATCATTATCATTTATTGGTTGATTATGTTATAATTGATATTTACTAATATTTTTAAATGGTAGGTTTATTTATATGCCAGTGTTACATACAAGTGAAAGGTTGATAATCATCTTGGTGGATTGCTTAATGGATTGGAATATTAATACGAAGCTCTCAATCATAACTCTTGGCAACTGTAGCATAAACGATGTGATGATAGAAAAATTAAATAGCAAGTTATAGGTTGAGAGCTTGTTAATTAGCGAAAGTTATTCCATATGCGTTGTTTTACATATATCATGAATTTGATTATAAAGGATGAGTTATAGGTGATAAAGGAAGTACTATAGTTAATCCAGAATAGTATAGTGTATTAGAGTGCACTACCTAATAGAGTAGAAAATTTTGAAGAAACTACACAATAATTAAACATTATGTTCACGAAGAAGTTATTGGAATTGTCCTATTAGATGGAATTAAACATTCAAGATGTTGGAGTTTGTAACCAAGTATTTTGAGGTGTTCAATAGGCTAAGACAAAGAGATTCTCATTATACTTGCCTATTGACAAAAGAATAATAAGAGTTGACTAAAACACTTTGTATGGAGTTAGAGATATTTTATAATGCTAGTGAGTTGTTCTTATGAATAAAATATCCAACATCCCACATTTTCTTTAGCAATATGTACAAGATCAAACGACCTTTATCTAGTTAGATATTATATTCCAATAAGGTGATCCATGTCATGATAGAGCATATTATAAAGAAACTCAATTCTTATTAGTATATAGTGGGACAAACTATGACAATCATCTCTATATTAGGCTCAAGATATAAGATGGAGGAGTTATATTTTTTCTATCAAAAGTTGTATGGTGCTTAGGTTAAAGAATATGTTGATATCATTAAATAATTATGGTATGACTTGTTTAATAATTATCAACTAAGATTGGACACAGATCAAGATTGTAATAGTTTATTATCAACTTTAACTTCAGATTTAACTTCAACTTTAGCTTCATTTATTGTTTAGAAGACTAGTGTTAGCCTCGAATTTTCACAATTCATCAAAGAAAAAAGGTTAGTACTTCATGTAGTAAGATGTAGTTAGACAGCTATTTGGAGATAAATGTTGTGATCGAAGTTAAAAATGTGCAATTCGATGTATTAATATGGTAGAAGACAAATGGAAGTACTTTTCCAATAATGTAAGTGATTGCATAAGACCTCTTAGCAATTCCAGTATCTACTATTACTTCAGAGTCTTTTCTAAGCACAAATAGTTGGATAGTTAGCCTCAATCTTGCTTGACTTTATCCTAATATTGTGGAAGTCCTTATATGCACTCGAAGTTAGTTAGATGATGCAGATATTCAGGTAAACTCTATTCTTTATGGAATAGTTTTGTTTACTTTAATAATTTTTACAATCATATATTGTATTATCTTATTTTGTCTTTTTATATCGATACATATATGGAGACCAATTTTTCTTTCAACTGTGAAATTTTTCCGAACAAATATTCAATGACGAAGGCATATTTAAGTGTTAACTATCATGTGTTGAATATTCATTTAATACAATTATTACATAATCGGGTATAATTTATATAATAATATTTCTACATATAGATGAAGTGGTGCAAACTATTAAAATCTTGATTATAACCATTAGCTAGCCCTTGTCCTCTATTGTGGGTTTGTTTTCTTTAATCTTTACTTTTCAATTAATTTTTTTTCATTTGATTGCTTTGATTTTTTAAGATTGAAGATATAAATCTTTACTTGTGTGATTTTGTGCATGTTAACAAAGAAAACTCTATAATATTATCTCCGTACATTAGCTCAACTTTAGTATTTGGCTATAATAAATAATTCCTTTTTGTATCTTTTTCTTTTAGATAATAAAAGCACTATAATACTCTTTTGTTTTAAAAATAACATGATTTTGATAATAACACGTGATAGTTATTGAATAGGCATACTTATAAATTAATATTATTCTTTCATGTTTAGAATAAACTAAGCACCATTTTATTGTTAGACTTAGATAAGCGATTGGTGATTAGTAATAAAAAAGAGAAAATAATTTAAAGTGACATTAAGTTAAAAAATAAAGTAAATATATTTTATTTAATTTTTAATAAGATATCAGACTTATTAAGATTAATATAATAAAAATAAAATGAATATAGATTTCTTATTAGTGTTGAGATAAATTGACAAATCAAGAACAATATAGATTATGCAAGACTATATTTTAAAATTGCACTGAGGGCATATAATATTAGGCTTATTTGAGAAAGTGAATGAGTTACAAAAACTCTTTTTATATAAAACGGCACATATTAACTTTTTTATAAAAATGAGTTTTATGATAATAATGTATGTTATAAAATTTTTAACAATCTTTTTTCTTTTAGCAAACATATTTACTAATTAATACGATATATTTTATTATATATTTGGAATTTACATAGAGAAATTCATTAATATATCTTCGTATTATTTATAACTTGTTTCAAAAAATAAGTAAAACTTTGTTATATATTGTCTGTAGTTTCAATTATTTGAGATTAAGATGAAATTTTTTATTAAAATTATTTAATTTTTAAATAAAATAATATAAAATTAAAAAATGGCTTGGTTTGAGCCCTTGCCCTAAGGCCCAATCGAGTTTCGAGCTACCTAAAGCTTGATCTAACTCAAGCCTGGGCATGGGCCAGGGAGAGCCTGATCCCAACCCAGCCCATTGCCACTCATAACTAAGATGTAGATTTACATATTTTGTGGGCAAACTTTCAATTTATTCACTATAAAGTCACACCAAAACTAAAGATTTTCAATTCCAATTGATAATAGTGTATGCAATGAATAGTAAATAGTGAATAAAATGCCTTTGAGAGAATCTAAAATAGTTAGGTGAACACATAAAAGAAATTGTTCGTAAATTGCAAGTGCATGGTTGTCGAAGTG
Organism: Erythroxylum areolatum; assembly: GCA_024520975.1. Lineage (NCBI taxonomy): Eukaryota > Viridiplantae > Streptophyta > Magnoliopsida > Malpighiales > Erythroxylaceae > Erythroxylum > Erythroxylum areolatum. The sequence goes on along the minus strand of JANIJH010000223.1, from coordinate 14,093,393 downwards.
AGTAATAAATCGGTAAGAACCAAGTTGTGTCCACAAAGATTATGAGAAAGTTCAATTCTACGCTAGCTAACAGTATTTGAAATCGGGTTCAGTGAAATTTTAGGAAATTAAAATTAATGTAAAGAAATTTTTTTAAAACTTAAATAAATTTCTAAACAACTACTCAATTCAATGCGACTAAAATAACTATGAATATGGCAAATTTGTGTAGTAACAAATTAAGAAAAGATTGCAACAATTGACTAATTAAAAGTATTAATTTCAATGGGAAATGACTTTTTCTTAGGGAATGATATTTTTGTCAACCTTAATATTGAATTAGCTTTCTTCCACAAATGAAATATCCTAACCTTATAGGTGGATTTTAATTGTAATTAATCCTCTTTTCTTAAAGATGAATTAATCTATCCACTCTAGATCTCACTTAGTAATCCTTTACTTAAGTTCTTCCTAGAGTTTCTTAAGTTCCAAACCTTCAATTTTCACCTCCTAAGTTTTTTGGGTCTCCCAACTCACAAGAAAATTCTAATCGAAATTTCCTTCAATCTTCTAACAAAAACTCCTTTTTTTCAAAGACGAATTTATACCAAGGCAATTTCCAATAATCCAAAGGAAGAACAAATAAACCCAATGAAAACTCAACAAGTATATAAATTTTCAGTCATGGATTTTAGCAAAATTCAATATTAAAGCATCACCAAAACATTAAATCCCTAAGAGAAATTAAAGTTCTAGCCACAAATCATCATGCCAAGCAATCTAAAAATATAAACCTTAGGCAAACTCATGAAGGAATCAAAAATAAATGAAGAACAAAGCTCCAAATATGCAGCAGAATAAAAATGATCTCCCCTCTACTTGCGTGGTTACCTAGTTGTAAAGTGAAGGCTTCTTGATTTTCAGTGAATAGAGACTGCTTCAGAGGACAATGCTGCATGAGTGAGAGGATGGAGGCTGATGCTTACATTGCTTGGATGCTGCTTGTGCGTGAAAGAATGGATGAAGGTCGTGCGTTTATGGAAATAAATGGAGGCTGCTTGGTGGAGTGATCTGCATTGGTGTTGAGTTGGCTGCATGCGTGAATGACTAGTGGATGGAAGTGTGGGGGTTGCTTCCTCGAATGGGAGTGAAATTAAGGCTATGTGTGCATAAAGGCTGGGTGAATGGTGTGGATGGGCTACTGTTGATGCATGGAATGAGTGGAGTTTGCATTGTTGTGTGGAGACTGGTGAGTGACGTTGTTGTCTTGCGGTTGAGTTGTTGGAGAAGAAACTGCTACGTGAGTGAGAGGATGGAGGGCTGCATGTGTTGCTTGGATGTGTGTAGCGTGAATGAGAGTTAATGAAGCTGTCTACATGATATAGGAGGCTTTGGTGATTAAAGTTTCAAAGTGAATGGGTGTAGCTGTTTGGTTGGCTAGTGGATGGAAGCTTCGGTGTTGTTAATTGCGTAAACAGGAGTAGCTTGGTGGTCTTGCCCTCAAGGCTATGTCCGTGAGTGGGGAAAAAATGGAAGCAGCTACGTGAATGTTGTTTGGAGCTTGTAAGTGGTACGGGTTGCTTTGGTAAGTGGGGACTAGTGGAGTGGAGAATGACTTAGAATAAATGGAGTCAAGTGGGAGCTTCAAAGCTGCTGTGTGAATAATTGAAGGATAGGGTGTTGTTTTCATTTAAGTGTAGGGGCTGCTCTTGTGCGTGGTCTGAAGCTAGTGAGTGGCATTGTTGTGGAATGAGTGGAGTCTTCAAGGCTGTCTCTTGTTGGTGAGGACTATGTTGTTATGAGTGGAGCGTAGATGCTTGCTGCTTTAGTGGAGTTTTGCGTGGAGTAAAAAAAATAGCCTCTTGTTGGAGTTGTGATGGCGAGGGCTTCAATATTCTGAAATGGGGCTGCTCTTAGTTGTTGAAATGGGGTTGTGTGCGTGGAAAGCATCTGCGTGGTTCTTTGGTGGATGGAGTAGCCGCTGCATGGGCTGGAATAATTAAAGGTGGGGGCTGATGTGTGGGTTTGTGTGTGAAGTAGAGTTGTGTTGTTGGTTGGAATGGATTTTTCAAAGTCAATTTTAATAGTGCATAAAAACTAAACAGTGATAATTTAGGTGCTAAAATTTTATCAGTATCTTGGTTTTTGAGTTAGCTTGAATATGAGACTTGAATCACTGAATTTCACCATCTGAGTCAAAAGTTATGATTGAAAAATCGTTGAAAGGTCATTCTAGCGATCCAAAATCTGATGCAACTTTTGTGAATTTATTTCTCCTGAATTCCAGCTCAGAAAAATCTACAATTGGTCCCAAAATATCCATCAATGAGTCAAAAATTTAAGTATAAAATTTCAGAATTTTTGGCTAAATCAATCTCGAGATAAAAATCCCATAATGACTAAAGGTCAAGTCTGTCATAAACCTAAAAACAATGCAATTCGAGTCTATTTGTTGCATTTATGCATTTTACGTCAACGAACCTCGAATAATACTAAAACATGATAAACCAGCTATAGATGAATATAAAAGGAATGTAAATGACTCTGAATTAAGTCCTAAAGATAGATGAAAATATGAGCGTATCAAA
>JANIJH010000223.1:13948282-13971043 GCA_024520975.1 Erythroxylum areolatum | reverse complement strand
CATACTCATAACCAAGTGGGGTATAGCATGGTGAAAGGACGAATTGCACAGTAATTGTCTATGGAAAGGTTCGTGATATGGTTCGTGATGAACATAGGTTCATTCGTCAAACCAATTACTTTCCGGTCAATTGGGGGTCATAATGTGTTGCTAGATACCGCTCATGACTTGCTTGGATTAAGTGTTAATCTAAGTGGCCAACATAACCGGGAACCTAATGGGTCACACGCATAAGAGTGATTCGGAGAATTCGTAAAATAGCTTTGGATAAAGATCCAATATATGGAGAGCAATAGAACTAAATGGATCCCGATGAGATCGGGATATGTCCCGATGAGATCGCGACATTGATATTGCTGAAACAGGTCTCCAATGTTTTTTTTCATACCAGGACCTGTAGGCCGGTAGGACCGACCCCAGTGTGACTGGACCACTTCAGCATTTATATATATATCCCTCAATACTATTCATAAACATTACTTTAATATCCCTAGTGGGCTAAGATCCCATTCAAATTTAGTTGACTTGAGTTTGTTCAACAAACCAACTAAATTTAAATTAGGTAGACAACAATTTTATAAATTACATCTCATGTGACTCCTAAATCTATTATGTGATAACTCTTGTCAAATCATGTTTTATACGTTCTTCCTAACTTTGCCTTTAAATTCATATGATCACAAGTTTACTAATCTAAATCACACAAATTTAGTTAAATAGGACACATTGTTATAAGACTAAACATAAGTATGTAAAAATAACCTTAAGTTTGTTCAACAAGCGTAACAATAATCATAACTTCGGGTTATTCTCGTAAGAATAGAAGACAACAATTATGTTCTTAATGTGTACTTAAAATTTTAATGATAGATTTACTTTTTGCCTCATTAAACATAAAATTGCATATGAAACATGCAATTATATATATATATATATATATATATATATATATACATACATACACATAATTAAATTATATGCATAAAATATTAAGCTTTATTTAATTCTAGCTATTATCTTCATAATCTAAAATAATATATTCAAATCCTTAAATAACTAAATTATATTAATCTCAATAATTCCTAAATAATTTGAATTCCTATTCCAAATATAAATTGATTTGAAAACAATTTTCAAATTCAATTACAAATTATTTCTAATTATCTTGACTTCTTTAACAAAATTTAATTGAAAATAATTTTCAATAAATTACGCTTCTCACTTATTTTAGTTTAGAGAAACACTTTTTCCAAAATTTTATAAGTAAAAAATTCTAATCTAATATGAGAATTATTTTCAATCTAATTAAAATTGTTTTTTCTTAATTAAACATTATTTTCTAATATTAAAGGAAACTACTTTCAAAATTAAATAAAACAAATTTTAAATTTAACTAAGAAAGTCCTTTATATTATTTACTTGGAGATTATTTTTTTAATTAATTTGAAAATTTTTCGTTAACAAGTTAGAAAACTATTCTAAAAAATATTAAAGAAAGCTCATTTTTCTTAATTATCACATGAGAACATTTTTCAAAACTTTAATCAAGAAAAGTACTTTTATAATAAATCAAGAAACTTATTATTCATAAATAGAGAAATAATTTTTAAATAAACAGAAAAATAATTCTCTAAAATCATAAATTTATTTTATTTCAATCAAATTGAAATAAATAAATTTAATTAAAAACATCTTTTTTAATTACTTTAAAAATATTTTTTTAATTTTAATAAGTCTAATTAATTAATGTCAGACTAATTGAAATATAATTAATTTTAATTTTAGAAATAACTTTTCAAAAATTTAACTAAGAATCAGATTAATATAATTATAGAATTGATTTTAAATTTAAAACTCTTTTAAATTATATTTGACTATTGATTATCATAGTATTGGATTGCTCTTAATCTCAGAATGAAACAAGCACAAAATTAGGTCTGTAATACATTATTTCGGCACCTAAACAACACTTATCTTAATTCTATAATACACAATCCTAATTACCAAACATACCTTATTATAGAAAATAGCATATATTGCATATCTAAACAAACCCATCTTCATCCTAGAAATCATAATTTCACAAACAAGATGAAACCCTAGCAACCCAAGGTTGTTGTCGCCGCCACTGCTGCTGTCAACAATTAGTACCTGTAGCCATCGTCATCTACGAAAGCACCTCGTCACTGGCACCTAGTCCATGAGACATCCAAAATCTCCAACAGTAGCCATAAACCGTTACCTCCTCCAAGGCTATCGCTGGAGCTCTATAGTTCATTTGCCATCACTATATATGATGCCAATTGCGTCTCCATGTCGTGGAGCATGAAATGCTACACCATGTTGGCAAGCCTCCTGCTTCATACAGTCTTGGCAGAACACCTGCCTTGGGCCTACCCTCACTAAGAGCCCACGCTAAGAGAGTCATAAACGGTAGACTCAATATTTGAAACGATAGACTCAACAATAAACGATAGAATATACAAGACTCATGGCATTTCTTATTTTCTTGTCATGCCACTCTCAAATCTCATTTCTGCGTTCCACATATTTTCATCCAAAGGTTATTGAGTCTCATTTAATGATTGTAACAGAGAAATGGAAGAGACAAAATTTTTGGCATATATTTTGTCATGCCACTTCCGTGCGATAATATTACTAAGGAAGCTAAACTTTTTAGGCTTTCAGCTTTCATATTTAAAAAGTCAACGTTAACTTTTGATGTTTATAAATTCTTTTGAAACATTTAAGCTTATTTTTTTACTCATTTTTTATTTCCATCAACATATGAATTTAAAATACTCAACTCAAAAATTAGTAACAAAAAAAAAATTTTATGATTGTGACTTCTGAGTTTTGAGTGATAATTTAAAAGTAAAGTCTTTGTTTTTTATATATATATTTTTAGCTTACTAAATATTTGAATATCTAAGTGATAATTCATTGCAACACTTCTAGTTCATCTACCTGTAGTCCCTTTTCTTTTATTATTATAATCCCTAAATTTATTGTATTCTAAAAAAGTATTATTTAGTTGTATATTATTATTTAAGTGTCACAAAATGTATTCTTTTTTATTTTATTTATATTTATTTAAACTGAAATAATATTAAATTTACTTTAAATTTTAATAAAATATAATAAAAACTATTTGATAAATGCAATTTTGAGTATGTTGACTTATAAATTGAGTGACTTATGTATGGATATTAAATTTTAATATTAAAAATATGCTTTTAAAGTTTATATATTTGTATATTGCTGATTTATTGGAACCTTTTTGTTACTTCACCCAGGGCCTATAAAACGTTAGGAATAGCACTAACTTCATCACACAGCTCATATGCTTGAGCCTTGCTGCTAGCCCTTACGCCATATTCATGTTCAACTCATCGCTACCCATGTAACACCCTACTCTCGTAAGACACGTACCTGACATCCTGAATGATATTTGAATACGTGCCTCGCAAGAATGACATGTTAGAACACTCATATCATTAATTTAATCATGACATCACCATTTAATACATAAATGTCATAATATTGTAAAACCAAATTCCTCATTTCATTTCATATAAGACATTGTAATTTTACAAAATCATTCAAATATGTACATTATCAAAATTAAATACAAAACATGCTACATACATAACGAATTATACAAAAATTTCTATCTAATCCTTCAGTCTCAGCTGACCGACCTTTGAGCCATTATTTGATCCAAAAATACAAGAACTATGCTTTTTGCAGAGTCTTTGTTACTAGTATCCTCTCTCGGTCCTGAAATTTCAACGTTACAATTTTGGTCAGTTTTGCAAACTCAGTAAGATAACCATCCTCGATGGTTCAGTCAATTCAAACAATATATCAACAAATATAATCACATAATTCACATCATTTTATTTATCATCATGTAGTATCACATAACACTTTGTTCACAATTGTCACGTTCTCATTTAAATACAAATCAACAATATATTTCAATCGTTCAAACATACATAATAAATATAAATGTAATGCTTATGAGACTCATTTCTAATTATTACACTGTTATGATCGAATGCCTAAAATTGTCCCGTATCTATTGTAGATACCGGGCTCATTGATAACTGTTCCTTATCTGTTGGGGATACATAGCTCATTATACATAGTGAGCCTTTGGCTCTTAATCAGATTCTGAGCTTTAAGCTCATTTTAGTGACTACTCGGGTCACAACTGTCATTGTTTGTTCATGCATTCATGTAATGAAATGCTTCACATAAATTCAATCAATCAAAAGTGCTCAATATTACATAGTCATTTCACTATCTCATTTTCATTCACATTCATCATCGGACCTTAGGTCAGCATTCAACATAATCGTTAAGAATCATTTATTTCATCAAAATTCACATACAAGGAGCACTTCCAATATCTCATTCATGCATCAAACGTCTCGGACATTCAATGTCTGGAATCAATACAATCAAATTCACATTCATAAGATAATTTAGAACAAACAATTAATGAAATGAGACCATCTAGGTTACTTACAAGTTGCTCTAGAAAGCTATTGTCTTGAAATCCCGACAACGTCTGGATGTGGTCGCTCAAATCACTCTTCTATAACATGAAATATACATTTACACATATCACAAATTTTCACAATTTTATAAGTACTCATTTATGCACATATGTGTATATGGATCATGTACTATGCATGCTCAATGACAATCTGGGTATATTTCCATTATTCTCATCACATGATCATTCATATATCAAAACTCACATACGTATAATTTGAACTTAGTTTTACACCTCAATAAAACAAATTGAACCTAAGTTCATAACTCAATTGATCATTCCAGCTTTTTCAAAAAACATATTTTCGAGTCAATTTTGCATAATCATTTTGATAAGGAAAATGAAATATTTAGGCAACACCTTCTCCCAAACAAATGTTCTCATATGTCTTAAGTTTCTAATGCCATAAAGTTATCACAATTTGGTTTAGTATTTTGCAAATTATACACAAAATATTTCAGACTATGCTCAAACTATAACAGTACTCTGTACTCAACTTCAACCCAGATTTTGGAACTCTTAGATATAGAATTAAAATTTAATCCCTTCAGCAAATTTGTATCTATATGTATCTAGTTTAATATAAATAAAAAATCATCTCATTTTAATAACTACAGATCAAGATATGGCCAAAATACCGATGTTTGTTCAGTGAAAGCATTTCATTTAACAATATTCTAGCACACTTCATCATTTTCGTCACAAACTCATCAATCAATCATTTCCTAATGAATTCAGATGGCTATGAATTTAACTACAGATCAAGATATGGCTAAAATATCGATGTTTGTTCAGTGAAAGCACTTCATTTAACAATATTCTAGCACACTTTATCATTTTCGTCACAAACTCATCAATCAATCATTTCCTAATGAATTCAGATGGCTATGAATTTTTGTGGAGAGGAAAAATGTGTTAAGAGTTTGTGGTTTAAATTTCAAGTCAATCGAAGGTCCGCAAAAGAAGTTATGGCCAAAGAAATGAAGGATGTTCAAAACTGTCACACCTCTCTGCTCTCGCCCAAGCACGATCGTGCTTTTCCAAATAACCCTTTATTGTCACAATAGTGCTTATGCATGATCGTGCAATTCCTAACTTCTCCTCTTGGTCACGATCGTGCTTCTGCAAGATCGTGTGACTCCACAGAGAGTTCTAAACTGCAGATTTTCGTCTCTTCTTCCTCTCTTTTGCTAAATCCAACATTTCTAACTTATATCTATTATTTTCTCTTCATTTTGACTCTCATTGAGCTCAAATCATTCACAAACAAATCAAAATCTATGATTAATCACAACATCAAAAACCGAACTATTCATTTACGCATATTCAACACACATCCCTCACATTTTCTGCATTTTTCATCTTCCTCAATCCTTCATTTCATCTTTAACTTTTCATGTTAATTCTTTTCCCATATCACGACATCACTTACATCTTTTTCCTTAACTCTAAACTCATTTTAGTTCATTCATAAAACACCACACAAGATTTACTCAAACATAGTGAAAACAAAGCATATCACATATCACCTTTCATGAATTTTTCTGCACTCTTTTGTATTCAATGATCTCTCTAACCCAAAAATCACTTCAACAACATCTTATGAAATATTGATCATCAAATATGCAAAAGCAAGACATGGAGCACACCCAAAATCTTCACTCACATTTCAACAAATATACATCCTCATATTATAAACACTTAACTGTTAACTAACGTGACGCATGTTTTATCTTACATATCAAGAAGAACCATACGATACTTACTTGTTTAAAACTACAAACTCTTCAAAATCACATAAACCCTTGCTTTCCAATATAACACGATCATCAACGGCTGAAGGTTGTAAGGTTAGGTATTTCAGTGATAGTGAAGAAGGTAACAAAAAGAAATAGCAAATGAAAAATGAGAGCAAGGCTTACGTTATGAGGGTGAGAGAATTGCTGGAAGTAAAGAAACTCACAAAAGATGAAGAAAGTCACAAGGAAGAAGAAAGTAAGAACAAACAATTAATTTGATCTTTCTAGTATATTCGTAGGAATACAGGCTAAGTTTGGGAAGTGACACTTGTCACTTGTCCAATTTTTATGAACTTAAACTAGGTTCTTCTATTTAACTAGTTCAATCATCTCAATTTGTTCCAAATGTCTCTCAATTTTCTATGACACTTTTCAATAAATCCCAAAGTCATCTATAAAATTCTTCACTATCATTTGACTCTTATTTCTACTACCATTCATCAATTAACTTGCCACTTGGTATTTTCCTAATCCAAAAATACTCATAATTTTGAAAATTTCCAAAAATTCACCAAAAAATCTAAATCAGTAAGTACACTCTCCAAATTAATTTTCAACAAATAAAAAACCCACAATTCTCAACATAATCACATATACAAATCAATTATACTCGAAAATGTCAATGAATGCGTGTATAATTATTTTAAAGTGCAAAAATCAATATTCACATGTGTATGTATGCTATATTATTCATGAGTATGAAATGACTTTCTAACTTCATAATAAACTCTCTTATACACTGTCCTAGGATTCTAGCCCCTACCATGGGATAATGGGATGTTATAGCCCATCACTGTCGATCGTCTTCAACAGATTTAGGTTCTTGTGGCACCTCACTCTCATCTAATAAGTAAAACTTAAGCAATTATCGGTAACCAGAAATTTGAACCAAATCATAATTGATGGTTTTACGTTTCTCAACCACTATAACCAGTATCGACAATAACAACTTAATCCAAGAACAACCATAAAACCAATAGCCACTCAATTTGTTAGGCGATTAGCGTATTTCTTTACTACTACTTGGTGCATCACGTGATTCACAAGTCCCAAACCAACTTTCTAGCAAATTTTAGGGTTCGTGAGTCATTAAATTTCCAAAATTTATTGTAAATTTTCAAGATTTCTTTATGTTATATGGTGCAACTTCATAAAGATTCTGATTTCACAAAACTTTGAATATTTTGGAGGATTTCAATCTTATTGAACACTAAAATTCTCATTTTTGGGTTTCTACAGTATTCTGTAAACCTTTCAAATTTAAGTTGAATCTAATTCAATCTTCAGTTGGGGTTCTTAGGGTATACAATTTTTGCATAATATTATTGTTGGAAAATCAGGATGAGATCCAATCTCATGCGCAACAGAATAATTATGAAACCTTTTTTTACTTTGATTTTAGAAAGCCAAGATAAATTTAAATTTATAACATGATTAACATATAAAATATAATAAACTATGAATCATAGTTCGTACCTTATTTTGAAGCTTGATTTTTGTTCATGTTGTTTCCCTCAAACTATTTCTAAAATCGACTTATATCAACCACTGTAGTTACGTAAGTATTTGACTTCTAACAGTATCTACAGAACGAGTTGAGATAATTCTACAACTAATGTAGAGAAGGTTAAGCAATAAATGCTAGCTTTCTTAGAGTCTAAGCCTATTTATATTATATTCTGGACATTTTAGTAATTTAATTAAAATAATATTCTAGTTTTAGTTAAACTTTATTAGAATTTATAATTAACACTAATTAAATACTAATTATGCCTAAATAAGATATAGTTTCTTACATTGATCCTTGTTTAATAACTATCTCATATTTATTCATAAAGTTATCAAATTGGACTTAATTGTAAAGTTTCTTAAACTTTACAATTAAGTCTAATTTGATTGAAACATCTTTTCTCTTTTCAAGTCGTTCTTTATATGTGACCCATTAGGCTCCTAAATATATTGACAATGGATAAAAATTATAACCTTAACTCATATTTAGGATTAGATAAATTAAACTTCTTTAATTTATCTTTAATTTTATAATCAAATAATTTATATCCATAGATTGATATTGGCTTATAGCAATGCATTATGACCACCTAAATATTTAAGAATGTAGAAGTGATTTTGACTAACTGTTTCATGTATGGTTTTTTCTGTATAATTCAATCCTTTCATTGTACAATATTTCAATTAGATACAAAGCATGGAATTAATATCTTCCTTTTAAATCCAATTATATTACAGGGTGTTTGGCTCACCTGCAAGAATAAATAAGGAATAGAATGGTAACTTTTTAGGAATATAATAAAATATGTATTATTTAGTTTAGTTTATTCCTAAGAATGTCTAATGATGATGTAATGCTAATGTTTGGTTTGAAAATAGAAATTTGGAATGACAAAGGAATAACTAACAAAAAGACCAAAATAGTCATTAGTCCCACTAACCAATTCATCATCATCATCATCATTGATGATGATGATGATGATGATTCTTCTTCTTCTTCTTCTTCTTCTTATTATTATTATTATTCCTTAAGGATATTTTTGTCTAACAAGTCCTAACTTTTATTCTCAACGGACTTGGAATAGATAAAAATAGGGGGAGCATGAGTTTACTTATGCCCCAAATTCAAGAAATAAGTAAATCATTGGACTATGTCTTTTGTATGTTTTCTTCAACCAAACAAGGGAATAACCTATAACCAAGAATAAATAAGGAATGGAATGGTGATTCCAGTCAACCAAACACCCTATTAGTTCTTTACTGTTAGCAATTGATTCAATTAATAACATTTGAAAACCATTTTCAAAATTTCATTCAACCTTGCTAAGGATTTTTTGAATTACTACTAATTAAGAAAAAAATGAAACATTCTCTCTAATTAATTTAGAGTGATGAATCTTTCATTAATCATTCAACTATCTCCATATAGTTAATATTATATCCAATGACTATTGATTAAGGTACCCTAGATTATGATAGGTCATAAGTAGTATTTACATACAGCAATCCCTATACAAGATACTTAGGAGATCTCAAGTCAAAGGATCATTAATATAATAATCACAATGAGTGAGACTACAAGTAATATTCCAAACAGATTTCTCTTACAGGGTTAGTTCAAAGAACTTTTTATCTAATAAGCACCTCTACATTTGTTTAAGTATATCCATACTTTAGTCTATGAGAGTGACTATTTATTTCATAAGGAAGAAACTTAATATGTGTTAGTCTTTTTACATTTTATTAATGTTCAATCTTATATAATAATGACGAGGAATGATTCAAAGATAATACATAAATATAATATGAAATTTATAATTATGATCTCATCATAATTTTATTTACAATTTATATTTATCTCATTACTTTATGATATACATCTGCATATGTATAAAATAAAAATGCCTTCAAATAATTATGTCAGTAAACTACAGCAAACTAATTAACACAATCAACCATAAATTGTCTTTAATTTTGGCTCTTAAATCGTCAAATTTGTTTTAAATGCTTGCTATGACTTCCATGGATTGTAGCTTCGATACTCACACAATAAATTATTATTTTTTAAAGAATCTCTAATTGCTCACACATAATGCAATTGGCTATACAACTAATATTACTTATGTTAAGTTAGTCGATTGATTGTAGTTTAGTGATATAAATATTTAGGGTGTTCTTTATCTTATACATATTAGATGTATATGATAAAATACATAAGATAAATATACATTGTAAATAAAATTATAATGATATCATAATTATGAAATTCATATTACATTTATTTTTTATCCCTAAATTGTTCATAGTCATTATTTTATCAAGATTGAACATTATTTTATGCCCTATTTCTAATCAAAACATTATATGATAAAAGTATTGAATTATACAAAAAAGTCATGCATGAAAAAGTTTGTCAAAACTACTTTGATATTCTTAAATATTCACATGATAGTGATATGTTGCTATACATCCATCTTGATCCATATATGTAAATTATTTAATTGAAGAATTAAAGATAAATTAAAGAGATCAATTTATCTAATTATAAATATAATTTATATTCATTGCCAAAATATTTAGGAACTTAATGTCAAGCATATAAAACTAATTGAAAAGAGAAAAAGTATTTCAATCGAGTTAGATTTGATTGCAAAATTTAAAAAAAACTTTATAATTAAATATGAAATATTTAATAAATAGACCAATATGAGATATTTGATCTTATTTGGGAATAATTTATATTTAATTATGATTAATTATAATTCTAATTAAAGGGCCTAAGTTTATTTATAAGAAGTTTTGAATATTTTAATAATTTAATTGAAATTAGAAGAAAGTAGCACTTATTGTCTAACCTTTACTCTCTCTACAATGGTTGTAAAGTTCTCTCATATTATCGTATAAATATCGTTAGATATTGAACACTTATATAACTATAGTGATTAAAACGATTCGAGGAAAATGATTATAAAATAATCAATATTCATAATAAAGTACAAATTATGATTTATATTTTATCATGTTTTATTTGCTGATTATATTATACATTTTAAAGTGATCTTAACTTTCGAAAGATCATACAAAAAAAGGTTCGTATTTATCTCTTTATACTTGAGATCAGATCTTATCTTGATTTTTCAAAAATCAATATAATTCTAAATTGCAGAAAATAAGGAAATGTGAGAAAAAACACTAATTAAAATATTAAATTGTTGATGATAGGTGTTTTTAATTTTCAAAGATAACAATACTAATGAATTAAATTTTTTCATTCATATTTATTTTTTATCTTATTAAATTTAATTTAATTTTATAAATTTGTTAAATAATACTCTTTTAAGCATCTCCGATAAACGAATCAGATTTCAAGTGTTAACAAAAATTTAATAATAACCCTAAGCATCTCTTTTTAGGACGGTACAAGTGGTCCACATTTGAAAAAACATTTTTTGAATAAAGTCTCCTGCCCTTCTCTCTTATTTTTGTGACTGAACCCATGGGCTTTCACAGGCTAGAATGTTCAAACAATCAAAATTCTGTATGCTCAAGAGTTCTAAGTTGCGGTAAACTCGTTTCTAACCTCCGATCCGAATCAAAACCATGAAGAAATAAATATGTCCGTTTGGAGCACCGTATAACTTAATTTTATTTATGTATTTGTGTGTATTTTATATAAATATGTGGTTGAGGTTTAATTAAATAAAGTAAGAATTGATTAATCAGAAGAGACAATCTAATCTCACGTATATCAGTTTTTAATCTCACATATATCAGGTTCAACAAGATGTCACCCTGCTCTTGAATCATTAGTTGCCGAAAAATCACCATTTACAAAACATCATATTCAAAATCACTTTTTCAACTTGTTGACAAAGCTTTAATGTTTGAAAGCATCAATGAGGTAACTCAATTCTATGATTATCTTTTGTATTATTTTTATAATATTCACATAGAAAAATCTCAAACAATAAACACAATTCATAATTAAAAAGTGATTCATTGCAACCTTTATAGTAACTTTAGAGTTTTACCAAAATTATAATATTTATATAGATTAAATTATTGCATTATGAATATAAAGTCGTTTATCTTATTTAAATTCTATCAATTAAAATATTATAAAAAAATATCGCTCACAAAAAATATATTATAAATATATTTACAAAATCTTAAATTTATTTTGATATCTAATTGAATGTTAAAACATGCTAAAAGACAATTTAATACGACTTATTTCATAGATTCATAATGATGTCAAGAACTTTGATATTGTCAATAGTTTCTCTAAAATACTTTCCTTCTTTATTTTTTTTCGTAGAACATAAATTTACTAATGGAAAAACATTTAATAATAATTTTACCGTCAATTCAAAGGCCTAAAAGATCAAAATGATTCCGAGTAATTATGTTAGTGTTTTAGTCTTAAATGCGTACTTATTAGAATCATGAAAAAGGATTCTAATAAGTATGCACTAAATACTTCTTTGAGAAAAGAGGTTGCTATAATACTGCAATATGTGCTTATTTCATCAACACACAGTTAAAGTTCCAACTGAAAATAAATTCAACTTTAGGAACTAAAATAATTTATTTAATATAAAAACAGTTGACCAAAAATCATCTTTTTGTTGTTAAAAAATAGATTTAAAAAAAGGTAAAAACAATTGATGCTTCATAAATTTTAATTATTAAATAGAGCTTCATCAAATAATTAAGAAAGAAAAAGATCGCTCAACTCATCTGAGTTAGTTTTAAAAAATAATTTGACCAACCCAAACACTATTAATAAGCTCAATAAATTCAATCCATCTCCTACTGACCTTAGTTCCTTCCACCACATTCTCTACTAATACCCATAATACCACTCCAGACAAAACAAAACCTGTGTCATAATATAGATTGAAATTCAGAAAAGTGGGAAATAAGTTTCAATGGAGTTCATTTCAACATAATAATTGCAAGAGAAGATATTCTAAGATTACAATGATGTTTAAATCCCACAAAGTCGTCCAACATCATGAAAAAGTCAATGCCAGTCGCAAGATTTTACACAAGATTCTACTTATAGCAATTACCAGAAGCTTAAAAAAATTTGCAAATACCTAGTGAGATACCAGATTTCATCAAAGGAAGCTTCATTTCTGCTCCTGCAACAATATTAAAGTTTCAATGCCAACAGAACATCAGCATTGGAGCGTTGATCATGGTAGTGAAACGGGCAAACCCAGTTAGGAAAGGGACAGCGACATGCTTGTCATGCTCCACTCTGCCAATCCCAGGATCAAGTGTTCGGCAGTAATGCCATCACTGTTTTGACTTCAAAACAAGGACAGACCACTTTCCATGTCGATATAGTGTTCACATACCTTGTACTACGTTCTACATTAAAAGTTACCAATGTACAGGGCATTACAGAAATATGCATTACCTGAACCAATTTATCAAGTAGGACAGATTCTGACAACCACAAGTCTATTTTATGAGGATAAAAATCAACACAATGCCACTGCTGCAAAATCATCTCAAAGGGTTGTACCAAACAATGCACCCTATTAGTTAGAAACCTCACCAATTTGGAAATTGAATTCAATCAGGAACTGACCTGAGAAGACTTGATACTGTAACTGAATAAGTTTTGATGTACATGCATATTTTTGCATGATACAACCCATTAACTATTAACTTTATTTCCAATCTAGTTTGTGAGGAAAGCTTCATACAACATTCAGCCAGAAACAATAATGAGAAGATCGTACAACAATTATGAAAAATGGAAGGATCAATATCTATTGAAAGAAAAAGGACTTATCAAGGATTCTTCAAGTTCTCGAAATCCTCTGTAAACAGCCTCCGTTTTGTTCTGGGGTAACGGCAACCTCCTAACCTCTGTCATAAATCTGCAATCAAATTTTCACAATGTGAATGAAAAGAATGCAGAACAATCACAATGTGAATGAAAAGAATGCAGAACAATCAGCCATTCATGCAAATCACTATGTTCAATCAATTTGGAGAAAACAATGTAAACTAGAGCAACTAAATAAGTCAAATCAATAATGGATAATATTAGTGCTAAATTCTAACTCAATAGGTTTAGAAGATTCCAAAATTTGAGTGAAAAGCATAATATCCGTTCCACAAGTTAAACTCTCACTTAAAAGTGAGCAAACATTGCCCTTTGTGGATTGCTCAAACAGAATGAAGACACTTGAATCCACTTAAGATTTACTCCAAGTGATATAGATACAGAAAAATCACACCATCCAAGGCTCAGACCTGACAGGTGCCAAGGGGAGGGATATTCTTGGCACAAAAATGGGCCCATCTAAATAGAACAAAGTTTAAAGACACTTGGAAAGGCTGCATTACAACGCAGCCACCAAGGACTGAATGGAGATACAAAGAAATGGAGAACTGTCCGACCTCAGAGCTTAACCCAGTAACCACATAATAATTGATATAAAGCTTCCAAACTAAGAACAACAAACCTATCAGGAAATATCTATTTTACATAATTGCTATCCAAAATCACATTTAAATCCCCCAAGGCTTAAATGCCACGGAAGTTTCAACCAAATTGCTCAAGAGATGCTTGGAGAGTTGAATAATCCAAAAGAAAACATATCAAATCTCTACATTATGGGCCCTTATGTTGGCATCCCAAGAAAATCCTAACAACCATTTTCAGAACTACTACAATCCAACATCAAACAATCAGTTAAGTAGTCAATACTTGTAAGCTAAAAAGTTGTTGCAACAATTGAAAGCATCCAAATTTTCAGCCACAATTTCAACACTCATCATAAACTCAATTCCAATCAACCTACTCCCCCATATTAATTCAATTGCATCAATTGAATTGATGGACAATTTCGAAAACATTAATGTAGATGCAATGGAAACATGACACCATGGATTGGAATTGCCTGAAAGACCAATTAACTGAAAAGACAAACTGACCTGTTTGCAGCACTTGAGATCTTATCACAAATCCCTTGATTAATGATTGTCCTCTGCTCCAGTGAGAATGCTCCCCCTAATATTAAAGAAGCGCCAGTAGCACTTGTACCCATCCTTTCAGCAAATACAGACATAGCCCACTCACGGAGCACCAATAACACAGACTGAAGAAGGCGTAACCTAAGGTTGGGAGATGGCAAAATAGCTCCATTGGATAACAACTGATCATAAGCGTTCAATACTGGTTCAGCTGCACCCTTGCAAGCAGCAATGAGAGCTCTTGCTACATCTTCGTCACCAACCATTTCAATCCGTGATTCAACTCTCTCCTAAAAAACGAAAACATTAATATACAAATCTTAGGCATGAAACGAAAAATACGAGGGCAACAACAATTCTGTCACAAAAAGATTCATGGAAGGTTTTTAACAGAAAAAGAAAAAAACTACCACAAAGACATTGCGATACAAAGAATTAAGGCTAGAGAAAAAGAACATGGAAGGAAGCTGAGATTCACCAAAGCGGCCTTCTCGAGATGAAGGCAGAGAGTCTCTAAAGGTAAAACAGCTCCATCACCAGGATATAGGCTAGAACCAATCCTTTTAAATACTGAACAAGCTTCAGCAATGCCACCCCTTGAAAGAGCTTGATCAATCAGTCTAGCCCAGGTTTCTCTCACAATGCTGCTATCAGCATCACCCGAATAATTTGCAAAGTAAAGCATTTCCAGACATATCTGAAGGAAGAAAAACAAAAGGTTACAGAAAAACTCCACCATAAAATAAAAAGAATTATATAGACATGTCAGCAACACCTGCACCAACATATAAGGACAGACATCAATCCACTTAAAGCAAATGTGTCCTTTCAACGTAAATTTAAACTTGCAAAAATTGGAACGGGCACCTTAACTTAATAATGCAACTGCTATTTATTGTTATAATTAAAGTGCATTTTGTCATATCCAATCAATACCTTTTTTAAGTTTTCCCTAAATAAACAAAATATTTCAAGAAAAAGAAAACAACAGGGCTAGGTAGTTATTATACGAGGTATACCGATTTTTATAGGGAAAGTCAATAATAGATCAATAAGAACTCATGCAATAAAACTTTTTGTCACCACTACCTTATTTGTAGTTGCTTCTTCTCCTCCTCCTACTCATACAAGCTTTTTACTAAATAAGGCTTATCTAAAATTCTAATGAGATTTTAATTAAGCTTATATTCTAACATCTCACAAGGTGCAGAAGATGTAAAATCTCTTAACACAAAAAATCAAGGTGTTTCACATGTAAAAATAAGCAACAAAGATACCAGAAAAAGATAATATCATGATTAATTATTCTCACAGAAATGGAAGGGCAGTTAAATAGCATCGGAAAAAGTGACCGGTGGTGAATTATCTTTTCATTATTCCTATAATACCTCTGATGGCTCACACAATAAAGATATTGGTTCTAGTATTAACTTAACAAGCAAACATCATTGAAGCAAGTAACCATAATGCCTTGAACCAATAAGGTCAATATGAGTAAATACTTCAACACATGGTGTTCAACTAAACAATTTCAATCCACTGTCCAATTATTTGAACATGCAAAAAACAGAAGGATTAGGAACAGAAATACCTCCCAAAGTTCAAATGGAACTGCATATTCATTGTACAATTGAGTTATGCTTTTCAGATCCAATGACAGCTCTTTGGCCTTTTCTCGTGCAATCTTTGTATATTCTGTATCACACTCCTGATCAGTGCCTCTTTCATTCTGGTTAGCCTCAGGCATGTCAGATGAAGATTCTAATCTAGAAGCAATAGATTCCAGTTCTTCTTTTATTTTAATCTGAAAACGAAGCACTGCAAGCTTTCCTTCAAGCAAATCTAGCAACCCACTGTCGAAAGCCCCCCTTGTAGAACCTACCAAACCACCACTATCACCTGCATTCTTGGCCTGAACAACTGCATTACTCAGGTATTGGCGCCTGATTTGATAACGAAAAGGTAATATCAGAAATGAACCACATCCAAGAAATGTAAGAAATTTTAAAATAGCATGAAAAAAGCACACATCCAATGAAGGGGTTGGTTACTTTATAATTTCTACATGCAATGCGAAAACAAATGTCGATTGGTGATTTTTTTCATTAGTATTGTACTCATTGGCCTACAAATCTATCATAGTAACTAGAGAACTAACATGAACTATTTTTGAATATGAATTGGACATTAAAATATTCCTTCCTGAACTAATCATGATTAATCGGGAAAATCAGAACTTTTGACAATTTTGGTACAGTAAAGAAAAGATTGGTTAAGATCATGCATCAATACCATATCAATCAAATTCTAGAGCTAAACAGAAGGTAAGAACTAAATTATATCAATATAAGCAACAGTAGAAAGAGCGATCTGTTAACCTCTGCTCAAGGCTCGGAGCATCTCCCATGTCAGTTGAGCGTCTTTCAGCTAGTCTTAGCAAAGCATGAGCTGCAAGCACGTGCTGCCTCTTTAAGACATAATACCGCGCCAAAAGATCAAAATATTTGGCTTGATTAGAAGACATAAGTGCTCCTGAATGACCAATTGGAGATGTTGCAGATATCACAGCAGAAATTGCTCGAACCTGTGAGAGACCAAATAAAAATTTCAGCTGGTATTAACTAATTCAAACTTACTTTTCAGACTTTTACGTTCCAAATGTATACCTAGTGCCTTATATGGACTTTTATTACTTTTATATAATCAAACAGTAGAACATCAAAATGTATTACCTCTTGTGGGGGTTCACGGCCAGCACTTTGAAGAAAAGGCACTAAATCGGAGCCTCCAAATTCTAACAGCTCATCTTCAAGGCCTAAATCGATCATAGTCCTGTACAGGTACTCACGAAATGCTCTGTCAGATGATTGGACCCCAAGTTGAACAATCTGGGAAATATATTTCTTTCGAGAAGCATGATCAAGCAAAGGTCTCGTGGAAACAGGCCTCACTGGAGACCCAAATTCCTTCTGGGAAGTATCAACTTTCAAAGAGCGTAAAGCACTGGTAATTATCTCATAGCACTGTATGCGACAAGCAAGTGCATGTTCTCTAGTTGCCGCATCAATTTGGTCATTAAAAGCATCACCTGCCGGGTCAAGTGCCTGTGCCTTCTGCAGGGGTAACCGTACCACAGCTTCATAGAATCTACAAAGTCACATTTACATTTAAGCAACAACAATACAAGTTTTACATTTTTGCCTCTGTCATGAAACAATGAACTCACCTTAAGTCCTCAAAACGCTTGCAAACAGTTCTTAAATCTGCAGACTCTGGAATTTTGCTCAAGAAATTGAAGGCCTCTCTAGCAAGATTCTCTTTCTCCACAGGGTCAGAAGTTATAGCAGCTCTTTCAAGACATTCCACAGCTAAGAAGAACTTGTAATCAGACTCCTTAAAGTAGCTGGGACAACCCTCACGTAATCTCCCACTAATGTCATTTACTGTTCCCCTGCCATCAGGACCAGTATAATACTGGAGCAAAGGATCAGTATCAATTCAGGAAAATGTTTGAATACAGAATAGCAGTACCAAATGTGAAAGACTTAAGGTCCTAGGAAGCAATATATATAATCCTATCATTTGTACCTCCATGAGTGCAGATATTAGCATTGTAGCAAGACGGTCACCCTCCTCAGAACAAACAAGCCCGTGGAATGTCAATTGAACAAGAGCTTGCCTCAGACTAGCATCAAACTGCTGAATCAAGCGTGTAACATGGTGCTGAGAGAGTAGCTGAAGCAAAAACAAAGCCTCACCAGATCTCATAAGCAACTGTCTGACGCACTCCATTGCCCTCACCTGTAAACCGATAAACATTAAGCTTGGACATAAAATATAAAGATAAGCCAGTTATCATTAAGCACCCACCTCCATGGCAGCCAATTCAGCAGGACTATAAGGTAACCGCTGCCTTTTGTTTGATGTACCACTACCATTAGACTCAACGTTCCGTGAATAAGCACCAAATAAGTTTCTTACCATACTCCTGTCACCAGTACCAAAGTCAGAACCAGCTGCATATAATATGGAACCAGTCAAGTCTCCCAGACCAGCAACGCAGCCATAAAGGCCTCTTCTCTGGTTCCTTCTTGACCTTAAAAACTTCTCTAAAGAGCGAATTTTGCTCTCAAGAACTTGCATAGCTCCAACAGATAGTCTACAGACAACTATTCCATCCGGAGATGTAGCATCAGGTGGACCCAAACTGCCTTTTGTCATAAAGATGGGGAGTTCCCAGAGTGGAAAAAGCAACCTTGTTGTGCATAAACAGAGACCTTCATGTGCACCTGAAAATACAGGCTCAGCCTCTTGCACAACTTGTCCCATGCTAAAACCCCCAGCTGCTGATCTAGTACTTGCCAATGCACTACTACCCTCAAGTTGAGGCATTCCAACAATTCTTGGGTCTTCATATGCTTCAGCTGCCTTCTCAGCCACAACATTGCTTATAAGATTTTCATAATGTACTATCCTTGCAGCAAGCATTAAACACATTGCAGCTGCCTCACCAGCCCCAAATCGGTTGAAAAAATCTTCCAAGATTGATCTAGGTGAATTGGACTCAAACAACCTCCTGAGAATGTCAACAGGTCTATTGAAAACAACTTCCATCATTCCCATGGTACTGAAAACAACAATTCTTCGCCTTGGCAAAATATGTTGGGTTGAGAGTTCAGCTCTTGCCCAAAGTTTACCTGATGCCTTCTCACAGGATTCCCTTGAGTTTTCAAATCCAAAAAAAAGTTCCGAGTATAGTGACTGTATAGTGGCAGCTGTATCCGGTAAGGGCAAAACATCTGCCACAAAAAGCATTCGACCTTCAATAGGTAGGGAAGAGACAATTTCTCGCAAAGCTCGAGAACTCCTTGTGCTTGTTCCCATGCTACCTGCTGGTTGAGAGCTCGAGTCCTTGCTCACAATCACAAGAGAAGACATGCTTGGTGGTGATGAATCAGAAACGACAAGAGTTCCAGTAGAGTAATATGCTGTTTCAACCTTTAGTGTGGGATCTTCATTTGGGGTTCTATTAGCAATAGATACAGCTCCAAATGTAAGTCCACCACTAACTCCTAAAGGAGGAGAAGGTCTAGTAGTAACAACTTTTAAACAATTTGCCTTCTGAGAACTAGTATCAAACCCCCCCAAACCTCCAATGGCACCATTACTGCCACTAGATGGAGAAGTGGAAAAGTACATCCTTCTGCCATCTGATAAAACAGCAACAAGATGCAACCATTTGGATTCCAGAGTAGATAAAGGTGTGATGCAGACTACAGATGGTTTTGTTTGTCTATTTGGCGTTCTTGGTCCTGTCAAATATCTGCTTGCATAATGCACATCTCTGTGACTAAACAAATTTCTCTCTTCGGCAATCTTCTTCAATGGACCATCTCCATTTGGCCCTAAAAGAAATGCCTGAAGTTTCATCTCCTCAGTTCGCGCATACAAAATCTGTCTTTCATTGTCAACAACCATTTCCACAACAGGGTCAACAGCTCCAAACTTGAATACATTAGGCACCACCCACCTAAGACCAAAAGAAGTTCTTAGTTCTGACCTATGGCATATTAATTGTAAGATAATAATTTAACTTTATATTGATTTAAAGAAACCCAAAAGTAGGTACTCAATTTAAGTGTAAACCATTGAAATAACCGCTTAGTTCTTAAAATGTTATCAGGCAGGAGCTGTCCTTGGTTAAAAATCAATTGCTGTTATGTTACATAAGTTAAAGCCATCACCATGAGACATTCGGGAGATTTAATGGCCATGTATACCTCTCCAAAATAAATGAAATAGCATACCTCGATATGACACTACTCAATCCAGCAGTGAGGCAAACTTTTCGACATCGTTTATGCCAGCCTGAACCAGTGGTGTAATGCAACTCATAAATGTGGCCATCTCGCCCAGCCAGGAATATACGGCCCTTTTCAGTGCATACAACACAAGTCATAGTAACCCCATCAGATGGTATGGCATATTCTGGCAAAGGCTGCAATGAGAGCTCTGCATATGGATCAGAACCATCACCACCACCAGAACAGCAGACTCCTACAAGAATCAACTGACAACAAGAAAAGTTAATGAGAACCAATCAAAAAGTACATAACTACTTATCCAAACAGAGTCTCACACAGAAGATACAGTAAAAGAGTCCTCAATCCTATTACAGTTCTCACATCTTGCTTGCTCATTATCTAAGTTTTAGCAATAAAGAGTAGGAAAGAAAAAGGAGAAGGATCCAAGATTAAAAGGCATAAAACATTAAAGGTAAATTGTCATCTGAATGTCTTCTTTGATCAACATGATGCCACCACAAATTAGGCTCACTTCCACAATAAGAGTTTCAGTTCAGACACAAACTATGAAACAAACCAAACTTATTGTTTAAAGCTCAAAGCCCGCATGTCAATTTGACATCATACATATCAAGTTCGTAACTATATTTCTAAGGAGGAAATAAGAAAAAGATAGTGAGAATAAATCTTCTATGCGCTTCAAATAAAGAATAAAATCTTCTATGTGCTTCAAATAACATTTAAAATTGATTCCTAAAATCTTAGCCTAGCAACCAGAACGTATAATAGACCACATGTAACAGAACTTGCAACATGGATAGATGGACAGAGACAGAGACAGCTCCTAACTCTATTGCCATCAGGCTCTTGTAAACCTTTTTTGACAACTTCCATTAATGAAATAATTAATATCTAACAAAATGGCGCATTCAAACAAAACAACCTGTTTAATATACCAGTGTCGATTGTTATCACCTCAATAGGAGTAGCTAAAACTAAAAGATATTGAATAGCTTCAATAAAGACACCGGGTTTAGATTTGGCAAGTCCAACTGCACAAATGGCCTGTTCCTCCCCACTGTATTCAGGACATTGTCCATCCCTGAAAAAGACAAGAATATTAAAGATAATTAGCACTTATTAACTTAACAATTGAATTAGAATAACATAAGGAAGAAGAAAGAACTCTAGCAATAATCAATCTTAAAATATTAAGCTTAGAAATCTTTCTAGATTCGGTATCTGACAGAATCTGGCCAAATTCCAAATTCTCTAGCCAAAAGTCAAGAAATATTGCATTATTCTTTTTAAGTACCAAGTGTTAATCATCAGCTTAGGGGCTGTTTGTTTCTGTTTTTTTTTTCCTGTTTCTTGTTGTCGTTTTTATAAAAAGAAAAATAGGTAAGGAAAACGTGTTTGGCTTATTCTGTTGCGATTTTTTGTTTCTGAAAATAAAAAAACCACAACAGTTTTACAAAAACCAGAAAACATCGTTTTCCTGAATTTTGACAACATATTTTCTCCGACAAAAAATCAACATATCCTTACTTTCTATCTCAAAAATAAAAATAAAAATAATAAAAAAAAATTTGGTAGAATAAAATTAATAATAAAAATAAAAATATTAATATTATTAAAAATAGTAAATAGAAAATTTATAAAAATAATTAATAATAATTAATAATATTATTATTATTAACAATAAATAATAATAATAAGAATAAATTATTTAAAATTAATAATAAAAAATAAATAAAAATAAAAATAAAAATAATAAGAATAACTTATTAATAATAATAATAATAATAATGATGAGTTTAATAATATAATAATAAAATTAATAAAAACAAAATTAATAAGAATAAGAATAACTTAATAATAATAATAATAATAATAATAATAATAATAATAATAATGATGATGATGAGTTTAATAATAATAATAATAGTAAGTAGAAAATTTATAACAATAATAAATAATAATAATTATTATTATTGTTAATAATAATTATAATAATAAGTTTATTAGAAATCTCAACTAAACAGGTTTTTATTTTCAGTTTTTATATTACAAATCTCAACCAAAC
>JANIJH010000223.1:13936978-13947556 GCA_024520975.1 Erythroxylum areolatum | reverse complement strand
GAATTAAAAGAACTTCAGAACAGGGTATCTTGGAAATTTTCCAACCCATACTATCCTCACCATGCCAATCAATATTTTCCACCATGCAGCAAATAAATAAACTTTTGTTCTAACTCCAGCCCATTCTAAAAGGAGACACAACATAGCATGCTCCTTGCTTTAAAGATTGATGCAAGATTTCACTAAAGCATATTAACACCAAAAGGAATGCTCCAACAATTGAAAAAGCAAGGAGCTTCAAACTTTTAGATGTATGTCAGAAAAGAATTCACACTACAGACCAAAAAGGGAAATCAAATAATTACAAAGAAATGCTTTTCCTTTATTCATTTTTAAGATACCCATCTCTAATTGCTACCTATGTCATAGCCTGGTAGTGCTGCAAAGATAAACTCACCACTTATCAAAACGCCATAGGAACAATGAATTGTCCACAGATGCCCATGCTCTGCGTATCTCAGGAAAAATTCCACATAGAGCAGTTCCTTCCCCTCCAGCTGCATTATATCTTTCAATGAGAACAGGAGGCAACTCCCAGGTATCTCCTACCTCAATCAGTGGAGGCCACTGCAAAAAAAAAAAGGGATAATAGGGCATTAGGCATTTGTTAGTGAGGTGTGACAATGGCTATCCAAGAAATGACTGGAACTTTTTTGATTTAGAAACATTAAAAGGGTGAAAAGAAGGTTAAAAGTTTTTGAAACTGAACTAAGGAAATTTGATTATTTCCACTGAAAAGAGTGCCACTTTCACATCAATCTATGACGCTGCAGACTACACATCAACTTACCAAGAATATCAAGATACAATTAAATAGGAGGTGCAATACCCTGTGTATGAAGATGTGCAATTCAGATACATTATCTTAAAGAGAAGAAGAACATAATAAAAAACGAGAGAGGCACAAAGCACCAGGAGAGAAGCCATGTGGATGGATACCTGCCCAAAGAGCAGTCAATCAAGAGAAAACAAGAAACCAAACATCAAATATTAGGCAAAGAAAAAGAAAGACATCTGAAGATATGACTAACGCATGGTACCATCCTACCTAATCCAGATTAAAAGTTGTGAGAAATATATACTAGAAGATGCACTGTCACTCCCTACCACAATTCAACAACCCACGCCATCATTAATTTTCCCCTAATGCATCTTCTCAGTCACCAAATAGTAGCCCAAAACCAATCAGTGATTCAACATTGCAATTACAAAGGCAAAGACAAGCAGGCACATAAAATTATGGAAATGGGAAATAAAAAAGAGATGAAATTTCGGACTAGTACATCTCTCGGGTGGGTGGAATAAGGATGACTAGCGTATCTAGAAGCCTCAAGAGCCTCTTCGAGGTCGAGCTGGGCCGTCACTTCCCGCCCAATCCGGTCACTGACGACGAGACCCGCATTGGTGACGTCACGGAGAACAATCTCCTCCTCCCACGACATGAAAACGCGGAGATGAACAGCTCTAGGATAAAGAGGCCGGTTGGGGGTTTGAACTGAAAACCCTAGGGGGTTTAAGGCGTGGGCTTAGATTTAGTGAAATTGAAACAAGAAAAACTCCTCCGAGGATTTAGATAGGTATGTGGTGATTTTCAATGTTGTTTGGATTTGGGAGCAAACTCTTGAAATTGATTAAAACAGCAGTAGTAGAAGTAGTACCGTGGAGCTGAGATAAACTAGGGTTTTTTTTTTTTTTTTTCAGTGGCGGGCAAGCTTTTGGCTAAATTTTCAAAAGCGGGTGCGGATTGAGTTCGTTGTGCTCCGGGTCTCCTTCCTACCGGTTCAATCGACATCCATTTTATTTTCACATTCATCAGTTGTACTCTATTTAGAATCATCCTATTTAATAACACAAACAACTATATTAAAGACTGGAAATTGAATAAGAAATTAAATTTTTAATTAATATTAAATTATTATAAAATAGACTAAAAATTAAATGATTTAAACTATAATTAGAAAATATGTTTACTTGGTGAAAATTTTGATGTTTAATTAAAAAATTAGTAAATAAAATTTTATTTATTTATTTTAGTTAATAAAATATTATAAATTTGTAAGAATTGACTGATTAATTAATAAATTAATTATTTTTTAATAATAAAAATTATTAAAATAAATGGACCCAAAAATTTAAAATTTATTTAAACAATGAACGTTTAAAATTTCTTCATTGAAGATGATTATGAATGTCATCTATTATTATATTATCCGATTTTTTCTTTAGCATCCCCAAAGTGGTGGTCATAAATTTGAACTGAAACCCACCTTTAGTGGAGGCTCCACCTACAAAGCTAAAGCAATAGCATAACATGACATGAATTTGATTGAATACCAATGTGAATGATGCTGAGATGCAAAAACAGACACTGCTCCGCTAGAGGAAGGGCTTGAACCTTCGACCTTGTGGTTAACAGCCACACGCTCTAACCAACTGAGCTACTCCAGCTAGTGAATTTTACGCTTTTTAGTTGGTAATATAGAAATATTTTTTTACGTTAACATATCACTCCACCACTACGGCGGCAATATGCTCAATTGTCGCATAATACTTGACAGAAAGTGGCAAACTCGAGCAAAGAATACACAAACATACATCAATTGAAGTATGCAAGGTTTCAAAACAAACTTTGAATTGAACACGCTCCAATCCAATGTATAGGCGGCTAAAACTATTACATGACTGGCTAAAATCCCATAACAGGACCAAAAGATAAATCGTGTGTACAAAAGTAAGCTGATGCTAGTTTTGACGACAGAAACAAACAAATAGCACAGGCATAGATGGGAATGGGACAAAAGAAAAATGTGGATGTGGCTTCATTTCTGGACAGGGTTTTCCAATAGCTCATATAATGAATCCAGGCATCTCCGGAGGCTTGTCAAGCCACTGTCTTCACCGGGACTTGGAGAACCTTGATTTCTTCTGTACAGATAGACGACAAGAACACTATAAAGTTGGATTTATACTTGAATCTCTTCACTCTTCATTCCCTTTGAGAATGTTGTATTTGCAGAGAGGACATGTAGCATTCATCTTAAGCCATTTCACAATGCACGTGGAATGAAAATGATGGTTGCAAGGAAGTGTGTGAAGCTCCACTCCATCCTCATATGAACTTAGGCAAATACAGCATTCCTACCCATCAGAAAAAGGAAGAGAAGTTGGACCAGAAACAATGAAAATCACCATGCATGATTGAATTAACCCAAACATTAGAATTTAGAACTAATATTAATGAAAAGTCTCCACAAGCACAGATGCATGAAAATCCGTCTTACTTCTCACCGATGCATGATCTTTTTTCTTTGTTGTACTGGTTACTGATCTATGATTTAGCAGTTGTGTAATAGCAACGTCACCAGTACTCCTATCAAGCTGATAACAACATTCTTACAGTCTCTATCAACAAATTGCTGCCAATTGCACATTGGAACGTTTTCTTTTTACACAATTTACTGCATCTGTATTGGCATAATATTGACGTATTCACTACAACAACAACCACCACCCAGTAAAAATTCCACTGAAACGCAGAGCCTAGAGAGGTCTAATAGTACGCAGTCTTACCCTTAACTAACAGAAAGATTGTTAGCACGAGATAACACTAAATTTCTTAGAAAACATAGCAGCATAACATATAGCAATGTCATCCCCAAGTATAGCCCTCAAAATTCAGATTTAGTGTACTTCTAACCAAAGAGCAACTTTGATGTAGGAAGGCTACAAAACATGTCAAAACTATTTGCAAAAATCCATTAAGCTGCAACTTAAGGGTTGCAGTAGGCTTAGAAAGAAAATAATATGGAAATGATTCCATGGGTTTGTTATAAAAACTGGGAATAACTCCAGGATTTGGCATAGAAACAATGTGTTACACTTAACAAACTGAAATTCAGAATTCAGAGGATCTTCTTTCTTTCTTCATTCACAAACTGAACTGCTCAACTTACGACAAAACTCCCACCAACTTAAACCTAACCTAACGTGGTTCTTTATTAGTTATTATCTAACAGCTTGTTACTTGAAATATGTAGAATTCGATTATAAAACAATAAAAGAAAAAGTAAGCGGATTTGATTCTTTCATCCAGTTAAGCAATTAAATTGAATTGAAGTCTATCATTCTAATCATAGAATCAACAAATTTATTTTTAGCATAAGTAAAACACCCTTATTCCATGTCTTTCTTTTATCTCTACCTCTGTTCTTTTTCTTTTTCCCCAATCTCAAAATATCTTTCTTTTCTTCCTCTGACTCTACTCTCTTCCTTATCTCAAAGTTCTATTTTTCATCATCTTTCTGTCCGTCTTTTTTCCTTTACTTCTACCTCTATTTTTTTCTTCTACTAATTCATTGTTTATATATTGGACATAATCAATTAACAGCTTCAATTAACAACCTTATCTCACATATACTTCTTTTATCTGTACCTCAATTATATTTCTCTTTCTCAAAGTTCTATATAAAGCTTTGGGTCTATATTTACTTTTCCTAATCTCTACCTGTATTTCTTTTCTTTTCCAACCCAATGTTAAGTGTAATATCATCATTATTTCTTCTTCCAGCTACTCTAATTAGTTCATGATCGATCACCTCCTAATAAATCTCATCTTTGTAACTGCAATATATTTGTTTAATAATTTCCCATGATTCACACATTTGATTAGTTAATCGAACAATGTTATAAGTCAATTATGAAACTCAATTCTAATTCTTATCTCCTGTCAACTTACAGCATCCTCATGCAGAAGTATGCGTTCACTTGCCAAGTATCCACTGCTTGTTTCAATAGGAATCATTTTCCCAACTCCAACAACCTCCTTTTCACTATTCTTGGTTTCTTGAAATCTGTACTTTGGAAGTACACTAAGATCTGCCTCTGATGCACCTTCCTACAAATTCACAAAACAAGCACGGGATCTTCAGTTACAAACTTGAGAAATTCTAATACCAAGAGGCAGTTAAAGAGATCCATTTACTAGACTTGATCATCAATTTGAAGAAAATGTAAACCCCTTCATACCTGCCCTGCAACAGCATAAAGAATCGCTATAATGCACGGTAAGCAGCAACAGAGTGCAATCCCAATCAGACATGCCAAAACAACACAAAAGATTGCAAAGAACACATCAAACGCCAGAAATACCACAGCCAACCTGCAAAAATACAAAATCAGATACTATAATATTTGCTGCAAATTAACTCTCTCTTGTGAGATTAATATGACAAAATATCATGACAAATCAGGATTCTTTCTATATGCACATGATGAATCCATTCTAGGACCTAGCAAAACTTCAACCCATGGCTTTGCCCCTTGGGTCTAAGCCCAAAGTAACAGGTTCGTTGTTTTGGAAGGGAAAATTGCTCTTTATTTCAAAAAGAAAGTCAATTCACTTGTCATGCAAAAGCTCAATGCTCCAGAAACCATCATGGAGTAAACTTGATGACGAAAAAGAATCAAGGATCAAAGCTCAAAGCTCAAACAGGTTCAGCATGTAGCATTTATACCAAAATTTGTCAGTTCCATTCATGATTAATACTCTAATATAACTGAGGGCTAAAGGAATTTTACTTATTAATAAAATTATGTTAATAAATTACCCTTGTGGCAACGTGACAGGATCATAAAAGGAAAAAGCCCAAGCATACCCTCAGAGTTCATTAAATTACTCTTTAATTTCGTTTTCATTCAAATCATCCTCTAACTATTAAAGCGACCAAAACAACTTAAATTGACCCCAATGACGAACAATGTACAATGTGCCACATATACTAATCAAATGTCAGTTTAAACAGAAATCTGTAGCCATAAAGTCTTAAACAAATAAGAATTTGGCTCAATGTATGAAATTCAACTTGACAGCCATCGCAGAAAATTTGGAAGCTAGACTTTATTATTCTCTCCATTCTTTTGATACAAAGACTATGCCTTAAGAAGGTTAGTCCCCTGAGAATGTAAGTTATAGTGGGATAATTTAGTTTGGTCTTTCTCCAAACAATTGCTTGTTATTAATGCCAACTTGGGTTGATTTGCTATTAGAAGTTAGACATTGGATTGCATAATATTTGCAGATTTATGATTTACTTTATGCTTCTAGACAATTATATTGTTTAGGATGAAACACTCGTGTAATCCTACAGAAACTTTATAAATTGAGGACAATACTTTTTGCTTAATTGTGCACACTGTCATGACTTTGCATGGAATTAAAATTATAAAACAATAAAATTAGTGTTAAATTGAAATAACTTTATCATATTCGACGATCATAAGCAAAGCATAAAAGATTTACATGACTCAATAGTTTAAAGTTTAAATTTGGATATGATTCAAACTTTAGAGACAATCAGCTCCTCAGATTTTTTACCAAGTCTTTGTTTCTTGATTTTAGCATTTGACAGGCCTGGCTGGACTGGTTCCTAGATTTCCATATTCAATGAGCTAGATAAAATCCATAACACTATTAAAATTTTTATTAACACGCAACAGTAACAGAAACCATCAATTCTATGCAGACTAATGCTCTGAAATAAAAACTGATCAGGAAGACTTACTTTCTGCCCTTGGTCGTCACAATTTTAGTGATAACTTGTGAAAGAAAGGATAAAAGACAGAAATAAAAGAAATGCAGAGGCATACCAGTATAAGCGTGGAGCATCTTGTGTGAGAATGGCACCGCCAGAGACCACCCAATAAAACCCAACTATCCACCAAAGAAATGATGCCATCGTATTCACTGACTCACATCGTTTAGTGACACTACACAATGAAGTCACCAAAGCATCAAGGGGTCAGCTAACTTATAAATTATTAGCACATCACCTTTTAGTAACTGCCTATGTTAGGTCAAGTAAAAGAGATTGTGGCTTCATTTTATTGTCAGGAATACAAATCAATGGGGATAACGAGCTTTATGCAGGCCCAACCAATGACCGTGTTATCCGAAAAGCATACAGCTGTCACACTAAAGCCTTTATTTCTGTGGAAATCCTAATAATTGTTGAAGAGGAAAAAAAGATTCTAAAAACGTTAAAAGTAAGGAGTTATTAATATCCAAAAACTTTGAACATTCATAAATGATGAGATTCGTCAAAGACCTGGCACCTATCAATTAGCTTAGGAATTACTACAAACTCCCCCTTAGACATACAGAAGATAGACCAAAAGAGGTGGCAAGTCCCATGAGAAGCCACAAGCCTAAATATAAAATGTCAAATCAGATGAGTCCAAATTGTTCATCAAGTTGACTGAAACATATATGTTAATTTAGTTATCTTCTAGCTAAATGACTATGGGTTCAAGTATGTACATCATTTAAGGAAGGCATTCAGTGTAATGGATGCACTCGATCTCCATCCATGAATCTAAAAGAAACTTCCAAAATGGTAGAACGAACATAGTGTTTCAGATATGACTTTAGAACCATACAATTTTGACCAAAGTTTCATTCCATTCTTAAAGAAAATATTCCCAACAAAAATTAAATTTTGTCTAGCATATATAGTGCTTCAATCACTGTTGTATATTAGCTAGAACTTATCATAGACATAAATGATGAGAGTAGAAGCAATGTCATGATCATCAAAAGATGAGACAGAACTATCTAATCACTGTTGAATCATGGAATCCTTGTCCGTTAATGGAAGAATTAGCAACAATTGAAACAGGATTAGCCATGCCACAAACACTGTTAGAGACAGGAATTTCCAGTGTACACAAGGACAGCCCTGAATTTTCAGGTTCCGGGTGCAGCAAACCAAGTATTCCACTGTAAAGTACCAGCTCAGCCTTCCAAAAACAATGGAGGGAAAATTCTAGAAAATTTTAACAGCATGCTTGAAATTTGGAAGTTGCTGCAATCTAGTTAAGAATCTCTAAAGGGAATGTCAAGGCTTTGCAGAGATCGTACTCTGATGCTTAGTTTTCATGTTGAATGTTAATAATGACAATACAAGAGTTGTGTAATCTAAATATAATAATCACGCTATACTACAATCTTCTGTTTAAGTTTTAAACCACCTTTACACCTCTTAACAGCAATAACAAATTCTCTAACCTGAAAGAAAACATTCCAATTTGCACATAACATGACAACAAAATTTAACCAAATTAACCACAAGAACATCAAATTTCAAGTTGAGAAACCCAACCTTGATCGCCTAGAACTCAAAGAACCCCTGTCCTCACCATCCTCGTCTTCACTATCAGCATTCCCTCTCTCCACGTCTTGTTGGTTCTCATCGTCTCTAGCAACTCTCCTAACGTTTCTCCTCCGATACTCCAACCAAACCAACACAACATGAACCAAACACTGCAACGCATACCCACAGATCCACAGCCTGATAGGAGTATTAGGCCTCTCGTCGGCAGTCACTATCAGCATCGTAATCGAAACCACAACGAACGCCGTGTTCCAGAGCATGTCAAGCGCCACCACCGGCTTCGCGTAGCCCCAGTCAGCGCGCCGCTCCTCCAGCTCACGCGCCGCCGACTCCCGAACAAGAACGGAAGGGCCTCTGCGGCCAGTGGCGCGGCCGAGGAGCAGGGCCAGAGAGGCGCGGTGCGCGGTTGAGGAGGTGGGTGAGTCCTGGCGGGGGCGAAGGAGTGGCGCGTGGGAGTCAGACGGCGCCGTGGGGGAGTTGGTTGACATTTGGATAAAGACTTTTGAGCTTCTTCTCCTCTCTTCTCTTCTCTTCTCTTCTCTTCGGTATCAAGACAGAGACTAGAAATTCTAGTGCTGTTGAAAACAAAGAAGATGAGATGATCACATTAATAATATTATTATTATTATTCTTTAGGGATGGATTAATCAAAGATGAAGAAAGAGAAGAGGTCTTGTTTTTAGTTAGGTAGCGTAGTGGATGTATTGTTTTGTTTTGAACATTGAACATTGAATGGTAGATGGATAGTTTTGTGTGCTGTTCCAGTTGGTAACTTGGTATCGTATGCTTCATAAGTTCCATTTTTGTTTTTATCAACGTTTCTATTTCTTTATTACCGCTATGATTTAGTTCACTTCTCCACGTCTTAAAAATAGTAATAATTAAGTTAGAATTATATGAACACTAGAAAAATTATAAGATAGAAGGAAAAAAGTCTAAAAATCACTAAAAAGTTTATATACATAATTATTAATTGTAGTGTATAATTTTAATGAACGTGTGAAATTTAAAATTT
Source organism: Erythroxylum areolatum (assembly GCA_024520975.1). NCBI lineage: Eukaryota > Viridiplantae > Streptophyta > Magnoliopsida > Malpighiales > Erythroxylaceae > Erythroxylum > Erythroxylum areolatum. The sequence goes on along the minus strand of JANIJH010000223.1, from coordinate 13,938,373 downwards.
TGAATTGCAAACTTCAAAGTTCTACTTAAAAAAGTGTGATACACTTCATATATTAGGTAATAATTATGATAACTTTTGTGAGACCTAAAAATAATAGTTAAAATCAATCACATGGCAAAATTTTTAACTTTTATGTTATATTTTAATTATTATATAATAAACGTCTAAAGTTTTATAATTGAATTAATTTTTAACATATATGGAGAATAATTATAGTAATCTTATCACAAATATATTTTTTAATAAATGTGCCAACTTTTTTATAAAAACATATTTTAAATATTTTATATTTTATTTTATTTTATATTTGTGGTATAAAATTAAGGCTTGGACAGCTACAATAATTAATGCTACTGAAAATTCCACAATTGCAGCCGTAACATTTATGGCTTTGGCTGTCCAAACCAAGGTTTTAAAAATTAAACCAATCGGTTCGATCAAAAATAATATAAACCGACTAGTTACTGACCGATTTATCAAAGAACCGACCAATTTATCAATAAACCGGTCGTACCGGTATATACGAAAGTTTAGATTTCAGAAACCAAAACTCTCTCCTCGTCGCTACTATTTGCTCTTCAGTCTTCACCGTCTTCTCTTCACATATCACCTCACCTCTATAGCCATGTTTGGTGACTTTGGTTGACCCCTTCATCCCATTGGACTACTTCGTCATAACATTTGACTATTTCTCAACAAGTGCACCCAACCTGAAGATTATGATAGATGTGGACGAGTTTTAGCCTAGCCCTAAGAAGTCTGAGGGAGGAGGAGGCAGGGCCAAGCTGAGCTAAAAGCGAACGTATGGAAGGCAAGTCTATTAACTACACTTTGCTCCTCCTTCAAAGTAAAAACTTCATTGTCCCTCTCTACTCGTTGAAGAAGATGCCCATCTCTTTCTTCAACCCTTCTGCAATCACTATAGAATTTTTGCTTTTCTCCACCATTTTAAGTCATCTGCCCATAAATCATCTTGTATCACTCAGTTTTTGACATTTTTTGTTGGATATTGGGACTTCAGAGTCTCTCTAATCTTTACCCCTTGGATAAAATTGTATAATATACCATAGTGGGACTTATGCAACTCACATATCAATAACTTCATCATCATCATCATACCCCGAAGTCCTGCAGTGAAGCGGGATGCAGGGGAGGTTTGATAATATGCAGCCTTACCCCTACATAATAAAAAGACTGTTTTCAGTAGGCTTACATGCAGATGTGACAGGAAAATAGTGATGCAACTGGTAGTATATATCAAATAAAGAAGCTAATATCGCAAGAAAAAAACCATAAGAGCAGAAATTTTAGAAAACTCATAAAACACCCAAGCAAAATAGACCGATTAGTCAAGAATCATACATGAAAAGAGGAGGCTGCGGAGAAGGAGAAGAA
>JANIJH010000223.1:13911805-13934348 GCA_024520975.1 Erythroxylum areolatum | reverse complement strand
TGCCAAAATACTTATGCACAATTTAAGCAAATATTTAATAAGCAAATAACAAACATAATTCGTACTAAATTTCTTTAGTATTCTAACCCCTAATTTGGGGCGTTACAAAGGTTCTAGTTTTAAACCTCTCTTTTCCTGTTATGATCTCTAACCCTCTCACGTTACTAAGTCATAATTGGTACACATATGTTGGATAAAAGCATAATTTATGAGTTTTTATATAGCGGTAAAAAATTTGGAGGTTTTAAAGATGATGAAACACAAGTATTTTAAAAATACATTTTTATTTTTATATTAGGCTCATATTTTTTATTATTAATTCGTTATATAATAATAGACATTAGTGTATTTTTATTTCAATAAAATATTTTATTTTACTCACTCTTATAATTTTTATTTATTATATATTATATATCAGTTTTATAGTTATTTAATGCCGATTAAAACTTTAAACCTTAAACTTTTCCTTTGACCAGTTTGATGTCTAGTCCAGTTTTTAAAACATTGGTCCAAACCGTATGAGGGAGGCTTATAAAAAGGTCTCCCCAGTTCATTTGCATATCATCCATTCTCAGAAAATCCTTAATCCCCTTAGAGAGTGTTTCCCCTATTTCTTAAGATATTTAAGTATTTATCTTTGTAAAATAGATAGAGGTTATAACTCCTATTTTTCATAGTGAAATTCCTTCTTTGTGCCTGTGGTTTTTACCCCAATATATATATGTGTTGATTTCTTCATTATTATAGTTTCAATTCTATTTAGCTGTGAACTTGCTCTAATCTTATCAATTTTTTGCAACAAGTGATATCAGAGTCGTGATGAGAAAATTACGACAACTTTTTTAGCGCAATCTATATTCACGTGAAATAATGGGTGCAAAGTTATGTTCGTAATAAAAGCAATGACGACAAAATTTGATATTGAAAAGTTCAATGAGAGTAATTTCTCATTGTAGAAGTTGAAGATAAAGGTTATCTTGAGAAAAGACTGCTTAGTGGCCATCAGCGAAAAACCTGCAACATTCATATATGATAATAAGTGGAATAAGATGGATGATAATGTTATTACAAATCTTCATCTGATAATAACAGATGTCATGTTATCAAGCATAGAAGATAAGAAGATGAAAAAGAAGATTTATGATCATCTCACAAAATTGTATAAGGCCAAATCACTGCACAACAAAATTTTTCTTAAGAGTAAACTATATACTCTTCATATGGAAAAATCTAATTCGGTGACTAAGCAAATCAGTACCTTGAATACTCTTTCTCTCAACTCACTTTAATGGGTTGTAAAATAGAGCCAAATGAGTGTACTGAGCTTTTACTTCAAAGTTTACTTGATTTTTATGATCAACTCTTCATCAACTTAACAAATAATATCCTTACGGATGTTCTAATGTTCAATGATGTTGCAGCTGTTGTCCTAGAATAGGAAAATCAGAGCAAAAATAAGGAAGACTGATAGGCAAGTTCACAACTTGTGGAGGCCTTAACGGTGATAAGGGGGAGACCAACGGAACAAGGTCCAATTGTAAGCCAAATTTATGGTAGATCAAAATGAAGAAGTAAAAAGAATTTAAAATGCTATAATTTTGGCAAGAAAGGTCACCTAAAGAAAGATTGTTGGAATTTAAAGAAAAATTCCAATCCTTAAGGAAAAGTGGCGAGCACTTCAAATGATGGTAATGTCCTGTGTTGTGAGGCAATGATAGCAAATGAAAACAAAAAAAGATTTATTGATGTATCACATTTCGATTCAGGAGCTACTTTTCAAACAACCTCTCGGAGGGAGTGGTTCTATCATTATGAACCAATCTCAGGAGGATTTGTATACAGTTGCAATGATTATAACTGAAAGATCATTGGTGTAGGAACCATCAAGTTGAAGTTTTATGATGGTACAATTCGTACCGTTCAAGGAGTGCGACATGTGGAAGGTCTAAAGAAGAACTTGTTGTCTTTAGGACAACTGGATGATCTTGGTTGCATGGTTGAAATTGAAAACAAGATCATTAAAATAATTAAAGGTGCATTTCTACTTATGAAGGGAGAAAAGATAGCTGCAAATTTGTATATGCTGAAGGGAGAAACTTTGCAAGAGGTAGAAGTGCCAATTGTTTCAGGATGTTCAAGTGCAATGATATGGCATCAGAAACTTGGGCATATGTTTGAATAGGGAATGACGATTCTTGTTGAGCAAAAGCTACTTCCAGGGCTTACAAAAGTATTTATGCCTTTTTGTAAGCATTGTGTTATGAGCATACAACATTAGTTGAAGTTCAACACATCAAATTCTAGAAGCAAATCAGTTTTAGAATTAGTTCACTTTGATGTATGGCAAGTACCAATTCTGTCCCTGGGAGGAGCGAAGCACTTTGTGTCCTTCATTGATAATTATTCCAAGAGATGTTAGCTGTATCTAATCAAGAGGAAGACAAATGTGTTAACAGACTTCAAAGCTTACGAAGCGCAAGCAGAACTTAAATCTGGAAAGAAGATTAAGTGTTTGAGGACGGATAATGGAGGAGAATATACTGATAATGAATTTGATCAATTCTGCAAGCAAGAAGGCATCAAAAGGCAATTCACAACGACATACACTCATCAACAAAATGGAGTGACAAAGCGGATGAACAATATTATATTAGAGAGAACCAGAGCTATGTTGGCAACTACAAGCTTAGAAATACCTTCTAGCGGAAGCTATAAGTACCTCTTATTATGTGGTAAATCGGGCCCCATCAACTGTAATTTAGTTGAAGACACCAATGGAGATGTGGACTGGTAAGCCAATTAATTATTTAAATATTCATATGTTTGGAAGTTCTATGCAAGTAATGTACAATCCCTAAGAAACTACGAAATTAGATCTAAAATCCAAGAAATGCTTATTCTTAGGGTTTATTGATAGAGTGAAGAGGTATCGCCTGTGGGATCTCACTGCACATAAAGTTATCATCAGCAAGAATGTAATCTTTGTAGATAAGCTGAAAAAGAAAGGAAAAGATGATAGCACATCAAAGGAAGATTCAGAGACTACTGTTGTTTAGGTGAAAAAGGAATCCCAGACGGATTCTTCTTAAACAACACCAGAGTACGAGTTACAAGAACCAATAAAGTCTGAAGCTCTAGAGAATTGTTGATCAAATCGCCCAAAAAGGCAACCAGATTGACATTCATACTGTATTATGGAGGGCAATGTTGCATACTATCTTTTAACTGAAGATGGAGAACCATCAACTCTCTAAGAGGCAATTAATAGTTCATATGCATCTCAATAAATGACAGAAATGAAGGAAAAATTTGAAGCCCCTCATAAGAATAAGACTTAGGAGCTCGTGTCATTATTATATGGAAGAAAGCCTATTTGAAATAAATGGTCTTTTAAGATTAAGTAAAATGGTGAAGATCAAATGGAGTGGTATCGTGCAAGATTGGTGGTGAAAGGATATGCTTAAAAGGAAGATATTGATTTTAATGAAATATTTTTTCCTGTGGTTCGACTCACTATAGTCTGAGTAGTCTTAGTAATGCGCGCTACTTTTGATTTATATATTGAACAGTTAGCTATTAAAGCATCTTTTCTTTATGAAGATCTTGAAGAAGAAATTTATATGCTCCAACCAGAAAGTTTTGAAGAAAAAGGCAAAGAGAGCTTGGTTTTCAGGTTGAACAAATCCATAAATGGTCTAAATCAAGCGCTAAGATGTTGGTATAAGAGATTTGATTTCTTTATCATGAGCCTTAGATACAACAGACTCAACGTAGACACTTGTGCATATTTCAAGAAATTTAGTGGACGTGATTTCATTATTTTGCTATTGTATGTAGATGATATGTTGGTAGCAGGCCTCAACAAAGATCGTTTCAAGGAGTTAAAGGCTCAATTGACTAGAGAGTTTGAAATGAAGGACTTGGGACTAGCAAACAAGATTCTAGATATTCAAATTCACCGAGATAGAAGAAACAGGAAGATTTGATTTTCTCAAAAGAATTATGTGAAGAAGATCTTGTGATGTTTTAACAAGCAAGATTGTAAGTCAATTTCTACCCCACTTTTCTGTTAACTTTAAGTTATCCTTTAGCATGAGTCCTAGTAGTGAAGATAAGAGAATAAAGATGTCTTGAGTACTATATGCATTAGTTGTGGAAAGTTTAATGTTCGCTATGATTTGTAAAAGACTAGACATTGCATACGCAATGGGAGTGGTTAGTCGATACATGGCGAATCCTGGTAGAGAACATTGGCATTTTGTAAAGAGGATTCTAAGATACATTAAAGAAACCTTATATGTTGCATTATGATATGGAGGATCAGACTTTATTGTCAGTGAATACGTTGATTCATATTATGCAAGTTATCTTGGCAAAAGCAAATCTATTACAAGCTATGTTTAAACTTGCTGGCAGAATTGTAAACTGGGTTTCAAAACTGCAATCAATTGTTGCTACGTCAACAATAGAAGCAAAATATGTAGTATTAAGCTGAGTTTCAAAACTGCAATCAATTGTTGCTACGTCGACGATAGAAGCAGAATATGCAGCATCTACACAAGCCAATAAAGAAGCGGTATGGTTGAAAATGCTCTTGGAAGATCTCGAGTACAAACAAATGACAGTCAGAGTGTCTTGCATCTTGCAAGGAATCCAATATTTCATTCAAAGACCAAACACAAACGAGTACAGTATCACTTTGTTCGTGAAAAAAGTCAAAGGAGTTGTAGGTATGCAGAAAATTCATACCAAAGATAACTTGGTAGATTTCATGACAAAGATAACAAATACTGACAAGTTTATTTAGTGTCAATCCTCTTGTGACTTGATGAAGACGTGAGGAACCTACAAATGGCAAGAAATGAAGAATAATGTGAAGATATGATTGAGTATCAATCAAATCTTCAAGTGAGAGATTGTAAGAATGATAGGCGGCGGTGCTCAACAATTAAGACTTAGACAACTATAACAAGTAATGCAACTAGAAATTCAACAATTGCAGTTGTAACATTTGTTCAAACAACTAACAATTAGTTGTTCAAACCATGTGAGGGAGTCTTAACAATAAGTAAAAGAGTGTCGTAAAAAAATGCTTAGTGTATGCTCACGTGAAATAATAATATCTAACGTATGCTGGGATTCACTTTAATAATATTTTTTTGGAACACTAATAATATTAACAGTAGAGTTACAGAGGATTATATTTTAGTACTTGGTTCTTATTTCTAATAATTTTATGCTGGGATTCACTTTAATAATATTTTTTTGGAACACTAATAATATTAACAATAGAGTTGCAGTCTTGCAGAGGATTATATTTTAATACTTGGTTCATAATTCTAATAATTTTAATTAATACCGTAAAATTATATAACATTTTGAATTTAAAATTTTAACTTATCCCCCGTCCTTAATACAAAGGAATTCGGCCTAAGTTCTTCCTTTGGGTTTTGGCTAACGTGTGCAGGCCAAGAAGGCAAAAGCAGAAAGAATGACTCGATAACAAATGCACCAGGAGAATCGAACTAACTCGTTTGAGACTTTAGATTCCTTCCCTTAATTTTTCAGATTGCCACGGCTTCATCCTTTTGACGTTACGAGGGTCTTTCTTAATTTGTAGAACAAAGAAATTCGTACACTTGCATTGTCTTTAAGCATAGAAACCATGACTATTCTCACTCGGGGGTCGGGACACTATTTCACTACAAAAAAACAACCCAGAACCTAGCCAATAGATAAATATTTTCCTTGTATGCACCAAGGGGAGTGGGTAAACACCAGATGGACAGCTTTTATCAATGGGACAATAGATTTATAACCATCCAACCAACTATGGATGAGTAACACAACCACAGGACAGGATCTTTAATTTGATCTGATTACAAATATATTAACATACCTGAAGTGAAAGCAACCACACTAGCTGTAAAATACAAATATGAACGGTCAAATTGGTCGAGAATATATAGAAACTAGATTAAAAACTCTACCTATACAATCACACCACTGCCCACTCCAAAGTAGAACGTGACAAAAGGTTAGCCAAAGTCAATACCTTACTGCCCTCCTTTTCCAATCTCTATTACACGGAAGTACTGTCTATGTCAGAAGCATACCAATTCCGATCTCCAGCACTGATCTTTTGCTGAATTTCCTTTTCCTTGCCAATTCCAACGAAGACAGGATCCTTGGCATGCAAGTTACACTTATGTGATAAATCATAGATGGGACTGAAAAAATGTAAGAAAAAAAAGCAAGGCTCCACAGAACTACTGATCACTGATTCGGCAACTTGATTGATTGTTATTGCGTGCTACGTGTTAACCCGCCGCGTGCTACATTCCTGCCCAAAGAGGACCATCGACTTTTTACCAACTTGAAATAATAAACATATATCTAAATTAAAACATCCTAAATCACAGTAAATCCATAGCAAAGATACTCAAGAACTTTGTGATATGCCCGACCCGGAAATTACCAAACAATTTTGTCCCGATCCACAGTAGATAAAACATACTATTGTGTGTACTGCAAGACAATCAAATTCCTGCTGATACCATTTACAAAAATACGATGACGTCTAGGTAAACAAAAATGAATGATAGACTAGCCCTGTTTGAAACCATGGTACTTATAAAAATAGCTAAGATCTATGGAGTTGATCAGTCTTGGCAAAAAACCCCAGACCTGGCCCGGTCTATATTCTGTGGGTGTTACTAAGTGCTATTGTTGAAAGGCAGGGACCAATAAGGATAATGGCAGTACATGCAACTGGCTTCTTTTAGAGAAACTTGGTCCTCAGCATATCCAGCTAGGACAAAGCCAGAGCAGGCAATGAAACGAAAAAGATCAACAAATGCTTTATCACCTCACTACACTACATAATGGCTAGAACGGACTCAACAAACATTGCAAGCTTCAATGATTTATGAAATACACTGAAGCATGTGAAACAGGCAAAATGAAGACTTTTAATATGTATAAGAGAGTAAATGGTTTCAGATGCAATTATGTGGCTTGAAATCATTTCAATACTAGAGATACATGCTCCAACAAATGACATTCACATCCTGATGCAACCAATAGAGTTTGAAAGAGCTCAAGAGAAAAAATAAAAGGCTTCATACTGCAATTACCTTCCTGGAAGTAGCTGCACAGCACCTACAGGCCCTTTGGAATTACCAAATCGTTTTGCCCTACTCTCATGTTGTTTCTCTACCCTCATGGCAGCAACCTCCTTTTCCATAACAGCCACTTCTCTTCTCATCTTCTTCGCCTCAACCTCCATTGCCTTAGTTAATGTTTCTACCTTTTTTGCCAACATCTGAGAAATCAAAGATCAAAGATCAAAGAAAACCTTAACCAGATAGTTATTAAGTACAAAATGTAAGGAATACAGGTCAAGAATATCAACCTCAATTGCATCATCCTTATCTTTCAGGCTTTGATCTTTTTCATGGCCAGCTTTCCTCAAAGCTATGACTTCCTTTTGCAGCAAATCATACAGCATGCCAGAAACACTGTCCTCTGTAACTGCTAGTTGGAAATCATTGGCCTTATCATCTAGATTTGCTTTCACTGCATCATGTGTTTCAGTGGTCTTGATCACATCAGAAGGTTGATTGAATGACCGATGGGGACTAGCTCCATTTAAAAGCACCTTACTACTCCTATCCAATGATCTTGTGCCTCCATCAAAAGATTTTGAAGTTCCTTTTGCATGCTTTAGCACAGTACTAGAGCCAGAGGACAAAGGTCTCAACTGTGATGGTGTTTTCTTGGACAAAAACCCATTGGAGGTCAATTTTGAGATGTTATCAGCACCACCGAGAGACTGACGCCGTGAAGGTCCGTTACACACACTTCTCCCATCTACCACCACACCACGATTATTACTTGAAGAGCCCCTCAAGCTCTCTTCTAGAACTCTAAGTCGCAATTGATATTTCTCCTGAAAAATCAAAAGCAGAGATTTATGTCAGGACATGTAGATAACAAACACACTTAGGACTTGGCTTGCAAAAACAGATTTGTACTTTCAACTGTGCTTCAGATTTTGCAGTTCGCTCCGTAATAGAAAGCTTGTCACGAAGTTGCTGCATTTCACCCTATATTAACAACATTAAGTATCATCAGAAGATGGGAAGGCAAAAGGCAAGTGCTTGAAACTTTAGCTACTAGGACGTCAAAAGGATCGTGGGAAGGAAACAAAACTAAACATCAGCATCAACCTGCAAAAATCTTCGTTCTTCGAGCCATTGTTTTACAGGCATCACTTTGTCATTAGCATCTTTCCATTCATTTGCTACTACCGTAGCTACTCTGTTTGCTGTCACCTTTGCACGGGCCAATTCTCGGTCAAGAGTTTTTCGTTCCTCCTACAGAATACAATATTATATGCAATGATGCTCAGGAGGCATGACAGATAAATTGACCCCAGCATACAGCAACATTTATGATTGAATTACACATTACATTCATCTCCTGAACTTTTCTCTGGTAATCCCTCACAGCATTGGCAGCTGCACCACCTGCAAGAACAGCCTCTTCAAGTTCCCTTACAGTCTGAGTAAGTTTTTCAACCTCTGCAACCTTTTGCCTGTGCATTTTGTCCAAAATCTTATTTTCTTCCTGGCACAAACACAAGCAGAGATATAAATTCATTCAAATTGACTACACAATAAGTTAAAACTGCTTCAATCCAAAAATTGTGGAATCAAGAAAACGTCTAATACCTGGCAAATCTCTATTTGTTTCATCAGCTCCTGGTTTTTGTTTTGAAGATCATCAACCATAGAGGCCTTCAATAAGGCAGATTGAACAGTCCTTTCAGCTTCAAGTAATGCTGCTTCCTTTGATTTAGTTAGCCGATCTAGTGCTTTGTTGTCATCTTGAAGTTTTGCAATCTGGAATTAACCAATGAGCAACAAGAAATTTCTTTTAAAAATCTATAGACAATTGTGGACTCTTCAAGAAGGAAGACACAGTTAAGAAGCTCAATTGATGAACATACCTCCTGGCGAGCAAGTTTAAGCTCAGCCTCAAGAGGTGCCAGAATTGCCTCTATTGGAGGCATATCATCATCCTTCTGAGCAGCATGAACTCTTCGAAGTGTAGCTTCAGCTGCAAACTGAGCTGCCATGGATGCCTTCTTCTCATCATTGATTTTCTTGATTTCTAGATTCTGCAAAGCAACTATAGATAAACAACAAATAGTTGTACCAGAAATTGACAAAATTAGTACAAAGGGAGTCAGGTAAGAGGGAATACTTTGCTCTCTAGAAGAGACTCTGTTAGCTTGAGCTTTTCCTCCATCTTTGATAGCTCGTCAGTCAACTGTAAGAATCGGAACCCACAAAATCAGACCAACTGTTCTATAATAATTAGAATAGGCAATTAAACAGAAGTGTGTGCAGCTAAAACGGAGAAAAGACATTATTCATGTTAACATACATGTGTTCCAAAATTCAGCACATGCACCACATACCTAGCAATATCAGCAAAACACATAGGACAATATAACTAGAATAGAACTTAAACCCTCAATAATGACCTTTCTGTTTCAACCAGCTCAAAATGTATTCAAGTTCAACCTGAATCCCAATTCAGTACAGAAAGCTGTATGAAATTTTACACACGACTATCCAAGTTATAAAACATGAGGACATGGAACCGAATGACCATAGCTTTTGTGTAACTATCTGCATGATAAAACATCTAGTGAGTGGTCTAGAATGCATGACAGTAATTAGTTAAGGAGAAAGAGACAAAGTTAAACCAACTGACAGTTCTCTTCCTTCCAATAAAAACAAACTCAACAAATAAATTTAAACCCAGCTGACAATTCTCTCTCCCTCTGATAAAACTCAAATCAGCAATTAAATTTAGAACCAGCTAACAATTCACTTACCCCTCCAATAAAAACTCAATCAACAACAAGCCATTAGTCAATCTCAACATGGTATGTGGAATATTAAAAGAATCTTGAGATTAATGAGAATAAATGCTGCCACTAGTTCATAATCATTCCAACTGTTGGTAAAGAAAGCCAGATAGATAAAGAATTCACCCATAAATTTAAATTAATAAATACTTGATGGATATCAACTTTGTCCAAAGGATGCACCTCATCTCCCACTCATAAAACACGACAGAATTCCTCGTTTGTTTCTTTAGAAACAGTTAACTGACTAAGTTGCATAATAAGCAATAAATTGAAAGACGATGGGTAAGACTCCTCATCTTTCAGATTTTCACTTCCACCTCCAATAAAAACTCAATCAATAACAAGCCATTAGTCAATCTCAACAAGGTAAGTGGAAAATTAAAAGAATCTTGATGAGTACAAATGCTGCCACTAGTTCATAATCATTCCAATTGTTGGTTAAGAAAGCCAAATAGATAAAGAATTCACCCCTAATTTAAATTAAGAAATACTTGATGGATATCAACTTTGTCCGAAGGAAGCACCTCATCGCCCACTCATGAAACACAACAGAATTACTCGTTTGTTTCTTTCAAAACAATTAACTTACTAAGTTGCATAATAAGCAATAAAATTAAAAGACGACAGGTAAGACTCCTCATCTTTCAGATTTGGCATAATTGTAAGCTCATTGATTACCACATCAAACAATCAACTTCAATAGTTACCAAACATCAAAATAAATGATAATAAATTTAAAACAGACTAAATCAGGACCTCTTCAACAGCATTCTCTCTTAGTCGCTCAAAATGTATTCAAGTTCAACCTGAATCCCAATTCAGTACAGAAAGCTGTATGAAATGTTTCACATGACTATCCAAGTTATAAAACATGAGGACATGGAACCGAATGGCCATAGCTCAAGTGTAACTATCTGCATGATAAACCATCTAGTGAGTGGTCTAGAATGCATGACAGTAATTAGTTAAGGAGAAAGAGACAAAGTTAAACCAACTGACAGTGCTCTTCCTTCCAATAAAAACAAACTCAACAAATAAATTTAAACCCAGCTAACAATTCTCTTCTCCCTCCAATAAAACTCAATCAACAATTAAATTTAGAACCAACTAACAATTCAATTTCCCCTTCAATAAAAACTCAATCAACAACAAGCCATTAGTCAATCTAAACATGGTAAGTGGAAAATTAAAAGAATCTTGAGATTAATGAGAATAAATGCTGCCACTAGTTCATAATCATTCCAAATGTTGGTAAAGAAAGCCAAATAGATAAAGAATTCACCCCTAATTTAAATTAAGAAATACTTGATGGATATCAATTTTGTCCAAAGGAAGCAACTCATCTCCCACTCATTAAACACAACAGAATTACTCGTTTGTTTCTTTCAAAACAATTAACTTACTAAGTTGCATAATAAGCAATAAAATTAAAAGACGACAGGTAAGACTCCTCATCTTTCAGATTTGGCATAATTTTAAGCTCATTGATTACCACATCAAACAATCAACTTCAATAATTATCAAACATCAAAATAAATTATAATAAATTTAAAACAGACTAAATCAGGACCTCTTCAACAGCCTTCTCTCTTAGTCGCTCAGAGAACCTCAAGGCCTTGATCTCCGCATGCGCTTCTCCTAACTCTCTGTCCTTATCTGCAACCATAAAAATCCAAATAGTTATATATATAAACATGTTCATAACACAACCTAACCAAATCAAGCTCAAAAACAGTCATACGGCACAAAATTCACCGAAACACTACTAGATCGAACCACATTCACACCTCTCACTTCATTCTCTAGTCGATTGAGCTCTACTTTAACCGGATCCGAGCCGTGCAACAGAGTAATGAACTCGTTATCAGCGTCGAAGCTCCGCCTCACCGAAGTCCGCCTTCTCGACGAGCTCTTAGGCCCATCCTTGAAGGATCCAGACATCGTCAGTAGCGGTGCCGTCGTCGGAGTCCCTGCAGCCGCACCGCCATTAACCTCCGTCAGCGTTCCGTCGCCGGAAACCTCTGCCATCGCCGATCTGATTCTATCTCTCTCACAGCCTCTCTGACATCCAAATGCACTAAGATCCAAATGCCAGCTAGCACTCTCAAATCAAAGCAGCACACGGCTAAAGAGACAAATGTGTATATATATATATATATATGATTGTATAAATAAATACAGAAACTAGAAAGAGAAAGAAAGAGTTGGTTTTAGACTAGTGTGTGGTTACTTTCTCTAGAGGTGCTTTGAGTGTGATATAAAATAAAAATAAAAACTGGGCACTGTTTCTCAGTAAACAGTTAAGCTTACTTAGGGAAGTATAGATTTTAGGTTGTGACTTGCTTGTGTTGCTTTTCGTTTTCCTGATTTCCTCACAGTGACTCACGCAAGGGACTCGCTAAACAATGTGTGGAACATCCAATTTAAAGCACGTAATAAACCTCTTCGTTGAAATTATAGATATTTGATTATCATTATTGTTATTATTATAATATGGTTAGTTGTGGTCTTTTGTCATTAAACGTTTGTGATTTTGGGTTTGTCTTAGGATAAGCAGGATGCGCATTGCGCACACTTTCTCCTGGGGATGTGCAGGATTGGACTGCAGTGTGCGCTTAGGTGGCACAACTTTTATAACTAAATGCTTTTAATTTTTCAGTAAATTGTAGGATAAAAATGCTTTTTTAAAAGTATTTTAAAAAGTATATTTTATATCAAAAATATTTAAAAAGGATTTTCATTAATTTTGTTAAATTAATTTAATATAATTTATTATAAAACTTTAATCATAACAGTTACACACAATCTCTTATATGTTTAACAGCCAATCATATACCAATTTATATTAATTAATTTAATGAAATATTTTAATATTACAAATTATTTTATGAGTAATTTAAAATAACAAAAATATTCATTAAAATGGGGACTTAAGGAAAAGAAAGAAGAATGACAAAAATGATACTTTCAATCCAAAAATTTTTACAAAATTTTAACTTAAAACTCTAGCAGTTGGTAACGTTTAAAAAGAAAGTCAACAAAATTGTAATAAAATAGCAATTGGGAGCACCGGACATGTAATTTGGTCTGAACAGATCGCCAGTGTTGTTTCCCATTTGTCCAAATAATTTGCCCATCTAATTTATTGCAATGAATAAAATTGTTTCGAAACGGGGAGGGATATAGTATAAAAATATCTTCTTTTCCTGATTTTGGTATTTAGCGTAGCGGGTGTATTTTATGAAAAGAAAAAATAAAATAAACAAAATAAATACATACAAAGTTCAAAATTAAAGGTGAATCACGTTAAAAATCTTGTGTCTATTTTGTTCATTACGCCCAACATTTGGTACCACCCAAATAAAAGAAAATTTTATAATTTCCCAAAAAAAAAAGAGAACACATATGGATGCAGGAATATATGGGAGTGAATTATGACACACCAACTACACAGAAAATGCTATCAGGAGATAACTTTGAGATAGGCCCTTTAATGACATATCCAGCTACTGCCATCTAAAAGGAAAACGATCTTCAAGCAGACAAGGAAGAAGAAGTTAATTGATTCATCTACGCCTAAGATCTACTGAGTTCACACGATAAAAGACAATTCAAATCTACTAAAGGTACATCATGATGTTAAGAAACTGCTCAGAGAAGTGGGAGGAAGAAAGAATTTGCTGGCGTGAATCGCCAGGCAATTTTAACATAACTCTCAATAAAAGGTGAAGCCGAAACTGAAGAGTTTCGAAACTGGAAATGGTGTATATACCTCAGGAATAATGGTCACCTCGTGGTGAGCTTACAAGATTAACCTACAAAATAAACGAGACTGACAAGTAAAGATGCATGTGGAGGAGTAGAAGCCTTAGCATGTTTAATGTATTGGCTGAGAGTTTTAGCTCTGGATGTGTATGAAATTCAATTTATTTAACAAGGGAGAGTCGAGGGATTGATTTAGGGATTTTAATCCCAAAAGACATGAAAGTTATAACAAAGTATTGTAACGGTTCGAAAAATCAAAAGAAAAGATTGGATATTTATTTGTACAAGATCATATCCTGCACTGATTTTTTCAACTTGTTAATGACTTGGAAAGAGCAAAAGAAAAAGGGAACGTATTCTTACTCTTTTGGTCTTTCATGATTGCCCTTTGGTACTCCGGTGAAAAACATTCTCCTTGAGAGTGGTAAGAGAGGGACAAGATTTTCTGTCCAATATTATCTTGTCTTATTCTGTCTCATGAAATCTCAGTCATTTATTTTGTGGGATCCACGTGAGGTCTACGCAAGACCTATATGAAACTCACATAAATAAATAGTTGAGATTCATTAGATACAACAAGACAGAGTAATATTAGACAAGAGATCTGGACTCCTAAGAGGGAGAAATAACTTGCTTTGGCATTATTTTTAACTAAGTGAGAAGATGAGAGATACTCGGAGCGAACACATGTCCAACTCTATAAAAATGCTATATTTCTCAACTTATGACAAATGCATTTCCCATATTTAAAAGAATGACCGACCTAATTTTATAATGCATAGAAAAGTAAAAAGGAATGTATTGTGGCGATCTGTGATTGGGGTTAGTACTTAGTTGTAGCATATGCAAAGTCGTCAGTATTCTGCAATCTTTCTGACCGGAGCGAAAAATGTGATGCTACTCCTTAACCTCCAATTTTTAATAATATTTATTTTCTTTTTTATTTTTTAATGTTAAGTGATGCTCATATTTAAGAATGTCAACAGGCCAAATTGCAAAAAATTTCAGGGAGGGGCCGGAATGATTCTGCACGTAGCCCATGGGTGGCCCGAAGTCAACAGGCCTATGGCTAGGCCCTGATGACTATCCTGGGCTTCGGTAACCCTTTAGGCCTCAATCAACCTAAACATTTAATATATTTTAAAATTTTTTATATATTTATCTTAAGAAAATTTGAAAAAGTTGTTGTTGTATTTTTTAAAATTCATAAATTACAAATTATAGCATAACTATTTATAGTAAAATGTAATCTGAGATTATCTATAAATTATACAAAAATATTTATATAAAATAAATGATATAAAATATGAACCAATATATGTTTATTAAAAAGATGTAGCTAAGATAATGTTGTCATATTTATTCCCTACATACAAGTGAATTTAATTTTAATTTTATAATTTAATTATAACAATTAAATATAATATAAATGTAAAAAAGTTATTATCTAAGTACAATGAATTTATTTCAAATATTATTTTTATGTGTTAAAATTATTATATTTCTTTTTAATATGATTTTTAAAGAAATGCATTTATTAAGTTTATAATAGAATATTTTCAAACATTTAATATTTTTATAAATTATGTACAAAACTCTTAATTAATGAAGTTGTTGTACTTTTAGTTATTGTTGATTTTTTTAATTGTGTAAATATTATTGTCTTTTCATATTATATCTATTATTAAATAATCGTTGTAAAATTTTATATTTTTATTGCAAATATTAAAAGAAATTAATATCATGATTACTCTTAATGCATTTAAACTTTTTTATTTTATTTTTTAATTTACACAATATATACATTATGCATATATGTATTATATTGATCTTAAAATGAATTAATCATTGTATTAATCCTAATGTATCAATTCCAAGAGAATATATAAGTAAGTGAGTTATAAAAAAAAATACGTATAGTATATTATATTATATTATATTAAAAATAGATATTATTTTATTAAAACTATAATACATTTTATAAATCCTTTT
Organism: Erythroxylum areolatum; assembly: GCA_024520975.1. Classification (NCBI taxonomy): domain Eukaryota; kingdom Viridiplantae; phylum Streptophyta; class Magnoliopsida; order Malpighiales; family Erythroxylaceae; genus Erythroxylum; species Erythroxylum areolatum. Next base: position 13,918,645 of record JANIJH010000223.1, on the reverse strand, counting down.
GATATGTTTTATAAATTATTATTTTTATTACTTTTGAAAATAGTTCTTTTACTTTTTTCTAAAATCATTATATTCTAAGATTAATTAGGAGTTTTGCTTTAGTTGATTAGAAATTTGTAGGAAAGTTCATTAAGTTAATATTTATAGTTAAGAATTTCAATTCAATTAATTACAATTTTTAATTTTACTTAACTAATTTATTAATTATTGTAAGAGATAATTGATAAAACCAAATTCTTTAACTATATAAAATTTTGTTAATCATGAGTGATTATCTAAATCATTTTACAAGAAATGATACAATTTACAAAATTAAGATAATATCATGCTAGATAGACATAGAGTGGAAATGAGAGAGCATCTAATTGACTAATTGTACTAGTTGGTAGGATCATCAACAATTTAGATCGAATCATCTGTATATACAAACATTATATTTAATAATATAATATTAAAATAAAAAGAATATTTAGTAATGTAATATTAAATAAAAATAAAATTAAAAATACCTTCATCTTCATATATTTGATCAAAATAACCTTCAATTGGTTGATTAATTTCACTAGTCTCCTCTACATTAATTCCTGTGTCTGTAAAAAAATAAAAAACACAATATTAGGTAAGATAATATAAAATTGATAAAATAAATATATTAAAAATAAAATAATTTACCATCAATATGTTTATTATTTAACCAACTTTGAGCACAAATAAGGACTTCTACAATGCGATAATGAAGTCGACCACGATAAGGAATAATAACCCAACCACTAGTACTAAATGCAAACTCTGAAGCAACAATGAATGATGGAATAGCTAATAAGCCTCGTGCAATGACTTGCAAGATCGGATAATTATGTCCAGACATCTTCCACCACGACAATATTTCGAACGACTCACCTTCAGTTTCAAGAACACAATATGTAGAAAAATATTTATCTAACTTCATCGTATTGTAAGAAATTCTAGCCCTTTTCTTTTTTAAACATTCTGAAAGAGAATCTGTCAATAATGTGTCAGAAGAAAAAGGTCAAACTTAAAATTGAAGTCGGAGTTAAACTGCCTGCAGTACTACTAAGATCCTGATGATGAGTTTGTTGCATTCTGACTTCATAATCATTAAACAATTGATACTATAATTGTTTCATGGTATGTAAACGCTCGTGAGCTTTACCAATATACAATGCATTATAAATATATTCAACCCCATCCATTTTGCATCTCGGGTCTAACACATATAATACTACAACAATATCTCCAACCTTAGACCAATAAGAATTAAACTTCCCCGCCATCTGCTCCGCGATAGTCCAAATAACTGCATTAAAGTCAAACATCCACAATGATAAAACATGGTTTATGTTGGACATAGTGCTAAAGATACAGTGTGAAGTTGGATGTTTTGTTTATGAGAACAATTTAGTCTAATTATTGATTAATTTCAACTTCATACAAAGTTCTCTAGCCAAGTTCCATTGATCTTCTTATGGTACGCAGGTATATTGAAAATCTCTTTCGACTAGTCTAATAAACAACTGAGCATATAGGATTGCTGACTCCAACATATTAAAGGTTGAGTCCAATCCAAAACCAACTTCTTTGAATTTGGAATGCATAAAATTTGTGCACCGTCTTCAAAAGTTTCAACTCTTTTAGAAGTTGCATTCCAATATCAAACACTATTCCGAATAGTGCTTCATTTATCATCTACAACACATCCTTTGCAATCAAGTTAAGAATATGCACAAAACAACACATATGAAATAACTTACCTCCAGCCTATAAGCTCCCAACCCGTATCTTATCCTTTAACTTCTTGATCATAGCATCATTTGTGCTACAATTATCGACTGTGATGGAGGATACTTTATTGTCGATGTTCAAATTCATCAAACAGTTTTTCAACACGTTTACCAATTTTTTACTTGTATGCGATGTCGGCACATAAATAAACGTATCATGAAAAAACATAACAACAAGAATCATAAATTTATAAAATAATGAAAAAGTAGCTAATAACAATATTAAAGAATATAAATTATCTAAAAAGTCTATTGCATGACTTACAATCATTATCAATATAATGTGTCGTCATTGCCATATAACCATTCTTTTGGTTATCGGTTGTCCACATGTCCGTTGTTATAGTAATTCGTTATTGAACACTCGACAATGTTCTTAATGTTTCTCTCTTCTTGTCCTCGTAAATTTTGAAAATATCATTCCTCAATGTACTCTGATTTGCAATCTTGAAAGTAGATTGGAGTGAATTAAGAAATATCGTGAATCTTTTGCTTTTAACCATCGACAATAGTTGTTCATCTCCAATAATCATATTAGTCATCAAAATCCTTGATCTATAGTTGTCAAAAGTTGTTACGTCCATTTAATTATTTCCTTTCATGAGATTAGGGGTTAAAAATGTTTGACCTCCTAAAACCATCTTCCTTTTAATACATGATTCCATATGTCTCTTTAAATGAGACGTTCCACCTTTCTAACCACTCGAATACAACTTTTGACAATAATTTCACTATGCTTTTTCAATTCTATCGATCGATATAGTCTTCTTAAAGTGATTACAAACTTCACTTTTATGTTGAGTAACTTGATTTCCGATTGAGTTTCTATCGTCACTTGTGTCAAAATAAAAGTTTCCACTTTTACCTTTGGTACTGAATTAAAACTCTCAACTGAAGGAATATGCTCATCCATCTGACAAAAAGCATATAAATACTTGAGGTTCGAAATAAGAATGTATTAGGAAATGACACATTCTTAATCAAAATACTTTGCCTGCATTATAGTTAAAATATTCCATATAAAACACAATGTTCAAGAAAATCAAAGAATCAACCTAGTTATTTCTCCAGATTCAAAGTTCATATCTATTAGAAACACAATCAATATATGGAATCCATATATCCTATTCACATAGATGGAATCCAATACTCACTTCCCAATTCCTATTCGTTCTTTAAGACAATTTAATAAATATAAAATGTGCCAATTAATCATCATGCTAAATATCGTCCTGAACCATAATAAGTACCAAAATTCATGACTTTATTAACTTTGAATATGCTAGAATGTATAAGTAAGTTAGTTTGATCATTTACAAACTTCAAAAAGCTTCTCTGAGTAATGGATTGGGACTGCTGAATCTCAAGGCAAAGTTACACTTTCTCAAGGTCAGATGTCACATGAAGACATACGAGTGACAAAGCTATGCTGTCTGTTTGAAAAAAAAAAACTCATGCCCAACTTTTATTTGCTTTGCCTATATACCCCACTGGAAATTCCTCCTAGTTTTCTTGAATTTTCAAGTTACTAGTTCCAACCAGTGGCATGTCTCTTACAGTTATTCACATGTCTAGAATTACTGTAAGATTTTTTTTTTTTAAAGATTCAATAGATCTTAAAGTGAAAAAAAGGAATAAAAAGCTTTTGATTACTGTAAGGTTGCTAAAAAAGCTAAAGGATTGAAGTTTTTTGAAAGGTAATTTAGGGTGCCTATTTAACAGCTGTAGTTGAGAGAGAGATGGAATGGAACGACCCTACAATCCTAAATCTTTCTTTTTCAACCACGATTATGTCTTTGTTTCCAACTACACATCTTTTAAGTTTCCAGTTGCACATCTTGTGCATTACATACAATAATTAACCCACATATTCTCCTTACAACACCACTTGAAGTCTTCTTTCACGTACACGAATATATCCGCAAATCATATCACAACTCATTTTTGTAACACATCAACAAGCAATATGCAATATTCTTTTGCTCTTTCACTATCATCATATCCATCATCTACTACCATGTGATCTAATAAAGAAGAAAAATGACTAACAATCAAGAATGCGACATTTCATCAAATATTATACATGCATTATACCATATTCCCAATATTAACATACAAAATTCTCAACTTGACCAAATATGTTAACACTCAACTATTAATAAAAAACCAAATTTGAGAAGAGAGAATGAGAGATTACCTTATTAAGTACGTTGCATCATTCACCATTAGTTGTTTTAAGCGTTGGTGACTTCACAGTTCATGTGGTCAACGATAAAGGACAGTTGAAACGAATAAGAAGAACGAAGGAAGAACATAATACAAAGAAGAAGAATGGATGAAGAATAGAGGAGTACAACATTGTTGTGTGAGTGAGAGTAACAAAAGCAATAGTTAGGTGAGAGTCAGGAAAGGGGGAATTGTTGACTGCTGCGCTGTTTCATTTAATGAAAAGCAAAACGATGTTGTTTTTGCTTTCAACAAAATGAAGTGGTTTTGTCTTATGATTTAAGTTATATTTTATAAATTAAACGGCGTTGTTTTGCTCTTGAAGCAAAACGATGTCGTTTTGTCAGTAGAAGTTATTTTAAGCATATACAAAATGACGCCGTTTTGCACCAAACAAAACGATTTCGTTTTGTTTGATTACTTTGGGCAGGCCATGGGTCACAGGTCGGGCTGTTTGGCTCGGGCCATGACCCAACCTGACGACCTTGGTCCGATCCGTGGGTCAATTTTACTAAGTTAAATCCGTTGACCACGGATTAGGCTGGGTCGAGCCGAGTAATTTTTGACATCCCTACTTATATATTCATATCTCTAGTTGTTAATCACATGCTTATTTTCCTTAATCCTTCATCTTTTATGCCTCCTTTGATAGAATTTAAACTCACTCTCAAGAATAACTACGCATGGGTCGGGCTGGGTTGGAAATAAAAAACAATATCGTTTTGTACCTTTCTGTTGGTTCATGGGCAGGTCGGGTCAACCAATCTCAGCTCATGGCTCGATCAACCCGGGCCAAATTTCTACAAGGCCAGATCAGCCCAGGTGGGCTGAGCTATATTTGTCATCCATAATCAAATGTTTTGAAGGAATGTACTACTTGATGATATTTATATTAAAATAATATTAAATTAATTTAAAAATATTTTAAAATGAAATTATTATCTCTATTAATTACAATAAAGTCATTTTAATTATTTATATTAAAAGAATGTCGAACTTATTCTTAAAAAGTAGAGTATGAGCTTTCTCCTTAAGATTTGAGTCAAACTTGTTGATCTTGAATTGAATTAAACTAGTTTTTCTATGTTTTATATAATTATTTTAACTTTTAATTATCATTCATGTATTGTTATTTATTTATTTATTATTCAATAAATATAAGCCTTGAAATGATCGGTAAACTTGCTCCTTTATAATCATAAAGTTACTCCTTTATAATCATAAAGTTACAAGTTTAATTTACAGACCTTTTTGAAAAAATACAAAGTGAAGAATCTTGTAGATTGGTAAGACTAACTTTTTTATTATTCAATACAAATTTGACCTTTAATCTTCAATATTAAAAACAAATATATTCTCCAACTCTTCCTTCAGTAACTAATACAATGTTTGTCTTATAAACTCAAAATTGCAATGGACTCGTGAATATTTGGGTAATTGTATTCGTTATCTTGTAAGGCTTTAAGGGATAGCAAGGTGATATCAGAGTCACCAGGTAACGACCTAGGTTTGCCCAACGTTGCGGGTTCGAATTTCAGAAAAACAATTTAGGAATGGGACACGTAGTTAAATCCAGAATGTAAATACCACTCGGGGTGAATGTGGACTTCTGGAGCGGGGGGTATATTTGGGTAATTGTATCCATTACCTTGTAAGGCTTTACGGGGTAGCAAAGTGCCAAAGCTCAGATTCAGCGCCTTGATGCTGAAACAGATGATACTGAATATAGTCAGTCTATCTCTTTCGATAATTTCTGTCTATGTCAAACTATTAAAAATTAACAAATTTTTGAATAATTAAAAATAATTTTAATTAATTATTTATTAAATAATATTTTTATTAATAAGTACTAATAATAAAATATTTTAATTAATTATTTACAAAATCAATTATATAATGATTGAACATAATTAAAAAATTGTCATTACTATTCTTAATATTTGATACCAACTATATGTATTAATTTCCATAATCTTATTTATAATATTTATATATTAAATAAACATAATCAATATTTCCACTCTTATTTTGATTCTCACTTTTCATTCTAATTTAGAGATAACAATCCCGTTATTTAAAAAAAAATAATTTTTTTTAAAATTAAAAATATAAAATAATATTTTTAATTAAGTCCAGGCTGGACTGCCTAAGCATAGATCTGTCCGAAACTCAATTCTTTTAAATAAAATAATATCATTTTATTTAAAAAAATACTACCTCGAGTTAATCTAGGCCTAGGTTTATAAATCACCTGTTGAGAATACTTGAACCTAAACTTATGTATCGATCCATTATCATATCTATTTCGAATCGATTCCTTCAGCTTACCAAACAAGACAAAAAGATATTTTGAAACCATTAAAAGCGTTTCAATGCATAGAATATTTAAGCAACAATTTTATTTTGCAAAAAAAAAAAATGTCTAGAAGCACTTAAAAAATTGCAGAAATAAGCTTATGTTTAATTGGAAGTTTATTAATAGCATGTAATATTATTTTATCATTTGAAAAAAGAGTTAATAATGAAATAAAATAGAATGAAATGAAAGAAGAGAGTTTCGTATTACATCTTATTATATTCTAAATAGTAAAAATGAGAAACTTTTAAGTTAAAGAATTTAGGATAAAATGTAAAATGATAAACAAGTTTTTATTATTTTACATCGTAAACCCTTCTTTCAAACAATATTTCAGTATGTTATATTATAAATCATTCTATTTGATTCAAATAATAATTTTCTTATAATACATTTATTTATGTTTTATTCTATTATAAACCAATTTATTGTATTATATTTCATTAAAAATTTTAA
>JANIJH010000223.1:13891621-13906156 GCA_024520975.1 Erythroxylum areolatum | reverse complement strand
AGTTTAGTTAGCTTAGGAGATTATCTTCTAGGAGATAAGTTTATCTTCTAGTAGATAAGATAAGATATACTATAGATTGGATAAGTTAGTATCTATGAAAAATCTAGTAGTTTAGTAGTATTAGAATAGATTATACTCGTGTATAAATTACATACAATCAGAGAAATAAATTGGTTCTTTGTTTTGATATTTTCTATACCCTCTTGTTTCAAAAAGTAATTGCGGCGTGGAAAGTGTAACTTGCTTAGTCATTGTTGTGTGATTTTTAGTATCATAGGCCTATCTTTAAGTTCTATTGTCTGCTAAATTATTTTGGGAACATCAGAGTGTTACTTCAATGATGGCACTCTTGGCATTTTGAGTCTAGAAGAAAGAACTTTGGCAACTAAGCCCTTGTTTCATTTTCTGGATTATATGGTGGATTTAATCAAGTACCAGAAATCAGTATGATTATACTGGTAGTTTGCTCTCAAATTCATGTTGCTTTGGGACAGATAAATTTTTGATATTGTCTTTCTTGTTATAAGTACAAATTAGAGTTCTGCTGTCTGGTTCAATCTGCCTTTATTATCTTGTGTAGACTTTTAGCATTGAGGAAATAGCGCCCTCTCTGCTATGTTTTCCCTCTTTCCAAATAAAACTGAAGTATTGGCCAAATTCTGAATTTGGGTAGTCTTCCGCATTTTGAATATGCTTAAGGGCATGCAAGAGTAATTTGAGCTGACTGAGATCACTCACTGCTTTACCTTTTTCTGAAGTTTGTGTGGTGGAACTACCTTCATGATAATTGAATGGTATTGTTTGTAATACAGAGATGCTAGAGAAATGACTTTTCTTTTCTAATCTAATTTCCAACCATTTTATTTTTTTCCAAGGGGGAGGGGTAGCCATTCAAACATTCCATTTTCTCTCTCTACCAGTACTAAAGATTCAAATGCTCTTTAGGGTGGGGGTTGGGAAACGTAACACACTTTTACCCACTTTCTGAAGGAAGTTGTCATGTTTTAGGTGTAATGGTTTAATTTGTTTTGACTTTCTAATTATTTGTCAACTTTGCACCCTAGTTCTTTATTTACTTGCTTATCATAAGATTGAAATTTTTATGCATGGGAATTAAGTAAATATTCAAATTTAAGGATTTTCCAAATTTCTAAATTTGTGGTTTTGATTACAGTTGTCAACTTGACCCTCATAGATTTGCCTGGATTGACAAAGGTTGCTGTAGGTAATTACTCTGATATTACTTTTCTCATAGCATGATTCTTTGAGGTTTTCCTTAATTTTCCAAATAACTGTGAATTATTCAGTTATTGTTATGTTCATTAATGCAACCTTGGCTTTTGCAGAGGGACAACCAGACAGTATAGTTGAGGACATCGAAAGTATGGTCCGTTCTTATGTTGAGAAGGTGAGACTTAAGTCATTAGTTATGAAAGTAATTAAAGATTTCAGAATTATTTATTTCATGAGGTGTGAGCAAATAAACTGCAGAAATTGGAAAAAAGCAAAATTAAATGAATTAATGGAAACAATCCCATTCTTGGAGCCACCTAGTACAAAAATAAGACATAATTTTGTTTTGATTATAGTTTTGTGCATCTGTGTACTTTGAAAGATCCTATGTTTGCTTTATGGAAAACTAATGCATTAGTTTTGGCTTCAGTTAATTTGGGATTGGTTCATGTAAATTAGTTCCGCTTGATAGAATTGGCAATAAATTCCTATAATTGTTGCTCAGAAAATGATTGTTGGGGGAAGAGATCCATTTCGGACTGACAAGCTGATTGTCATTGAAGTTTTAAGAGGTCACTTCATCACCTTACTTCACCAGAAGGAGAGAAAGTGTATGTGTTGGGGAGATTTCATTAAAGATCGAATCCATAAACAATTACAAAATAGATACTATAGATAATTAATTTTTGTTTTGCATTGATTTGTACGTTAGATGGTGAATCTAATGACAAACAAATCTTCACAGAATTGGTGAATTTAGAAGTACATCGCTAGTTTGTTAAGAAGACATTTAAGGTTAATAATTTTAATTATCGAAATACTTAAAATCAACATAGGAATTACTCATGTACTGAGCACTTGTAGTTGATAAGACTTGGTTGTTTTCTAGATAGTTTTAGTTGCCATTGTCTTCTTTTATTTTTAGGTCTCAGATATCTTCTAACCATTCAGATAAATATTCCATTATGAATATTAAATCTGCTGGCATTCAGCATATTAGTTTGATCAAACTTGTATCAAATAACCATAACAGCTTACACATGAATTGAATTTAAATTCATTAAAACAAGAAGACCTAAACCTGATTCGTGGGTATGAGCTGCCATATCCTTTAGTTCCATTACTTAGTCACAAGAGATTTGTGGTTGACACTAAGTTTTTTCTGTTTCCTTATTCCTTTTCTGTGGTTTAGCTTGCTATTGTAAGCTTGTCTCATGGAATTCTCTTATGTGGTAGCCCAATTGTATCATACTGGCCATTTCTCCAGCAAATCAAGATATTGCCACTTCTGATGCTATAAAGCTTGCTAGAGAAGTTGATCCTTCAGGTAGGAAACATTAGGCTGCAAGAATGTAAGGATAGAAATTGTATAATTTACAAAGAGATTTCCAAGTAAGATTGGCTGTGGTTGATAGTTCTAAAGTATTTTATTTTCAGGTGAAAGAACTTTTGGTGTCCTGACAAAGCTTGATTTGATGGACAAGGGAACAAATGCTTTGGATGTATGTAGTTATTTAGATATCAACCTTTTCTTTTCATTTACTTAAGTTTTAAGGTCATAAATGTTGTCATAATTGTCACTCCATATGGATCATTCAGGTTCTTGAAGGAAGGTCATACAGGCTGCAGCATCCTTGGGTTGGAATTGTAAATAGATCTCAAGCTGATATCAACAAGAATGTTGACATGATTGCTGCTCGTCGAAAGGAGCGTGAGTATTTTGAAACAAGTCCAGAGTATGGACATTTGGCAAGTAAAATGGGTGCTGAGTATCTCGCTAAACTTTTGTCTCAGGTCTTTTCACCCACAAGATGTGCTTAAGATTTGCATAATTTTCTAGATAATGTTTCTCAAGCGTTGTCTTATGAAAACTGAGTAGCATTAGTGTCTTACATACTTAAAATTGTTTCCTTACAGCACTTAGAAACAGTTATCAGACAACGTATACCAAGTATTATTGCCTTAATAAACAAGAACATTGATGAGATTAATGCAGAGTTGGACCGTATTGGAAGGCCTATTGCGTCAGATTCAGGGGTAATAAATGAGAACTATGAGAGTTTAAGTTTTTTTTGATTAAGTATCAAAGTAATGAATGGCCCTATTGTACTCATCAAAAGTATGCTACTTACATATGCAGGCTCAACTGTACACTATCCTGGAACTATGTCGGGCGTTTGACCGCGTTTTTAAGGAGCACCTGGATGGGGGGTAATTTCTGTGTCCTTTATTTGTCCCACAACAACCAGTAACAGTTATCAACATGGTGCATGTGCTTTGTTGATTGCTTTCAAGTAATTTATGCAGGAAAGCTTTTGTCTAAAAGTAAAGTCCGAAAATAGAAGGGAAAGACAAGTATTCCCGTGCTTTCAGATTGCAAAAATATGTTGGTATTGAACTTGGGTAATTTACATTAGACAGCTAAAATGAGGAAAAAGAAGGAAAATACTTTTGGTATTTTAAAACATTTTGTGGCATTAATATCAAATTGTAATAACTTCCTTTGGTAATGATTTATTGCAAATATCATTGTCTGGATCTCCCTTTGATATTTATGTGGTGAGTAACAAGTTCATACTTCAGCCGTCCTGGTGGAGATCGAATATATGGTGTTTTTGACCATCAACTTCCAGCTGCTCTGAAAAAGCTGCCTTTTGATCGTCATCTCTCTATGAAAAATGTACAAAAAGTTGTTTCAGAAGCTGATGGTTATCAGCCACACTTAATTGCTCCAGAACAAGGATACAGAAGATTAATTGATGGATCTATCAGTTATTTCAAAGGACCAGCTGAAGCCTCCGTGGATGCCGTAATCCTCTAAGTTTCTTTCTTCATGAATTTCAAGTTTTCTTTGTTCAGAGATGTTTTTGTTTGTGTGTCTAGTGTTAGTTTCATTCCTTATGGAGGCCATGCATTTGATGGATTTTGATTACTTATGTAGTTTTTGCTTCTTTGGTATTACAGATAAATTAATTGGTAAAACCTGGGTGTCTGACTTTCTTGTTTTCTTTTTTAACTCATCAGTGGTTGTTGAGTCTCTTTTCACACCTAGATTGCTTTTCTTTGCAATTGATCCATCATTGGTTATCATTTATAGCACTCAGTTTCAGGACATAAATTATCCATTCCAGTCTCTTATGCGGCCTACATAGAATAAAATGATATATTTGTGCATCAGGCACATATATATTTATACTGAGTGGAGATCTTTCAATCTAGACTATGAGTTGATATGGGATTAATTAATTTAATAGGTCCTTTATTTGTGAAAGGTGATTGATTTTTGGCTTGTACTATTCACTGGTAGCAGCAATCCTTCCAATGGAAGGAAATATTTTGGCTAATTAGTGGATCCTGCTAGGATAGAGAAAGGGAAGTTACGTGTTTAGAGAGATTTTTGGCCAAGTCCTATTGCCACTGATGCTTGTGGAATATCAAATCAAGCTTAAATCAAGAATTTCAAGCTTAAATTTTTACGACATTATACTTTTTGCATTTCAGCTGGATTGATGGTAATGACAGCAAGCTAGCATCTCCCATGCAAAGGATGAAACCCCCTCAAAGTTTTCTGTGTCTAAATATGCTTTTAGGTTTTGCAGTTTCTTACATTATTAGCCTACGGTATTTGGCCACCAATTTTGATAACCTATACTTTTAACTTTTCTATGTCAATTCTTCACCGAGTCTCGATAGTATCCTGAATATGCTGCATGACCCTAAATTAATGTCTTACCTTCATATCTTGGATCGTTCTGGTGGCCTAATTTTTTTATGATATTAGATCATTTGATTCTAGATCCAGATGAAAATGACTTGACAAATTGGGTCTTGGTCAGATTTAAATTGGTTTATCATCTTTCCTAACTGATAGTTTCTGCCTTACTTTCTTAGGTGCATTTTGTTTTGAAGGAACTTGTACGGAAGTCTATAGCTGAAACAGAGGTAATCAATTCTCTCTGCTTATATTTGATGTCACAGAGTCAGAAGAATTTGTCAAAATCGTTTTGATTTACGTGCATGTTCCCTTGTGGTGGTTGCAGGAACTGAAGCGATTTCCAACACTTCAATCTGACATTGCTGCTGCTGCAAATGAAGCTCTGGAAAGATTCCGTGATGAAAGCCGGAAAACTGTGTTGCGCCTTGTTGATATGGAATCTAGCTACTTAACAGTTGAATTTTTTCGGAAGCTTCATCTTGAAACAGAGAAGAATGAAAATATAAAGGGACATCCAAAATCGAATGATCCAGGCCTAAATGCAGATCGTTACTCTGATAATCATTTCAGGAGGATCGGTATGTAATACTCTACTTTTCAGGATTTCTCATTCTCTCTATGTGATAATCCAAGTTCAAGTATCACGTATTGGTCAGATTTTTTATCCAAGAAATCCATTCTAACATCTTTTCATTTCTTTCAAAAAAGATCAAGGATGGATATCCTATGCATTTTTGGTCAAAGAAAAAATGAAACGGTTGATAATGCTGACGTTTGTTGCATTACTTTTTCAGGAGCTAATGTCAATTCTTATATTAATATGGTCTGTGACACGCTGAGGAATTCTATCCCCAAAGCTGTAGTTTATTGTCAGGTTCGAGAGGCCAACAGATGTCTTCTCAATCACTTCTATGCTCAAATTGGTAGAAGAGAGGTAAGGCTTTCATTCATATTCCATGTTATATACATGTTGGCACCACATGAAAATTACAGCGGCATGGCTGGATTGCTTAGCTCCAGATAAATTATTGTCCAAACAGGAAAGCAATGCACACGTTTTAAAAATTGGAAACTTAGAATTGGTAGAATGGTTTGGCATTCAAGGATAAGTTTGTTATTTAACCAATAGGTAATTGACTTAGAAGCACGGTTAAACTTGGCTAATGAATGATGAATCTTAACAATACGAAACAATTTGAAACGGAATAGTATTAGATGATTAAATAAGAAGAGGGCAATGTACTATTGTTAGGCAGAGCCAAGGAAGAAAAAGGGTGAAAAACTCGGAACTGCTGCAAACATGAACATAGTATCTTGATGGTTTTAGAGATCTAAACAACCTTATAATGCACGCAGATAGGATGACGGGATTTTAGGAAGATGATGATCAAAACACTCTGGAAAGTTTGTTTTTAACTTATACTCTTCATTCTCCAGCACATGCTAGGTTTCCTGCTATCATTGGTCAGAGGTTGACCTATGAGGAATGGAGAAGCTGAGCTTTTTGTGTTCAAAGTCTTTGTTTGTGATGTTTAAAGCATAAATGGTATCTTAATAAGCTTTGGTAATTATATTGACCTCAATTACAGAAGGAGCAGCTGGGTGCAATGTTGGATGAGGACCCGCAGCTAATGGAGAAGAGAACAATGCTAGCCAAGAGGCTGGAACTGTACAAATCAGCAAGGGATGAAATTGATTCAGTGGCTTGGAAATGAGAGATTCTTTCGCACAAGAAGCATGAAATGTGTTCATTTTTACCCCACTATTCTTTTCTAATACAACCTGAGACACACGCATTGAAGATTTTACATATCGACTTCAAGAAACAGCATAGCCTTGCATGCCATGTGGCTGTAGATTTTTCTGTGATTTTACTTCAATATTAGTTGCAAGAGCAAATTGTTTTTAAAGATATGACCAATCCTGTCTCCAACAGTAGTCAAACATTCATCTTTATTTTTATGTGCTTCGACCTTCAAATTCCCTGCCCTTCTGCTATATATACGATTTAAAACTGGATATACAATATCGGAAGGTGGGAGACTGAAAATGCACCTGAACTATGCATGTAGTATATGGTCTATGCACAGTTCTCCATACAGAAGGTGGGAGACTGAAAATGCACCTGAACTATGCATGTAGTATATGGTCTATGCACAGTTCTCCATAAGGTGAAGAAACAACTCAAATTTAGCAACTCTAGAGTTTTATTCTCCTCAATTCTTGCTGTAGCATGTCCTGCTGGTACTTTAGAAAAAGTAATCGAGATGCATACCAAGAATTTAAGATCCGTGAATGGTGGAAAGTACAAAAACCCATTTCGTATTGTGAGCCAAGGATCAACAATCGGTAAATTAGATGAGCAGTTTTCTTGCCTTCCCCTAATTTATAAATGATACCATAATATATATATTAGGAATATAATAACATAAATTAGTCATTAGAAATTGCTTTTAAAAGATAATAATTATATACTAATATAAACTAATTATTTAACTTTACAATACAATCATCAAAAGTTATTATATACAAAATTTTGTAATCTTGCTTTTATCTAAAATATTTGTCAATTCATCTTTAAAACATATATTTCTTAAATGAATTTTTTAAATTGAGTTTGAAAGTATTACCATTATTAAGTGATTTTGATAACTGATTATCTTTTTTAGATCTCACAATTGAAATTGTTTGAATGTGTATATCATCTCATTTGGTGCATAAGTTAAGAATATTTCATTTTTTGCAAAATTAATCTAATTGTTTTATGATATTAAAAGTATTTCTATTAATTTCATAAAACAATTTATTTAGTGGATTCACTAACACACATAAGTAAATAAAACTACAAAAGGTGTCTCCATACTAACAGTTTTCTTTTGCGGATTTAGTAATTTCATGCATTTATATCAACGCCTTTTGACGGTGACTTTTGTTTCAGAGTTGGTCGGAGACAGCAAAACTTGCATATTCATCGTCGACAAAGCATTCCAGTTTGATTGGTTCCAACAATGTTGCTTCGCAATACCCGCAAGAACTTACAAAATAATGTCATATTAAGTGCAGAGCAGAGTTATTAGAAGAGAGCATCTGCTCCACTTTCATGAGCTTGACTTTGAGAATTGCTAAGTATGAGCTATCATATTCATGTATTAACACACTTTCCGCTACCTAATGTAAGTCACTTTCAATCACATATTTTTCATTTTTCAATGTTAAATTATATATAAATTATGTGGACAGAGTTACTTAAGGACTTGTCCATTGGGGTATCTTTTGACTGAATATTTTCCAATTGCTCACGACAAGGAGTTAGTTGCAACATGAATGTGATTTGAGTATTCATGAAGTTAGATGTTGATTTCCTCTCTTCTTCTCTCTTTAATGTGTTTTTTTAATGGTTCAGAATATCTATTCAATAAGTTTTTAAACTTATATAGTACCACTATCGTTTGGTAATTGGAAGAGAGAGAAAAAGAGTCTTTGACTTATTTGAAATCCATTATTTAATAATTTGTAATTCTGGTTTGATTTCTATCTAGTTCTTTTGTTTTAAAACCCAACGAGACAAACTCAATAATTCAGTCCATTCCTCTCTGTTCTGTTTCATTTTTCAATTTTTTAATGCTTTAAGCATCTGATATAAGTAAAATTCACAACAAATTAAAGGAACAATTTTTTTTGGGGGGATTGTTTTAGTTCAAGAGAAATGGTTCAATTTATAGCTTCTACACGCGTAAATCCTTCTTTGGCCAATTTCAGTCCCTGTAGATGCAGCGTCTTTCTCAAGTCTGTCGAACCAGTTTTTGTTGTGACTTTGCAAACATTATTGCTCACGGCAAGGAGTTCGGTGCAACAACATCACTACTCAATTATTCCGTGCGGCATTGACTTTAGAGCTCAGTCCTACTTGATAGGTGAGATGCTTACTACTTGACTTATCTTATTTAGACTTGGGCAACAGCGATTTTTCTAGTGCTAAAATTCCAAGTTTTTTGGAGTATTTTGTCAACTTTCGAACATGGAGTCTCGACCCTAGCTTTTTTTTTGTTGAAAATTCGTTAACTGCATGCATTTATAATGAGGAAAAAGTAGCTCAGTGAAGATAAGGATCAAAGGAAAAATACCTTAAGACGGAATGAATTTTATTTGAGCCTCTTCAAAGCATCCCTGCTTGATGAGCTTGACCTTTGAAACATGGAGTCTCGATAACATATTTTGACTTAAAAAGTGCCCAAGATGTTGAATTTCATATTCATTTTTTAATATCTAATTGTATTTTGTATAAAATAAATTCAGACAGAATAAAAACATATTTTTAAATAATTTGTTGTCAACATTTATTAATAATTAGTAAATAAAAATAATTATATTCAAGTCTTATTTTAATTTTATTAATAATAAAAAGTGTAACTAATTTGATAATAATAATTAAATAAAATTTAAAATTAAGAAACCAAAATAAAAGTATATAACAATAAGGCCAAACGGTGCTCAAGTAAATGGTTAAACAAAAGTGGACGAAATTACAAGCGATAAGGAAGGTTTAATAATAATTTGTTAGGCCTTTAATCGCTATTGTGTTGCGTTCTTAATGACGGGAGAACTCGTATGCCATAACTTACTGCTGTGTATTCACATTAACATGTGTTTGGTAACTTTGGTTCCCCTACCATAATAAATAAAGAATGCAATGGTAATTTTTTTACAAGGTAATAGATAAAAAATAAAATAGAATATATATTATTTAATTTAACTTATTTCTAAAAATTTCTAATAATGATATTTTGTTAACAGCTCCCATACAAGTTTTTCCAACATTGTGTATATGAGATGATACTAATTTAATGTTATACAGGTTGAATATTTTATCATAATCTTAAAATTCTAAATCATTAAAATCCATGAACCTTCCAAATTATTGACTTTAATTTTTTTTATGTGAAAAAGTAAAATTTCTTAAATATATTAAATTCTGTGACCTAATTTGTAAGTTTAATTCATAAACATATCAAATATTATTATTACTTATTCCCTTCATAAAAAATAGAAAAAGAAATTAAGTTAGAAAGCTTTTTTTAAAATTAAAAATCATTTAATCAAAAATTTAAACAATACATTATAATAATTACCTTATATAAAGATAGTAAATTTTTAGTTTGATGGATAAAGGCACAAATTTTTTTACTAAAATATAAGTTGAACTCTAATATTCATAGACAGTAAAATCATCCATAAAAAATTCAGTGATCTTCTCAACATAATCAGAAAATATGCTTATCATGTATCTTTGAAAAGTAGCAGGTGCATTCATAAGCCAAAAGGTATTCTCCTATAAGCATATGTATCAAATGGATAGGTAAAGGTAGTCTTTTCTTGATCCTCAGGGGCAATAACAATTTGATTATAACCACTATAGCTATCAAGAAAGCAATAGAAAGACTTACTTGCAAGGCGTTCAAGCATTTGGTCCATGAAGGGCAAAGAAAAATGGTCATTCTTCGTTGCTAAGTTCAACTTCCTATAATCAATACACATTCGCCAGTCACTTTGCACACACATGGGCACCAACTCATTCTTAGCATTCTTCACCACAGTAATGCCTGTCTTTTTAGGAACCATATGGATAGGACTCACCCACTTGCTATCAGAAATATGATATATGACACCTAAATTCAAGAGCTTCAAAATTTCAACCTTCACTACCTCCATCATGGGCGGATTAAACCGTCTCTGCATCTCCCTTGAAAGCTTATAATTATCCTCTAAAACTATGCGATGCATACACATAGAAGGGCTAATCCCCTTGATGTCAACTAAAGGCCATCAAATGACAGTCTTGTGGTCCTTTAAGACTTGCAACAACCTCTCCTCCTGTGCATCTGTTAGATTCTTTGCAATAATCACTGCAAGAGTATCATTAGACCCAAGAAAAGCATACTTCAAATGATCAGGCAAAGGTTTCAATTCTAACTCAGGAGCATGCAACACAGAAGGTAAGATTTTCTTGTGGAAAAGAGGTAAATCAAACAACACATCTAATTTTGACACCCTATAAGTAGACTGCAATGCCATAATAGCATTAATCACATAAGGTTAAAAAATCATGGCACCATTGATGTTAGCATCATAAGAGCAAAAGAAAGAACACATGAGAGTTAAATTCATGCCATCATCTCCACCAAAAGCACAAAACTCATCCACCAATATATCAATGATATCCAAGTTATATAATTCATGCACATCATCATTATATTTCACTGCCTCATTAAAATTAAACAAGACATGCTCATCATCAATTCTCATAGATAAAGTGCAATCATCACAATTAATCACAGTCTTGGTAGTCCTAAAAAATGGTCTCCCTAACAAGAGAGGTGAACGTGTGTGAGGGTGATCATCACAGGTTTTAATGATATAGAAATCACAAGGAAAAACCAAGCTATCAACTTTTACTAACACATCTTCCAATAAACCCAATGGATATATAAAAGACCTATCATCAAGTTGAATGATAACAGAGGTGCTTTTCAAAGAACCAACACTAAGAGAATCAAAAATGGATTTCGGCATCACACTAATTGAAGCTCTTAAGTCACACATAGCCTTATCAAAGCACATATTTCCAATTACACATGGTATAAAAAATGCACCTGGGTCTCTTTGCTTAATAGGTAATTTCTTTTGGAGAATAGCACTTCCATTCTCTCCTAAGCCAACTATGTTGCCATTTCTAACCTTGTTGGCTCTCTTGGTGGTACAAATCTCCTTAAGAAATTATGTATACTTAGGCACATGTCTTATTACCTCCAGCAAAGGTATGTTTATTTCTACCTTTTTAAACAACTCCAAGATTTCTTTCTCCTTATCCTCCTTCTTTTGCCTGTTAGAACTTAAGGGGAAAGGTAGAGTTAGCTTAAAATTGGAACCTACAAGGTTAGGAGGTATCTTAGATAAAGAATAAGATTGTTTGGGCTGAGAAGAAGGTTCAGCACTCTTTAAATCAGAGGGTGGTGTCACCGATTCTTGGGTGGTATTTTCAGCCTCCAACTCATCCTTCTCATCCAAACCAGTCGAATTATCTCCAGTTTCCTTACCACTCCTCAGCTTCATTACGAAAGCCCTTTCCTTGCTTGGCACCCCTTGGGATGGCAATTTACCTGAATTTTGAGCCTCCATCTTGCCAAGGTTTGATGCCAACAGCCCCACTTGCCTTTTAAGGCTTTGGATGCCAGACCTTGTCTCTTGCTGAAAAGATTTATAGTCTAGTTGAAAAGACATGAAATTTTGTTGCATGGACAAAGTGTTAGATGCTATAGTTTTCATCATATCCATAACTTCATTCAAAGAAGGGTTAGATGAAGAAGAAGTGTTAGAAGGTAGAGGCATAGGTTTGGGAATATTCGGCTGAAGTTGAAAATCAGGGGGATTAGGTGCTCTTGCTCCATTTTGCATAGGTGGTTGCTGAGGATTCCCATAAAAAAGGTTAGGGTAATCTCTCCATCCCAGATTGTAAGTTTGAGAGTAGGGATCATATTTTCTCTGTGGGTTAGCATTAAAAATACCACCAACTACATTCACATGGTCATTAGCATCATCTTGCATAGTAGGACATGTATTAGCATTATGATTATGTATGGAACATATAGAACATATAATAGCTTGCATATCACCACTCATGAAAGATCATATCATAGAAGTAAGCTTATTAACCTTGTTTTCAAATTTAGAAACACTTACCTCATTCACGCGTCTATGATCAGCTCGAGTGCCAAATTGCTTAGAATTTGCAGCCATATCAGAGATCAAATGCCGAGCTGCCTAAGGTGTTTTGTTCACCAACGCCCCACCACTAGCTGCATCAACAATACTCCTATCTTGAGGTGTTAACACCTCATAGAAATATTGAATAAGTAACTAGTTAGAAATTTGGTAGTGGGGACATTAGTTGCAGAGCTTCTCGAACCTTTCCCAGTACTCAGACAATGATTCACCATGAGCTTGTCTTATCCCACATATCCTTATGTTGGCAACTTTTGAAGCTGGGAAGTACTTCTATAAGAAAATTCTTTTAAGATCATTCCATATCTTAATTGAGTCAGATGGGATTGAGAACATCGAATCCTTAGCCCCCTTTCAAAGAGAAAGGAAAAGCCTTCAGTTTGACATGCTCCTCCTCCACACCATTATGCTTCATTCCATTACAGATGATGTGGAACTTCTTAAGATGAGCATGTGGATCTTCCCCTGCAAGACCGTTAAAACAAGGAAGCAAATGGATAAAACCAGATTTAAGCTTAAAGTTAGCATTCTCAACACTAAAGCAAAGAGGGTGGTTCTCCAAATTAGGGGCGGCAAGCTTCTTTAAAGTCCTTGGTTGTGCAACTGCCATATCTTCTTGGTACTGGTATGTGTGAGTGATGTTAGGAATAAAAGATGAAGATGAACCAGAAGCATTGGGGTCCTCGTAGACACCGGACAATGATGAATTGGCAGGCTGTGCACGTGTAAAAGATAACTCCTCTTCAAAGTTGGATGGGAAGAGTGGGTTGAAGGTTTGGCACTGCTCAAGGATGATGGGATCGTGCAATGATGTTTGAACAAGTTTTCGGTTGGAATTGATTAAGAATTTAGTATAGAATTGGTTTAACTCGCCTTGTTTTTGATCTGAGAGTTGTTCACCAGATGATTGGGACATATAACCTTCAAAACAAAAGGTTAAACGCACCAAATCACAAAAAGAAAGAAAAATAACACGCCAACACGCCAACCATAAAAGAAAGCTAAAACTTAGGACTTTGATCCCTGACAACGGTACCAAAAATTTGGTAGGTTGTCGTTAGCCTACAAATTTAATCCCCTACTTAAATTAATATGAAGTACAGTAAAGCAAGGGTATCGTCCCACAGAGATCAAATTTCAAGGAAAAATTTTAACCTTCAATCTAATAGTATGCGTGTTTAAGGGAAAAATTAAGAATTAAATGCAAACTAACGAATTATGAACGAACACGTGAATGATCCTAAAATTAATTGATATGTATGTAGCAATAAACTAAGATGATTAAACTAATTTATTCAACTAGTGTAGATGTGTGCCATGACCTTTGAGCAGAATTTTAATGCAAATTAGCTACCTATATGTTATGCATGCACTTAACTATTTATTCATGAATTAGTGCTACGTGGATGATATGCAAAGATTAATGCAAATTTACTAACATCTATTACGTGAATGATAGTATATGCATGCAACTAAAGCTTAAATAAAGGACCTGACTTGGGGGGGTTGTTCACGGCAAAAACTTAAAGAAATATAAGAGAGGATGACATAAATTAAAACCGAAAATTAAGAATAGATGCTGAAAATTTTCTAAGAAGAAATTTGCAAAGAGAAGTTTGATAAAAATTTAGATTAATTAAAGATCAATTGCAAAGGTGTTTACTAATTCCCTAGGTTGATTTTAATCATTGAAACCAAAGATTTTTCCAACAATTTATGATCAAAATTCGGGTTCAACATATAATATTCTTTGCATCCAAAACTAACATGTAATGCAAAACCTTTTCATGCAAGCATCAATTCAAAAC
>JANIJH010000223.1:13682178-13692722 GCA_024520975.1 Erythroxylum areolatum | reverse complement strand
TGTATGCATGTACAGTAATTTCATGTGCACAATTGATACTGTGTATCAATCCTATTATGCATGTACAGTACTAATTAATCCCTATCAATCCCATCCTATGACAAATTTACTATTTTACCCTTCCAATAGGGGGTGGGATGTTACAATATGTGTATTGTGTAATTGTGTATGATGAATACTTGAATTGTTAGTTTTTAACTTATTGGTGAATTGTGTTTGATGAAGTTGAATTTTGTATGATATAATCTCACAAAATGAGTTATATTATATAAGATGTATACATGTATTATTTAATTGTGTATGTTGAATACTTGAATTGCTAATTTTTATATTATTGATGATTGTGTTACATGAAATCGAATTTTATATGATGTAACAATATAAAATGAGTTATATTATATAAGATATATATGTGTGTTGTGTAATTGTGTATAAGATGTATGTGCTTTTGTATTAGTTTGGACAATTGAGTTAAACAATATATATTTTGCAATAGTAGTTGATAGTGAAATTATGTGTTCTTTATTTTGATATGAAGTTATTATGTTAATTTTGATATATGTATTTATTTATTTTTACAATAAATAGATAGAAGTTCAAGTGTAATTTGTTTCTAGAATGAAGAGTCATACCATTCATTTATTTTGTAATAAGCATTCGAATGGTGAAGGAATAACCAAATTAAAGAAGTATTTAGCTGAGGTCAAAAATGATGTGGAGACTTATAAAAAACTTTATTTAAAGAGTATTAGCACAAGAAAGATAGAAGAAAAAGATTGAATTACGAAATTGGTAGTAGAAGTTTGTTTGTTGGTGTTCATAATAATAGTGGGAATTTCAAAGGTGGTAATAGTCTTACTCAACAAGAAGTGAATGTTGTACCTGATGTTAGAAACAGAAGAAGACATACATCTAATAGTTTGCACCACGAATAACTTTTAGATTCCAACCTTAAATTTGTAATGCCTTATAATCAAAATAAGCCGCTCATAATGTGAATATGACAATAAATAGATGGTGATATATTTCAGGTATAACATTCAATGCTTCTCGATTTTATTATTGTTAGCCTATGGTAGATGTTATTGCCTTCTACAATCTAGATGTAAAGCTTATTCAATTAATGACTATAAAGGTAAACTTTTGAGTGGCTCTATTTATAAAATTAAAAGTGGATGAAAGGAGAATGACTTGGGCTACTTTGAGGTGTTTAGTCTATAAATGACACAACGTTTTTGAAATCTATTGATACATCTAGCCTTGTTGGGAATGCTAATACTATATTTGAAATATTCAATCAAGTTATGAATAAATTTGGGTTAGAAAATATTGTAGTGCCTTATAATCAAGAGAAGCAACTCATAATATGGATACGACAATGGCTAGATAGTGGTATAATTCAGGTATAACATTCAATTCTTTTCATTCTTTTTATTATCAACCTATAGTAGATGTTATTGCCTCTTATAGTTCAGGATACAAAGGTTCTTCAATTGATAACTACATAGGTAATTCTTCAATTGATGACTACAGAGGTAAACTTTTGAGTAGCTCTTTATGAAATTAAAAGTTGTTTAGATAAAAAAATAACTTGACCTACCTTTAGGTGTTCAATCATATGTGATGGTTGGACAAATAGAAAATATGTGTCTATTTATTTTTTGGTTTATTCTATAAAGGGCACAATGACTTTGAAGTTTATTGACGCATCAGACATTTTAGTAAAATATACTGAAGCATATTTAGTAAAATATCCAACTTATACTCTATTTACTGATCCTCTCACTTTGATTCGATCAATCTTTTCTACCTTATTTTAAATTCAAGAATTCTCTTTTTCTATACACACGAAGAATCACCAATAATTCCTCATTTAATAGTTATAGCTTCCAAGGAAAGTTCAGGGTCCAACACATAAGCTAATTGTAATAATGTCAAAATTTTAAAACTTGCATGATGAGCGGCAATCTAAGTAAGAAAGGGTTACTATGATTTTTACTTCATATTTTATTTTAAAATTAATAAAATTATTTATTTGGATAAATTTATAAAAACATACAAAGTGGTTATGGTTTTTTATTTTATAGATAAATAAATAAATATTTGTTTTCAACATTTATTAACAATTATTAAATAAAAGTAATTATCTTTAAGTTTTATTTTTATTTTATTATTAATAAAATCGTAACTAATTGGATAATAATAATTAAATAAAATTTCAAAATTAAGAAACCAAGATAAGAATATAATTGAAGATAACAATTGAACGAGACGATGCTCAAGTAAATGGTTTCACAAAATTGGATGAAATTACGAGGGTCTACTAAGTCACGAGGATTGGTAAGAAAGGTTTAATAATAATTTGTTAGATGTTCAATCGCCACTGTATTGCATTCTTAATGATAGGAGTATTCGTGTACTATCACTCTCTGTCTGTCTGTTCACATTAACTCTACGCGTTTAAGGCAAGGCTCCACCAATGATGTATCAGCTCGTCAACGGCGTACGCAGGAGGCTGAGCAAGGTTCCACCAACGGTGTATCAGTTCGTCAAAGTCGTACCGTTTTTATGAGATGATACTAACAACAAGTCGATCATCAAAATGTTGACAATGTCAACAAGGTTCCACCAACGATTTCATCTAAGTAAAATAATTTCATCTAACTTAAAAAATTTATTTAATCAAAATTTTAAACAAGTGAGTTCTAATGATTCATTATAATATTGTTTTAATAATTACCTTGTTTAAAAGAGAGTATATTTTTCGTATAAAATAATTTAAAAACTATTACAATAATACTCTACACTTTTTAAAATTTTAATCGGTAATAAATTAGCATGTCTCAATCTATTTTACTTAAGGATTCAATTTTGAATAATGGCAAAAAGTGTATTTCCATCTATGAAGTTTTTACTAAAATATATGTTAAATTTTAATGTTTTAGAATTCTAACATTTATAAAATATTCAAAATAACTTTCAAGTAGATAAAAAACTGGAACAAAGTAAGTTTCTATTTATTATGTATCACGTAATACCAATATGACATGAATTTAATATTTTGATTAATAAAGTGAGCCTCACATAGCACAGTGAACCTACTTTTAAAAAATAATATTAACATAATTTATTTTATTTTATAATAACTAATATAGTTTCTAATCTATATTTAAACTTAACTAATATTATTTAAACTAAATGATATTACTTAATCATAATAGTTTTAAATTTAATTAAAAACTAAATCTTAATTCTCAAAATCAAAAACCCTAGTCCCAAATTGAATTTAAAATATGCTTCATCTTTGCCTGTGTTTGACATCCTTTATTGGCACACTTTGTTTTTAGTTCTCGTTTGGTTTCTCCCTCTTTATTTTTCAGTTATTCCCCTTTTTACTATCAGGTTTTATTTATCTTTTGTTTTCTCCAACTTTGTTCACCCTTTTCCTACGTTTTTGAAGGAAAATCAAGGTAGGAATCGATTTCACTTGCAGTTTCGTTCCATTTTTCAAAAATAAGATCACTTTAAATTCTATGATATGAATTATGCGTGAACACAATAACAAATAAACGTAAATCATGCCTTATTATGTAGCTTTATCTTTTTCTTATAGTTTCCTTCCAATTGTTTTTGAAACTAATTCATCCATAATCATTGTAGTCGTACACGTATTCAGTTTCTAACAATTTTCACCCAAATTAGTTGAGACAACCCTGAAAGTGATGTAGGGAGGGATATATATGAATTGTTAACTCTTATACCTATCTATTATAAGGATTAGACCTTTTGGTAATTTAGTTGAAATCTAATTTTAGTTTCAATTCAAATTTAATTAGAATTATAATTAAATATTAATTGGGTTCAAATACAATCCAATATCGAATATTGGTCTTTATTTATCAAATAACTTATATCTGATCTTATAATTTCTCAAACTTTACAATAAATCCAACTTGATTAAATTAATTTTTCTCTCTTTAATTGTTCTTTATGTGTAACTCATTATATTCCTAAATATATTGGTAGTGTATATAGAATATAACTCTTAATCGTATTTAAAATGAGATAAATTAAACTCTTTTAATTTATTTTTAATTATCTAATTAAATAATTTATATCCATATATCAAAATTGGCATCTAATAACACATTATGATCATCAACATATCGAGAATGTCAAAGTGGTTTTGGTTAATCATTTTGTGCATAATTTTTTATATAATTCAATCATTTATCAAATAATGTTATAATTGTTAGAGTAGTACTTTAAAGGTAATAAACTTTAGTACTTTTGTACAATCTTTATTTTGGTTAATAAAGTGAAAGACAATTTTTCATTACTTGATATTTATTTATTTATGAATTGATGTCAATCTTAAATCGAATTAACGAAGTCCATGACACAAAACATAGCATGAAGGAAATCATAATGAGATCATGATAATAAGATTCCTATCATGTGCAATTATGTTAGTATCTAAATTATCTATAGTCATAGGATTAATAAGACAGGACATTATTAATCCAAATAGACTAGCACATGTTATACTCCTTGATTTGATCAAGCAGTGGATCTCACAAACCGTAAGCATGAGATGTTTAGAGTTAACATGTGGATGCTTACTAAGAGTAGTAAGTACATCGATTGACCTGCTATGAGATTATCATATGGATGATCTATCAAATGTCAATGATTAATGTCATCATAGCAATGGTGCAAATATCCTTAGACTTGAGGTACTCAAGGATATCTTGGATACTGATCCTGTGCTTTTACATCATTCCTTGTTGTCTCAAGATGAGCTCGCTTATAGGGTGGTAATTGGGTACAGCTATTGGTATTGGAAGGTAATTAAGCAATTAATAAAGGATTCACCACTTCTAATAGAAGGAGATGATACCCACGACTTCTTGTTGGGGTCATTACTCAGAAGTCTCTGACTAGAGTAGTTATGTATCATGAAGAGAGTCTTCAATGACACATAAAGTAATGAGATCCCAGGATAAGAGCTAACATCAATGGACTAGGTATGACGTAGTCAGTCTAGTGGGAGATGACACAAAATCCATAGTCTAAACCATGTGGGGTATAGAATGGTGAATGGACAAATTTCACGGTAATTTTCTATGAAAAGATTTGTAAGTTAGATAATTAACTATCAAAAAGCTCGTGTGTTAATCCATTTACATTCCAGTAAATTGGATTCATGAAACCCTTCATGATTTGCTTGAATTAAGAGTTAATTCAAGTGGCATGAAACCATCTATGATTTGCTCGGATTACGAGTTAATTCAAGTATCCAAAATAACTGAAAACTTAAGGGTCACACGCATAAAAGATTGGATGAAAAATAAAGTGTGTATGACTGTCATTGAAGTAGGCCACGACCTAAGGCACGACAGATGATACATAAATGAGTTCTTCACTTATGTACACTTGGACTAACAAGTTAATAACATACTTAAGTGAGTGCAAAAGGAGTCCAGAAGGGTTCTGGAGATAGAGAGAAGTAGTCTTGAGTCTTGGACTAACAAGTTAATAACATACTTAAGTGAGTGGAAAAGGAGTCCAGAAGGGTTCTGGAGATAGAGAGAAGTAGTCTTGAGTCTTGCTCATGCAATTTATGCAATTGTTGCATAAATCTAATTAGATGCAACATAATCTTGATCTATCTCTCCATTTGAGCATCTACTTGAACTCATCTTGTTTGGTGCTCTAACCACCCTTACACACTGCTTTTCTTCATCTTTACATGTTCTTGAGTGATTAAGGAAGGTGTTTAGTGTTTGCTACAACCCAAACAAGGAGAAGATTAAAGAAAGGAGGAGCATTGTTAAAGGTATATGTGCTGAAATTTCATGTTCTTATAATCTATGTATGCATGCATCTAAGATTCTGGATTTTTGGACATGTTGTGGGGTTGGAATTTAGATTCCGACACTTTTGCTACCTCTTTGTGCATATGATGCATGAATCCATGGCTCCCTAACAGTGGTATCATAGCAGGTTATGCATGTATAAGGTGGTCTATTAAACATGTGCCAACTATTTACTGGGTTGTGATTGACATGCATATTGATTTGGAAAAATTTGTATAAATTTTAGAAACCTTGTTTTTCTGATTTTCTTTCACAAAAATGTTTATAAGGTGTTATATTATGTTTTTGCCAAAGTAAACTACAATTAAATTTTATTTGCTATTTTATTTCGAATTAATATCCAGTGTATTCATATGTTGGTTTCTGCGAATTTTTGGAAAACTAAATGCATATGCTAATTTTGAAATTTTCGTAATAATTTTAGAAAACTTTTTTCTAATTTTCTTTCGCATAAATGTTTATAAGGTATTATGTTATGTTTTTGTTAAAGTAAAATGCAATTGAATGTCATTTTATATTTTATTATGATTTTAGTTTAGTATGATGCATGTATGAAGTTTTGGGAAATTTTGGAAATATAATGAACATGCATACTTGTAAATTCCATATTAATTCTTATAAAAATTGCTTTTATGAATTTTGTGCATTTACATTCAAGATAAGATGTTTCCATGTGTATGAGATGCATGACACTTGTTGTTAAAGTGATTGTCTTATGCATGCATGACGTAGAGAATGATTAGTGTTAGAAGTAATATGACAAATGTCATAGACATATGATGTGCTGGCTGATTCCACTAAGTTAATGAATAATTCCTAGGAATTGGTCTCTGAAAATTTTTATTAGATGCATTTAGAATGTGTATAAGACTTAATTTTTCCAGAATTAATTGAATTTGATTTAATTAATATATCAAGTCAAAGTCAACATTGGTAAGCTTTTTAAAAGTTAATAGAGTTGACTTGTTTAATGACTTATGTGTATCTGTTTCAGTTATAAGACCTTAAAAATTTTTATGACATAAGAAATGTATTTCTTTTAATGCTAGTAGCATGCTAAGTGCATGTGCTTGAAATTAGGGTTCTGGAAAATTTCCAGACATCAAATTGGTCTTTTTAGTGTCTAATAGGTTAACTCATTTATCTTAATGATTTTGGTCGTCAAGATATTTTTTGGCTCGTGCCAAAATTGTCTTGATAAATTTGAGATGACTTAGGGATGTTTTAGATAACTAATTACAGTTCAGGAATTTTGGAACCCTAGAGATTAATTTAGAATTAATCCAAGTAGAGCATTGCATTTCTAGTGTGACTAGAAAAAGACATGTGTATTAGAATTAAAGTTTTTATTTTTGACATCAAAATAATTAAAATTTTAGTATTCCTAATCGAATGACATTTATAATTTGAATTAGTCAAGACTAACACTAGTATCCAATTGGGTTCAAAAGTTGAATCGAATCACGAACTTTTGATGCATAGTCAAGTCACAACCTAAATTAAACCTCCTTTGTGTGATACATGCATTAGATGCATAGATGCATTTTAAGGGTGGTTATAGACATAGGCTCAATTTAATTGAGTTGTCCATAATCTGAATATATATATATATATGTGTGATATATATATATATAAGGATTGATAAGACCTAAGAATAAATCCCTGAACTGAAATATTAGGACTTACGCCTTCCATTGATATGGCAAGAATCAGAGGTCTTTCAGAGTTAGGTTGTTGGGCAAACCCAAGACCGCTCTACACGAATATGTTCAAACTATGAAAATTAAATTTTCGGATTAATAGGTTGGTCCTACCTGGAAGCATTGATTTGTTGGACAAACCCAAGGTCAACATGGATAGAGGAGAAGGTGGGTTATATACATAGGATGTATACGAATGAAGAGTTAATAACCCAATGAGTGTGCTAAATCAATAGTTGATGGCACAGGTCGATAGTTATATAACTGAATACAATTGGTATGAATGATACCTATTGATTGACTTAAGGTAGCTTGTTGGGCAAACTCAAGGTCATTTTTAATGATATTGGATATTGACCGATTAACAAAGTTATAAGTTTTATCGAATTCGCACTGAGGGGTATGAATTTGGATAAAATAGTGGGACCCATAATGCATGTGATTAAAGTCCTTAATAATATGCATTTATATACATTCTAACACTTTCTCTCATTCTTCAAGGTTATTGAATCGCCACGATGTCTTCGTCCAGCGTGAACTTACACTCTCTACTTGACTCCAACAAACTCACAGGACCAAACTTCTTAGATTGGCTACGGAATTTGAGAATTGTTCTCAAATATGAGAAACTAGGATATATCTTAGATGAGCCACTTTCGATCCCCCTGCTGCTAATGCTTTTGATGAAGATCAAAAAGCTTATAAGAAGTTACTGCATGATAGTGAGATGGCTAGCTGTATAATGTTAGCCTCTATGTTATCGAAACTGCAAAAGCAACATGAGGCTATGGATGCTCATACCATAGTTTACCATCTAAGGGAACTGTTTAATGAGCAAGCTTGGTCTGAAAGGTTCGAGACCTCGAGATTGCTTTTTTGCTCTAAGATGACTGAGGGATCATCTCCAGTGCAGTATACACTGAAGATGAATGGATACATTGAGAGGTTAGCCAGTTTGAGTTTCATAATGGATCATGAATTAAATATAGACTTAATTCTAACTGGTTTGACTGATAGTTATTCACAATTTGAGCTTAACTATAAGATGAACCAAATATCCACCTCTATACCTGAGCTGATTAATCTACTCAAAACAACTGAGCAAACTATTAAGAATGATAGTAAGGCTATGATGCTAGTAAACTCTACTTCTAGTTCTCGCAAGACAAACCAAAAGAAGAAGAAGAAGCCAGTGGGAGGTGTAGCTAATAAAAAGGCAAAGGAAAAAACACCAAAGGGAATATGCTTTCATTGTAACAAGGAAAGGCATTAGAAGAGGAACTGCAAAGCCTATCTAGAGTTGCTGAAGTAGAAGAAGGCATTAGATGCTCCACCGTCTACTTCAGGTATGTTATTTGTTATTGAGGTTAATACTATTTTTTATCATAACATTTGGATATTAGATATCGGATGTGGTTTATACATATGTGTAGATATGCAGGGTCTCAGGGATAGTAGACCGCTCAAGAAGGGAAAGATGGACCTAGGTATGGGAAATTGGGCAAAAGTTGCTGCATTAGCCATAGGAACCTATGTTTTGTTTCTTCCTAGTTAGCTAGAGTTAATTTTGGATAATTGCTATTATGTACACGTTGTAACAAAAAAACATTGTATCTGTTTTATGTCTTAATAAAATGGGATTTCATTTAACTTTTTCAAACAATGGTTGTTCAATTAAGTTGAATGAAATGTTGTATGGTACTGCTACATTATGCAATGGTATTTACATATTAGATATGTGCAATCTAATTTTAAATATCAATGACAATAAAAGACAAAAATGGGATAACTTAAAATCATCTTACTTGTGACATTGTCGACTTGGCTATATAAGTGAGAGATACATGACTAAGTTGTACAAGAGTGGTAGCTTAGGGTCATTTGATTATGAATCATATGACACATGCGAATCTTACTTGTTAGGCAAGATGACTAAATTACCTTTTAAAGGAAAGGGTGAACGAGCGAATGAGTTATTAGACCTAATAAATTCTAACGTATATGGTCCGATGTCCATTCATGCCAAAGGTGGTTTTATATACTTCGTTACCTTTATCGATGATTATTCACGATATGGGTATGTGCATCTAATGAGATACAATTATGAAGCATTTAAAGTGTTAAAAAAATTTAGACACGAAGTAGAGAAACAACTCGGTAAAAGTATCAAGTTATTTTGATCAGATCGAGGTGGTGAATACTTGAATGAGGAGTTTCTAAGTTATCTTAGGAATAAAGGGATTGTATCCTAATGGACCCCACCTTACACACTGCGACATAATAGTGTAGCTGAAAGGAGAAACCGAACTTTGTTGGATATAGTAAGGTCAATGATGAGCTTAGTAGATCTACTAAAATCCTTTTGGAGTCATGCACTTGAGACTGTTGTTTATGTGCTAAACAGAGCCCCTTCAAAAGCATTTGATGTTATTCCATATAAGATATGAACTAACAAAAAAACCCTATCTTTCTCATATGAAAGTTTAGGGTTATTCAGCTTAT
Organism: Erythroxylum areolatum; assembly: GCA_024520975.1. NCBI lineage: Eukaryota > Viridiplantae > Streptophyta > Magnoliopsida > Malpighiales > Erythroxylaceae > Erythroxylum > Erythroxylum areolatum. The sequence continues at coordinate 13,682,641 of JANIJH010000223.1, read as the reverse complement.
GTGAAGCGGATTCAATTAGACAAGTTGAAGCAAAATTTGATAAATGTCTGTTTCTAGGATATCGTAAGGAAACAATTAGATATCAGTTTTACAATGCTTTAGAGCAAAAGGTGCTTGTCTCAAAGCATGTTATCTTTTTAGAGAAAGAGTTTCTTCTAAGAGAAGATAGTAGGAGCAAAGTTGAATTCAATGAAGTTCATGATGCTCAAATAGACGCAAATCAACTGATTGAACCTGAGATTGTTGTTCATGGAGATGAGACAACAGTTGAACCTTTTGACACACAAAATGTTCGTAGGTCAAGTAGGATACGTAATGTTCCGGAGAGATATATATTTCTTGTAAGTGAACATAATGATGTGTTGCTCATAAAGGACGATGAGCCTACAATGTAGCGCCCCCTTACCGTAGGCTACGCACCGGGACGCCCGTAGGTCATTCCGATACATAACCCACGTTAAGG
>JANIJH010000223.1:13651863-13663494 GCA_024520975.1 Erythroxylum areolatum | reverse complement strand
GCATAAAAATGCCAAATCAGTCCTATTCACTCTCACCCCTGACCAAATTACTATTTTACCCTTCCCGTCGGGGGTGGAATGTTACACTAATGCACCGGATCTCATCAGAACTCTGAAGTTAAATGTGCTAGGGCAAAAGTAGTACAAGGATGGGTGACCTCCTAGGAAGTTCTTGAGAAAAGCAAAACCGTGAGGGCTTGGTTGGGCCAAGGCCCAAAGCGGACTATATCTGTGGGCAGGTGGTCTAAGAGAGTGCCCACAGATCAGAACATCGTTGATCTTTTGACTAAGTCACTTCCTCAAATGAAAATTTGTTTCTAATGTACTCACTTATGGTATTAGATACAAAGGTGATTGACTTTAGTACAAGCGGGAGATTGTTAAAGTAGTGCTCTAAAGGCAATCACCTTTAACACTTTTATACAATCTTGCTCAGTAAACTTATTCTCTAAAAAGAACCCTTATATTTATTTAAGTATTTCCATACTTTAGTATATAAATTGATTACTTCTTTTATAAATGAAAAATATATTGTGTGCTAGTTTTATGCTTTATTAATGTCCCGTCTCAATAAAATAACAATTAGGAATAATTTATAGATAATATATACATGCAATATGAATATCATAATTTTAATTTCATCATGATTTGATTTGCAAGATACATTTTTCATATAGACTTTATCTTAGACATCAACTAACTAAAAAAATATGTATAAGATAAAAAATACCTTTAAATAATTATTTCATGAAAAACTACAACCGACTAATTAGTTATAAGGTACAAACTAACAATTTAATCATTCTCCTTTTTGTTTTTCACAACTGGTTACATATTGTATTTAATTTTTCCTAGTCTTTGTCCCATTATTTTTATTCTTTCTCTATTTTCTTTTTCCTCTCATTTATTTTTCCAATTCATTTTTCAGTTGTTTTTCTCTCTTAATGAACCAAAGGAGGTTCTAATTGAACTTTTGATAATAACAAAACATAATTGCTACTAACGAGTTTTTAGTTGATGAGAAAGAACATAAGAATAAGACGATGTTTTGCAATATTCAAGATCAACACTAAGTCAAGAAATAAATTAAGACACATCGAGATTATTTCATGTATTTCTTATTATAAGCTCATCTTGATCGTCTTTTATAATCCAAGAGGCTCACCATGCATAAATATTTCATCTCTTTTATTTGCATGAGTTCTTACATTCATTAAGTGACATTGAAGCTTTTGATCGTTGAAATTCTTTACAAAATATTGTGAGCAGTGTTTTAATGTTATTTGGATTAAATAAATTGGTTTGAAGACATTTGAAGTTGTTCAAATTGTATTTTTAGGGTGATTGATTAACCTATATGAGTTAGTGGTCAATCAATATAAATTAAAATTATAAAAATTGATATACTGTGAATTTGTAGCAATATTAGTTCATGTAATGTCAACCAATATGTCATATTAATTGACCAATATATGTACTAGTCGACCAATATTCCAATGGTTAGTGAATTTAGAACCTCGAATGTATACTGATCAACCATATAGGATTGAATATAGTTGCTATAACAACTATTTCCTAGCTCCAACGGTTATTTTGGGTCTCGAGACATTATAAATAGGTATTTTCTCACTGATTTTAGTATTAAGAGGCTTTTTAAGTGCTCTATACACACATTTCTAAGTTTTTTTTTGATCAATTAAGCATTCATTGTCTCATTTTGAGTGTGTGAGCCTTTTGTAATTATCAAAGCATCTAAGTGAGTAATTTTTGAGTTGTAAGTTATTTGTTGGGTTTGAGATCATTGTATTAGGGCGATCAAAAGTGATTTGAGTTTCCTCTTTACTTTAAAGAGAGATTGAAAAGGAGATTCCTCTTTGTCAAAATAAAATATTGTATAAAGGATATTCTTTGTCTCAAACGAATAAATATAGTGAAAATCTAATATGAGTTTGGGGAGTGGGCGTAGGCAAAGATTGTTTGCTGAACTACTATAAATTAGTTTGCATTTCTCTTCCCTTACTCCTTATTTTATGATTTAATTCATTTGCTTTTTTTTAATACTTGCATTCACTAGAGTCAAAACTCTAGATAAAGGAAATGAACCTATCAATACATTCGAAAAAAAGACTAGATTGTGTAATAATAAAAGTCAAAAAGAATACTTACCTAAAATATATGATCCTTTATTCAGTGGGTCCTAACGTGGAAGAATCTATTTTTTTCACCTTTAAGCATAAATGAAACTTCCATAAAAATTCCATAAAAAAAGATTATGAAAAATTAAACTAAAGATTTTTTCTGTGAAGAATTTTCTATTTGAGAGTTTATCAACTGCAATTTTTGTTTTTTAATTTTTAATGACTTTTTTCAGAATCCTATTTTTTTTAACAAATTTGATCGTATTCAAAAAATCTGCAAATGTAAGAAGAATCTTCTCCTTTGAGAATAATCAAAAAAGAATCTCATGTTTGCTTTTCGTGAAAAAATCTCAATTAAAGTGGAGGGGTTCTTTAAACAACAAAGAGCTGTGTCAACTATTCAATTAAACGATATTAAGCATGTTTTCCGTCTCTTCTCGAGAAAGAAGTGGGTTATTTCTTTACAAAATTGTGCTCAATCATAAGCGACACCTAAAATGTAGAAGAGCATAACATGATTGATTCAGCCTTCTTCTTAATTCTGTTTTACCATAGCAAAATTATCAATCTTGCCAAAACCGCAAGAGGATTGCCATTATCTTCTTCAATTAACGGAACTCATCATGGAAGCTAGTCATCACAGTCATCCTCTTCATTAAATATTGCATTGTAAAATACATACGGGCTCTTAATAATCTCTGACAATGACAGGAATCCATCTTGATCTGTGCCTGCCTGTGAAATGACGTAATCTGCTTGTTGTTTTGCATAGTAACTCTCTGATGGATGAAGCTTTCCAATTATGGGTTGTAATTCTGTCATCTAGGTATCCGTCACCATCTACGTCTCGCATTCGCTTATCTTCTCCGTGACCATCTCATTCATCTATTAATAGACCAAGACCAGTTCAACTGGATTTTCTCTCGCATTCGCATGTCCCTGAACATTTCCATTTCCAAAATTGCGATTAGGTTTTGATTTTAAGAATTAGGACTTAATTTTTAATTAAAATTATTATAACCAAGTAATATTATTTAAGTAATCAATGTTTATTAATTCTAATTATAAATTAGAAAATATATTAAGTTTCTTAAATAATTTAAATTTGTTAATATTATTTTTGACAGTATATTTTATTGTGTCATATACACGCAGTGGAATCTATATTATCAATAAAAATTAGTAAATTTATATTTGGTTAGTACTGACGTGACATATAATAGCTATGTCCATTTATAGTTCATTCTCTTATAACAGTGGTAGTGCATACATATGGTAATATTTTAGATCCATTACGTGCACAAGATCACGATATAAGAACCGCCGCCTACAAATAAATGTCATTTTATCCATTACTCTAAATGAACAAATTTGGAGAAGTCATGGGAGTTTTTGTTGGTGCTTTTGGGTCTCTATTACTACTTGCTTTTATTCAGAGCAGTCTATTGATCACTTGCACAGGAGCTGATTCAAACCCTATAAGATGTATCAGTATTGAGAAAGAAGCTCTCCTTCAGTTCAAAGAAAGCCTCACAGGCCTGTCGAGCCAGTTGTCGTCATGGGTTGGCAAAGATTGTTGCTCATGGGTGGGAGTTAGCTGCAGCAACATTACTGCTCATGTACTCAAGCTTGATCTTCATAATTCTGTTCCATGTGATATTGATCCCACAGCTCAGTCCTGCTTGGGAGGTGAGATAAACAAATCTCTACTTGGCTTGTCACATCTCCCTTATTTAGACTTGAGTAACAACAATTTTTCTGGTGCTGAAATTCCAAGCTTTCTTGGTTCCTTGAGGAACTTGGAATATCTCAATCTTTCTAACACACTTCTGGAGGGAAGGATTCCACAACAGCTCGGTAATCTCTCAAACCTGAGGTTTCTTGATCTTGGTGGGAGTTATAAACTGAGTATTGATAGCTTGTATTTTGTTTCAACCCTTCCACTTCTAGAGTTCTTGGACCTTTCTGAATTGCGCATAGTCAATTCCCAGAGTTGGTTAAAATCCATAAACATGCTTCCTTCTCTGATCCACTTAAGTTTGGATGCTTGTGGACTTTCTCACATGCCAATCCTTGTGTCTGTTAATTTCACATCTCTTGCATTTCTTAACCTCGGGGACAACAACTTCAATTCTGCCATTCCCAGTTGGATGTCCAACATAAGCAACAGCATTGAATATCTTGATCTGCATTACGATGCTTTACGAGGATCAATACCAACTGAGATTGGTAGTTTGAAATTGCTCCGAATCCTCGACTTATCTTTCAATGAGCTGGAGGGTAGAGTTCCAGAAACATTGAGGGACCTATGCAATTTGGAGGAGCTTTACCTGCGAGTGAACAAGTTGACTGGAGATATATCTGGATCTTTTGGCAATCGATCTGGTTGCATCAAGCAAAGTTTGAAGGTGTTAGAACTTTGCTACAATGGTCTTGAGGGTGAAATGCCATATGAGTTGGGAGAGTTCAAGAATGTGGAGTACCTTCATCTCTCTTCGAACTCCATTCATGGTCCAATCCCAGAATCCATAGGAGGAATGTCAAGTTTGAGAGAGTTGTTTCTCCCTGGAAATAAGTTGAATGGCAGTATACCAAAAAGTTTGGGACAGCTTTCTAATCTTAAACATTTGCACGTGCGAAACAATTCGTTGAGTGGGGTGGTCTCAGAGCTCCACTTTTCAAAACTCGCCGACTTAATTGATTTACAATTGGGATTGAACTCGTTAATTTTCCATGCTGATCCCAAGTGGATACCTCCTTTTCAGCTTTTAGTGCTGGACTTGATATCCTGCAATGTAGGGCCTCAGTTTCCACAGTGGCTCAAAACCCAATTAATCATCGGCAGCTTAGCAACGCCTAATGCAAGCATCTCAGGTAGTATCCCCTATTGGTTTGAAGAAATATCCGGTACCATTGGATATTTGGATTTATCTGGCAATCAAATTAGAGGAAGTCTTCCAAGGATGAAAGCTCTTGTTTATAAATATCCCTATAGGTTCATCAGGCTGAAGTCTAATAAGCTCGAGGGTCCTTTAATTCCCTTTCCTTCAGATACAAATCTTTTGGATCTTTCTGACAACTTGCTTGTTGGTCATATTCCTTCATCAATTGGCAATCTAATGCCACAATTGGCATCTTTGTCTGTCTCAAGTAATATGCTGAATGGTGAAATGCCACCATCTCTGTGCCAGATGAAGTATTTATATGTTCTTGATCTATCAAAGAATCTACTCTCTGGAAGACTTCTGGAATGTTGGAGCAACTTTCAAAATTTGGAAGTGCTAGATTTGGGAAATAATAATCTAAGCGGTGACATTCCATTTTCCTTGGGTTCTCTAAAAAAGCTAAAATCCTTGCACATTCAAAGCAATACCCTACAAGGCAATATACCTATATCATTGAGCACGCTCTATGGTTTGACCATTCTCCATGTTGGTGATAATCTTTTCACTGGTTTTATTCCAAAATGGATAGGTGAGAACCTAACTGTTTTAGGAGTGCTGGACATCCATTCCAATATGTTTGAGGGTGAAGTTCCACACCAGCTTTGCAATCTTAAGCATCTCAGGGTACTGAATCTAGCAAGCAATGATTTGATTGGTAAACTTCCTGCTTGCCTTGGTAACTTAACTTCAATGCAAGTGAGAAACAACAAAGCAGTTGATGATTTCTGGGAGAAATTTAATTCCATCGATTACGATCAACTCCCGATATTAGGTCCCTACATTTATAAAGATAAACTCCCAGCTATTATGAAAGGGGCAGAGCGTGAATACACAAGCACGCTTCGATTTCTCTTTTCCATGGACCTTTCAGGAAATGGGTTTACTGGACGAATTCCAGAGGAGCTGATGAGTCTTTCGAAGTTGCAAAATTTAAACTTATCTGGAAACAAATTTGAGGGAGAAATTGCATCAAATATTGGCAACTTGAAATGGTTGGAGTCCTTAGACTTATCCAGAAACAGGCTCTCAGGTGCAATTCCGCCAAGCATTGCCCAGCTGAACTATTTGGATCATTTGAATTTGTCGTTCAATAATTTGTCTGGCCCTATACCAACTGGCAATCAGATACAAACGCTGAACGACAAATCCATCTATCTTGGTAATATTTACCTTTGTGGGCCTCCACTAAGAAGCTGTGAAGAGCTGTCTGAACCTCAAGGTAATTCCAAGTCAAGGCTGAAAGACGTGTCTATCTGGTTTTTCTGTGGTTTGATGAATGGGTTTACGATTGCATTTGTTGGAGTTTGTGTGCTTTTACACTACAAGCAATCATGGATGCTTCGGGTGATGAGTACAATTAAAACGAGACGAAGACGAGTGTAGAGTATATTGTACTTGATAACGTCAACACTATCTGTTGGCATCGGTTCTTCAACCATCTCGGTTTTACTCCTTACCATCTTCTCTAAATTCTCATCGTTTCCGAAAATCTCTCGTCCCTCCATAACCCACAAACCAACTTCACTACCATCACTTAATTAGGCATGACAATTGGGCCTGGATTTTTAGGGCTGGCCGGGCCGGGGCTGTCCTGGCTTGATAGGCCCGACCAAGAGAGACAAAAAATCGGGGTAACCTAGCCGATTGTCATCTCCACAACTAGCATAAGGAAACCAACCATACTACTAGACCTTTGCTAGGGGAAATAGAAGAGCGAGCAACTAGCCATGCCACAGAGAGAGTACGAGGCGATAGATCCATCACTAAAGGCGAAGACGACAAAACCGGGACCGGAGTCCGGAGACGATGCCCAGGAGGTTCTAAAGACGGTGAGAGACTGCAGCTCACGGTCCTTTAAAATGATATCTATGTATGAATCTTCATCCCAGTTGGTCGCATCTCCCCACATGGTGGTGATTTGGACTAGGGTTTGACGCGATCCTGGCCAGTGATTCAGTCTTAGTTAGCTTGCACTTCAACGATGCCGTTGCGAGACGTTTTCTTTCCCTTTCCTGTTGTTCGGTGTGGGGGTTTTGCTTTGGAGGGGGGAAATTAAACAAAGGCAATAAAGTCAACAAATTAAGCTTTGATTGGTTCCAACTTAATTTTTAAAAATTAAGATTAATCATAAAATTGGACTAAATTAATTAAATTAATATATTAAATTATATTTAAAAAATAAATTTAAGTTTTTTAATTGAAATTTATTTTTAAGATTACAAATTATACATGTTTAAATAATAACAATAATAATAAAATAAATAAATTTGCTACTATATTTATTACTTTAAAAATTATTCATAAACATAAATAACTATTTCAAAATTTAGTGACAAATAAACACTTTTTAAGTTATAAGTTATCTAAAAACAAAAAAAGATATCAAAAACTTTTTGTTATTATTCTAGATAATAAATTTTAATAAATTTTGAAATGTTTGCTTTATCATTGTAAAAATTGTGCCTTCACTTATAAGATTAATGTAGATTGTTGACTTTTGAAAAACCATATTTAGGGCATGTATGTGATGGAATGTATAGAGCTCACAAAATAATTATAAATCTTTTTAAAAGGAAGGAAAATTTATACAAGTCCTATACAGATATTATTGATCAACAATGAGATAATCATCTTACTTGAAGGATCTACTTAATAATTTATTTTCTCAATCTTTATTGTTTATATAGGCATCGATGTATTTTTTTAAATTTTTACTTACTCTTATAATATTTACTTATTATTTATTATATATACTGATTTTATAGCTGTTTAATACGGTTGAACATTTAAATTTTAAACATTTCATTTAACCAGTTCAATATCCGGTCTAGTTTTCAAAACATTGATATTTATATTAACTAGTGGAACAATTAATTAGTAATACTATCTAACAAATTTATGTTGATATTTCACTACTAAAAGAGTTGGATTATTTTAAACTAGCATTAAATTTCACTATTGGCATGTTGCCTAATACTATGCTTTTATAGAGTTATTAGATTATGATTGATTAGAAGAGCACAAATGATTTGCCTTTAGTTCCAGACAAGACGGGCAGGTATACGTACATAGTTTATTAGTAGTTGTACGATTAATTAGAGGACAGCAAGTGACATGGCTTCCAGTCTCAGACATGATGTGCAGATTGCTGTACATTATATACGAACTTCAGACAACACTTAGAAAAAGGATTTTTTTTAAAAAAAACTTTATTATTAAGAAACATTAATTTTATTTTAGAAAATTTTATAAATTTCTAATTTTTATCAAAAGATATTTTAATACTTCAAAATTTATATTATGAAAATTTTCAATTTAAAAAGAATTATTTCTCCTGTTAATAAATGATAATGACAAATGAAACATTTCATATATTTGTTTAGAAGTAATTATTAATTGTAAGGTTAATATTTATTTACTTTTTAATGATATGATATCATACTAAATATTTAATATTTAATTAAGTTAGAAATATTATATAAAGATTTTTCTTATTACATTCACATAATAAAATTGAAAGAAATTCACTATAAATATAAAGATGTCAATTTTATTATTTATAAAAATTCATTATATTTGAAGGTTTATAAAAAGGCTTTTTTAAGAAAATTTAAAAATACAAAATATGAATTAATAATATATTACCATTTAAAAAAAAATCTCTAACTAGTTTAGAATAAATTTGATGGAACTTTCTTAAATCACTCCTATATTTAAAGTGTCACTTATTTCCTTTCCATTTAAACCAGATAAAAAAAATTGTTGTTACTCAATAGTAATTTAATACTCTTCACTATAATATATATAGTACAACTTTCTTGACAAGAAAATGATACCTATCCAACATTCTCATTTTTTATATCCCTTTATTTTGTTAAGTTCTCTCTTTATGGTTTATTCAATTGATTGTTTCACATTTTTTAATATGAATTTGAACTCATTTAGTTTACAAAATTTTTATAATTAGAATGAAAACTATAAATTATAAGGATCAAATTGGAGTTAATGATGGATCCAAGCTTGTTAGGAGATCCATATCTCTCACGCCTTTCCCTATGCACGACCCCACTCGCCCTACCATTTAACATCGAACTTATCCCTTCTCCAATTCCCCCCAAAGTTTTAAACTTTTCAAAGCGTTTGGTTAACCTGCAAGAATAGATAAGGAATTGAATGATAATTCTTTAGGAATAGAATAGATGAGGAATATAATAGATTATGTATTATTTAGTTTGGTTTATTCCTAAGAATTTATAATGATAATATAATGTCAATGTTTGGTTTGAAAACATAAATTCAGAATGAAAAATGAATAATTAACAAAAAAACCAAAATATCCATTAATCCCCTCTAACTACATCATCATCATCATCATCATCATTATTGATTTTCTTTTTCTTCTTCTTCTTCTGTGGATTCCTTAACGGTATTTTTGTTCAACAAGTCCTCATTTTTATTGTCAACCCACTTGGAATAGATAAAGATAGAGAGAGGATGGGTTTAGTTATTCCTCAAACTCAAGGAATAAGTAAATCTTTGGATTATATACTCTGTATGTTTTCTTCAACCAAACAAGAGAATAACCTATTATCAAGAATAGATCAGAAATGAAATGGTGATTCCAGTCAACTAGACACTTCATTAATTGATCCTTCTTGTGACGCTTCTTCATGCTTGCATCTCTTAACCCAAAAACCAAGCAACCCAACCCCTGTATGAAAAACAATTCCTTTATCTTAGCCTAACCTCTGCAAATATTGAAAAGGCCTTCGAAGAACTCAAAATCTCATCACATAAAGAATAACTAAAGCCAAGTAGTAGATGACCATACCCTTTAAGAAAAGTTGAAATTCTTTCTAGTACAATTAAATGGAGAGCCCTTTATTATATCACCACCTGTGGAGGTCCTCAATGGTAGAGCCCTGAGATGTAACATAGTTTTATTTAGATATTTCCTACCTAAAATATTTTCATTCCCCCATATTTAAACCGAGATAAAAGCCAACTAAGGAAAATTAGATTTAGAAAATACACTAATCAATGAAGAAGATTTCTTGGGCTTTAGATTTGAAAGTAAGGTAGGAATAAGCCTTTAAAATGGGACAATGGCACATTATAGGTAAGCCACAATTATTACAAAAGTGTAGGCTAGGTATGTCTCTAAATGAAAGTAGCATGAAGAAAATACCTATTTGGGTAAACTTTCACAATGTATCACTAGAATACTGGTCTACAATAAGTTTAAGCTATCTATTTAGCTCAATAAGGGAACTTATTTACTTGGATAAATAAATAATAGGCTTGTAAAGAATTATATATATACTTGTATTTGCTTGAAGCTGAGGCTTAAAAAAATTACCGATTACTTTGAGTCTAAAGAGACTAAATGAAGAAGGGGTTAATGGAGTCTAATATATTACTTACTTAATAATGAAAACTTGCATCACAGACAAGCAAAAAATATTGGAAACTTAGGGGGACAATTTATCATTAGAGAAAGTTATGAATTGGTGAGCTCAATCTCAATACACAAATGAATAAAGGGAAAGGGGAGGCTTAGTATGATTTGTAACCAAATTTTCCTTTAGTAAAACATCATGTTTCTTTTGAAACTCTATAAAACAAATATGTCTCTAAGAATGAGGAATTATTTTTACAATCTACATAATCCAAGATTGATGGCTCCACACTAAAACTTTTGAAGAGTCATATTTTGAAGATTAGATTCTAATGGATATATGGAATAAGGAATTGATATAGAAGAATCCAACAAAGTAGGCTCGGGGAATAGAGGTTAAGAAGGAAGCTAGCAAACATAAGGAGGGCAAAGCTACAAATCCGATGACAACATTGTAGGCTAAGATCGACAACCTCAACAAACAAGTGAATAGCTTGACAACAACCTCTTTCTTTCTATTTAAAGCAATTCAACAAGGATGGGACCTATGTTGATGAGAGATTCATATCACAACTTGTTATTTCCTATTGGAAAATAACGAACGTGCAACAATTTAACTTCAATGAAGCACAATTTTGTCTGGGAAGTAATCATCCTTATTTGAATACATACAATCTGGAGTGGCAGGACCACTCAGATTTCTTTTAGTCTAATAATGCAAGGGGTCCAATAGGAAATTATGGCCCTCAGGATTTCTACAAGATGAGTCTAGTTCATGGGATTCAGAATTAGACAAGAGCATGGGCAAGATTATAAGCATGAATGAGGCCCGTAAGAGGTTGGAAGGGAAGTTTGAAGAAGTAGCTAAAAACCATGCCTCTTCTATTCACAATCTAGAAGTTCAAATGGGCCAAATGGCCAATTTATTATATATATAAAGTGTAACATCCCCTCTCCTATAGGAAGGACATTTTGGTAATTAGGATGGGTTCGGGATATTTAATTATATCTCGGCATGCGCATACAACATATAGCCTCTATAATTACTGATTGGTCGCACATGCACATAGTATACTTCTGTGTGAAATTAATGGGGTAATTGAGTTTGGAAAATTATTTGGACCGCACCATAAATCGTTTTACATTTTTA
>JANIJH010000223.1:13632972-13647888 GCA_024520975.1 Erythroxylum areolatum | reverse complement strand
CTTCAAATTTTTACACTTTTCTCTTTATTTCTCAATTTTCAACTTCCATTTCAAATCAACTCATTCTCTTAAACTTTTATAACCCATATAAATCGACTCAAATATTGAAGTCATCAAAACTAAACAATTCTTTTTTAATAAATTTTTCTTAAATTCATCAAATTTTCTTAAATTCATAAATTTTCTCACCAATTTTTTTCTCATTTAAATTCATTTTAATATTTCTAATTTTCGCCAAAAGTTCGGGGTCCAACACTTATAATAGACACTGGTTGAGCATAAAAGTGAAGTGCACATCAAGCTAATGATGTTAACTAAGAGGTACTTGGGAGGCAACCCAAAACTTAGGATTTTATTTATTTATTTGTTATTTTTATGTTTATTTTAATGGTATTTTTATTTTTATTTTTATGATTATTTTGTAAGGAATTGGATTGCTGGAATTTTATGGCATGAAGTGTCTGTAAATTCCATCGCACACGTCAACATCGCCTCAATTACTATAAGTGTTCTTGCACTAACTTTGTATTTATTGTTCTTTATTTGTCTCTATTTGTATTATTTTGTTTCTCACATTGAAGACAATTTGTTGTTTAAGTATGGGGATGTATATTCTTTTCATATCATTTGTGTGTAAATTGGCATTTAGATTGCGTTAGTTTTTTATTAGGTTGACATATTATAATCATTTTGTTGCATATGTGTGCATTGTCTAAATGTGTCAGTGGCAAGAATTGAATAGAATTAGTTTAGCTTTGAACATGATCATTTAATTTGTAAAGGATTATTAACTTATGAACTTTGTGTTTTAAGTATCTTTGGGATGAATATGTATGTTAATTAGGATATGACATCAATTCTTTCACTTTATGACTTTTATTCGTAAACATTTATAATTATAGTCATTTGAATTGGTTATCATTATTAGTACACTTTTATGAGAGTGAGGATTACAAACAAATAAGATGGTCTTAAAAAAAAGGAGTGTAAATTAAGTTCCAATTAAGCTGTCCCTTTTTACCAAATATTAGGTTAACAATTGAGTTGGTAACCAGTTAATTATTGTGATATAATTGAGTAATTGGGGGCATTCACGATAAAATATTTGTCTTCAGTTTAAAGAACTAGAATGACGCTTCAACTAAGCTAAATAAAAAACATAGCCTAGTTGAGTAATCGGAGGATGTTCATACAAGGTGTTTGCCTTTTCGTTAAAATACTAGATTGTCATTCAAGAAAATATTTAAAAATGGTGTTACAATAAATAAAACTACTATCTTTCAAAATAGAAAGAATTTTCGTAAAAGGATACTTAATGATAGTTTACCTATTTGATTGATTAATAATAACAAGTGCATGCTTACAAGGGCCATAAGTGTCAGAAGAGAGTGTTATGTTTTAATTGATATGTATATTCAAATCAAAGCACTTCAACATGAAACGAATAAGTGAGAATGTTGGCATATTTTGAATGATCGATTTTTAAGGTTAAGTTAATTCCATGAGATTTGATGCTATTGTTCCATTATTGTATTATTGCATGAATGCCTGTTTATATAGTTATATGTTTTGTGTTGTTTCTGTTTTTAGTTTTACTTGAGGACAAGCAAAGGATTAAGTGTAGGGATGTTGATAGGTGTATATTACCCTATGTTTTGCTAGATGTTTAAGTGTGTTTTTAAATCTTTATTATATTATTATCATGTATATAGGCTTAGAATTATGTTATTGTTAATATTTGTATGTATTCTAATGTTTGTTTTGTTTAAAGCAAGAAATAGATCTTAATTTTATGTTTCAAGAGTTGTTTAATGTCTTTGCTAGTGATGGAAACTAGGAAATTGAAGAATTAAGAAGATGGTGGCTAAATGAAGTAGTGCAGGATTGTGACTTGCTTATCATGATCGTGATAAAAGTAAATTTCCAAATGCATGATCATGACACCCGTGTCACAATTATGAAAGCACTTTCTAGGCATGCCCTTTATAGTATCTTTTAGGGTTTGGGGGTATTTTTGGAACCTAGTAAAGTAGGGAAACCCTAAAAACAACCCTAGGACCTTAAAGTACAATTTAAGAACATGAAAGACACAAAAAAAGCAACAGCCACACACCAAATTGAATTTCTAAGATGTTTATCATGTCTATGGAGTCCTAAACTCATATTGGGCATTAGTTTGGATTTATTTTGTGATTTTATTCAATGTTAATTCAATCAATTTATGGTGTTTGTGATAATTGTTCATGCTCATATTTTGACAACAAATGGAGAGAGTGATTTAAAAGTAATCAAATTAGATTGCACAACGAGAGTTAGTAGTTTAATAAGTCATGCAATTATCAAATTAACAACCATTCGAAGAGAGATCTTGTGTAAGAAATTGACTATCCAATAGATATCTTCATGTCTAATTGAAAATGTTAGGAAAGTTTTGTGAATCGAGAGGATGCAAATTTGGAAATTTCATATTCAATTAAAGTTAATTGACTAGGTCAAAATTGGATTCCAATGTCATTAAAACTTTCAAAGTGTTAAGGCTCCCAAAGAAAGAGATATTTTTTAAATGAGTTACATATAAAAAATTGGTTGATTACAAAAAAATTATAAACTTTTCACAATTTCTCGAGCCCAAATTTTAAAAAGTAACAATCAAATACTCAAACTTTTAATTTCTTACAAATATAATCGAACATTAGTCTTTCTGTTAATGTCAGTAATGCAACTTGCCATATCAACTAGCATATTTATCATATGAATTTAATTTCCATGTTAGCATATTATAAAATAAATATATGAATTTTAATTTAATTAATTTACCATAATTTATAATATTTAAAATTAATAAAAATATTAATGCATAACAAAACCCAATGCTTATCCACGCTATATCACTCACCTTTCATTTGTCAATTTTTCTACATTTTCGTTTTTTTTCCGTTGATACATCTAATTAACATCTCTCTTTCAACCATATAATCTATATCTTATTATTTTTACTCTTATTTTGTTAATATTCTCCTTGTTGAGAAATTAAAGAAAAAGTGGAAAAGGTAGACAAAGAAGAAAAACAGAGAAGGCAAAGAAAGAGAGAAATTTAGGAGAGATTCTATATTGTTTACCTCAATGCTTCATTTTGAAAATTTAAAATTTTCCATGTTTCCAAACACACTGGGAGTTGTGTTTTTCTCACGAGCAATAAGCAAAGTATCTCTTCAAAAAAAAATCAAAGAGTATATAGTTCAAATTTTCATGGTCTTGGTTGTAAGTTTGAAGACCATATTGAGTAAAACCTTTAACTTATGCAAATTCTTGAGCCCTACTTGACAGTTAAACAAAGCATAAAGGAAGCTTTATGGGAGTTATTTTTAAACTAAGTTGTTTTTTGTTAGGAACTTTGAACAAACTCAAATTAAATTTACTGGAGAAGTAATTTGAGATATGTCTCCTCTATAGTAGCTTATCATGTACCTCCATATTAGGTCTATAGCTAGGGATGTTATTCATGATGGAGTTAAAACCCTTCTATTTGTAGTGTGAATTCCCCTCGTCTATGATTAAATTAACCTTAGCTTTTAGGGGGATTAATAGCACAAAATTTTCCAATCCTTAGATCAATTGTAAGAGACCTAAATCATTCCAATTATCTAGTCAAAACCAAGTGTGTTTTTTATTTCTCACAATGATTTTTTATTTCCTAGAACATAATATTTTTCAACTTCAATATTTGGTTGAGTGTCTAGGAATTGTTCTGATAAGCTTTGATACTCTAGAAACTTTTTGACATTTGATGATGCCAGTATTCAACCATTTGACCCAAATTGATTGGGAGACTGTGAAGATCTTTTAAATCCACTTTTATAAAAGCATCTTGTTAGTTTTCATAATTGAATTTATCCCCAAACCACCTTCATCCTTAGCATCATATACTTCAAACCATTTGACTTTGGCTCCTAGATGATTGTTAGTCCATAAAAATTGTTCATAATTCTCTTTACATCCTTGATCACCTTTTGGGGCATTTAAAGGTGGCTATACTAGTGAGTGAAGATTGTTAAGAAATACATAAATACGTTGTAACCTATCAGTATTTAATAAAAGTTATTATTTTAATGATTGATTCTTTTACATATGGAATAAAAAGGAGATTGGAAAATCTCAATATTAAAGATCCCCAAATATTTCAAGGGGAGCTCATAATATGTAAGGCCTGATATAGTCTAAATGATAAGGTCTTTATTAAAGTTAGCTAAAATATAAAAATAAATTTTGCTTCTTTCTATTATTAGCCCAAGGATCAAACTAAAGTAACGATAGGATTGCATTGATGTTTAAATTAAACTAGGGTTAGCCCTACTAAGAAGAAGAGATCATTTAAAATATAACTTGAAATTTATTTATGCTCAATCTTGTGAGCAATTAGCCTAGTTAGCACCTATATAAGATAGAGAATGAGTAAGGAGAGATAGAATCCCTTATCTTAAATCCTTAGCACCTTTAAATGTATGAGTAGGCTCCCCATTTGCTAAAATTGTAAAGGATGTTCTCATATGTAGCTCGCTATCCAATCTATAAACTGATTAGGAAATCCAAAAATAGTTTGGGATGTCTAGTTAACTGAATCAGAAGTTTTATTAAAGTCAATCTTTATGAGCAACTTCTTAACAGCCTTTTACTTTGATAGCTCTTAAAGAGCTCTTAAGCTAAAAGCAAATTATCACCTATACTTTTTCCTTTTGTATATGCCCCCTTATTAAGATTAATATAACTCTTTAGTACCCTTTTTAGTCTAATTGCAAGCATCTTTAAGATGATTTTCAGATCACATTTTAATATGAGATTAACTTACAATCATTTAAGATGCAAGAATTTGGCTACTTAAGGATGAGACAAATGTATATCGCATTGAGCTCCTTAATCATTCATCCACTAGAGAAGAACTCCATTGTTGAATTAGTTCCCAAGTCTCCCATCAGGTGCCAGATTTGCTGAAAGAAGAATGCATTCAGCCCATATGGTTTAGGGGCTTTCTCAAGGTTCATACTAAAAAAGGGCAAGCTTGACATCCATTAAACTAAAAAGTTTTAAAAGTAACTCCTTATGTTGTTGAGAGAGAGAGTTATGAACAAAATTCCTTATTTTCTTATTTTAGTTTTCGTGAGATCCATTATTGACCTCCATTTCTAAAGCATGAAAAACTGTCCTTGATTATGTCAGAGGCCAAATTCCAGAACTCTTATTGTAGTGCTCTCATGATTGAATTTGAAAATGAAAATTTCTTCCACATTAATGAGAGAGTTTTCCAATCCCGTATCTTTTCAAGAAGCTTCTACCCAAGTTTAGACTTAGGGAAAGGAAGGTCTTTAGCCTGTGAAAAGCTCCATTTATAAGATCTATCGTTAAGCACCTTAATAGATGATGAAATAATCATAAAAACGAGGTCTGAGGGTGGGACAAATATGAGTTTGGTTGATGAGGAGTCTCCTACTACTTAACACCAAGGTTTTTTTTTTTTTTGAGGGTAAATGTACAATCTTTAAAAAAAATCAATCTTTAAGAAAAGAAACTAATTATTTTGATGGAACCTAAAAAAAATAAAAGATAAGAAGATGTCTGAAACGTGGAGTCTTCTTCTCAATAATATGCAGCTTTATCTTTATTTAATGAAAAGGTTGTTTCCAATATTAATAAATAAAATTAACTAAAAATAATAATTCAAAGAAATTTGACCAAAGGATAACAAACGATAGAGTTGAGATTTTCGGGAGAAGAGAGACAAAAAAGATTAATTAAAAATATACATTTATTAACTCACGTCTTTGAACAATTTTATCGAATCCCAATAGTTCTGATTGAACTTAACTTCTTATTGAGATAATGTACAATGTAAGTGATCTTATTGTTGAAATAGTACTTTTGTAAAAGAAAGATAATTATTTTTAGCCGATATATTATATTTTAAAAATGTGTTTTTATGCCCTCATTTTCTACTCTCATTTCACATTTCACTTAATTCACAAGAAGTCAGTAACCTGAACTAACATTATAAAAAAATTCAAAAACTTTATGTTGTAGAAAAAACTTTAAAACTAAAATTTAATCTTATTTGTAATAAAAATTTAATTTCATCCCCTAGATATATTCTTAGATTTTTAGATGACTATTTTTAAAATGAATAACAATATAATTAAACACTTTGGGAAATATTTAAAATTTATTTATTTTCATCAAATTTAATTCTTAGAAAGATTATCAATTTCAAATATTGAATTGTTTTACAGACATTTGAACATATTTTTATGAATTTTTAAAATTTTATCAAATTAAAATTTTAAAATAAATAACAGTTTAGTATAATTAAGTTCTTTTACTAAGTAAGATATAATATATGTTATGCCATTACATCATTGATTAGAAGACCACTGGTGACATGGCCTCCAGCTTCAGACGTGTATACGTACGGAATCCACGACCTAACGTGGGGAGCTCTACTTGGTGGACCTCTGTGTATTATTTTATTATAACCGATCAATAGAACGTGGAGACTACCACCTCCCAATGTGTTTCATTGTTGAACAAAGATACAAGTCTCTTTTTTAATTTCTTCTTTATCCTCAAGCCTTCTTGCTCTCTGTGTGCATACGTATATATATAAATATAACAGTACTTGATCTTCTAAATCATATGCATGCATAGCAATAACTTGGTGCTGTTCTTGTCCCTTTGAAGTAGTAGGAGAAATCACCATGAGGATTATCAACGGTATTATTAGTTGCGGGATATGCATTTTTCTAGTTGGCATGTTTCATTTCCAAGCAGCCATTGCTGGAGGCTTCGATTACGCCGACGCCCTTGACAAAACTTTACAGTTCTTCGAGTCACAGAGGTCTGGCAAGCTACCGGAAAACCAAAGAGTTCGGTGGCGAGGAGACTCGGGACTCAAAGATGGCTTTCTTCAAGGGGTGAGGGAGCCTCATATCGTTCATATATATATGTTAATTAAGTCTAAGAATATGTTGTGATTCATTTCTTTACGTAGTCGATGATGATATTACTGTGTTTTTGGTGGTGCGAATGTATTAATTACGGATGCAGGTGGATTTGGTGGGAGGTTATTACGATGCGGGGGATCATGTGAAGTTTGGGTTGCCAATGGCATTCACTGTAACAATGCTTGCCTGGGGAGCTGTTGATTTCAGGAAGGAGATCACTGATTTGAACCAAATGGGACATACCCTGTGGGCTATCAGATGGGGCACTGACTACTTCCTCAAAGCTCACAAACAGCCTAATCTTCTCTGGGCTCAGGTACTTAAATTTAAGAATGTAAATCGATAGCATATACACATAGACCTGCAACTGGACTTCTGTCATGAAAAACATTCTGTAGTGGTGATCATGGAGTCAAAAATGCTGATATGAAATTAAACTGTGAAATGAGTTTGGTTTTGGAAACCAAATTTCCCTCAACTACCTTCACCTTCGCACATACGCAGTCTTACCAACCCCTCCAAAGCCAAATAAGAAATGAATGTTAATAACTTAATATATACGGAAGACAACCTCATGGTTGACAATTTATCAACAAAAAAGGGGCAAATAATACGATATATAGTAATAGTTCAATCAATTAGCATTCAAATTTGGAAATTTGGTTTTGGTTTTGATTTTGATTTTGGTCTGCAAATTAATTATTAATTCCAGGTAGGGGATGGTGACTCTGATCACTATTGCTGGGAGCGTGCAGAAGATATGACAACTCCAAGGACAGCATACAAAATTGATGAGAATCATCCAGGTTCTGACCTTGCTGGTGAAACTGCTGCCGCTTTGGCTGCCTCTTCCATTGCTTTCAGACCTTACAACTCTTCCTACTCTGATATTCTCCTTGTTCATGCTAAGCAGGTAATGAAAGATAATAACATACAACTATATATATATAACATAATAATTTATGGGACATGATCAGCACTTTTTGAGGCATTTTTTAAACTGAAGTGGGCTAACTCTTGTTTTTTTTCTCAATTAGTTGCAACTATATAAATAGCACATTAGTTACACATGACAAACCCACTTTTCTGATTACCTGTTGCAGCTATTTTCTTTTGCCGACAGATTCCGGGGCCTTTACGACGATTCCGTTCAGAATGCCAGGCATTTCTACACTTCTTCAGGCTACTCGGTTAGTAGAGTGTTATGTGTAGCTCAGAGATATTTCTTTTTAGTTTTGGGTTTTGATGCTTGTATGTTAATTAAAAAGACGTATCTTCATTTCAGGATGAGCTATTATGGGCTGCTGCATGGTTATATAGGGCAACTAATGATGAATATTACCTCAAGTACGTGGTTAACAATGCTGTATACTTGGGAGGAACTGGATGGGCTGTCAAAGAGTTCTCTTGGGATACCAAGTATGCTGGGGTTCAAATTCTTCTTTCCAAGGTATACACTACTAAGAAGTCAACTTTATCGTCCATGGGTTAAATAGAAAAGCTTTGAACTTTTCATACTCTATTCTACCAAACTACATTCGGATTTGGGTACCTGGAGAATATAAGATAGCACTTGAATTGCAGATATTGCTTGAAGGGCGTGGTGGCGCCTACACTTCCACTCTGAAACAATATCAAGCAAAAGCAGATTATTTTGCTTGTGCTTGTCTTCAAAAGAATGATGGCTACAACATTAATAAAACTCCAGGTTAGTTTGAATATACAAACATTTCTTCTATTATCTTATTGTATGTTAATTTTTTTCCTCCCTTTTTCTGAAAACGTTTGATTTATTATGTTGATGTTTTAGGTGGCCTAATGTATGTACGAGAATGGAACAACCTGCAGTATGTTTCTGCTGCTGCTTTTCTTCTAGCAGTCTACTCCGATTATATGTCTGATGCAAAATCCAAGCTTACTTGTCCAGAAGGTCAATTCCAACCTCAGGAGCTCCTTAATTTCGCCCAGTCACAGGTACCAACCAACATACTCTTTTCTTATTATAATTTTAAAAGTTTGGTGGTTTCTTTAGACTGCAAGCATAGCCTCCTCAAACATGTGAAATAAATCTTATTCACTGCTAAATTGGCATTCAGAATTTTACATTTCGTCTGTAAGAATCATATAATCTGATATATTAAAGTTTGCTGCACAGGCTAACTACATTCTGGGCAAGAACCCCAAGTCCATGAGCTATCTGGTAGGGTTTGGATCAACATATCCTGTACGCGTCCACCATAGAGGTGCTTCCATTGCCTCCGTTTTCACCCTCCACTCCCCAGTGGAATGTGTGCAAGGATTTGAAACATGGTACCGTCGTCCTGAGGGAAATCCTAATATCATTTACGGAGCTCTTGTGGGAGGGCCGGATCAGAAGGACAACTTTTCTGATGAACGTTCGAATTATGAACAAACAGAACCTACACTATCTGGCAATGCTCCTCTTGTGGGCCTCTTCTCCAGGTTCCATAGTGTCTCTGGAAGCACAGGTCCGTGTTTTCTCCTGCTAATTTTGAACCATCTGACTCTCTCCTTTCTTTCATGAACAAATCTAAAATTTTTAGCACATATTTGCAGGTTTTTATCGTAGAGAATCCCCAGTTGTACATTCAACAACACAAGGTGAGTAGTCACTGCTGCTATCTGATTTCCCAAACACCGATCGTTGCCATTGGACATCTTCATACCAATTTAATTTTCCTTCTATAACTGCAGGCTCCTATCAGCACCAAGTACAAGCACCGATCAGGAAACCAGGTGAGCAGCAATATTCGATCTCTTCAAAAAATGACACTCACCTAGCAAGCATGTAATCATCACAGTGGTACAGAATTCCAGGATATATAAAAATGACCCTACCGATTCTTGCATTGCAGACGTTCCTGTTCAATTTCTTCACACAATAACCAAAGCGTGGACCGTAGGCAAAACAACTTACTACAGGCATAAGGTGACAATGAAGAACACATCTCAAAGGTCAATCACAGAGCTAAAGCTGGTGGTTGAAAACCTCTCGGGGTCACTCTGGGGTCTTTCTCCAACACAGCAGAAGAACATATATGAGCTTCCTCAATGGCTCAAAGTCTTGAAACCTGGGTCAGAGTGCAGTTTTGTTTATGTACAAGGTGGTCCTCAAGCTAAGGTTACAGTGAAAAGCTACAACTGAAGATCTGCAGGGAAGAAATGCAGTCAAATTTTGAGAACCTAAGAAAAAGAACAGTGCCATAAATAGGTGGAGACCTTTAAAACCTCTTTTTCCTTTTTGGATAGATAAAAATTTTCCTATCAAGTGAATAAAACTTGCCAGTTTACCATCAGAAAATTTGAGAACTTTTCTATCAGGAAGAAGCAATTGTATTTAACCACAGATTCTCAAATTTTTCAATGGGATTGCTCAATTGCAAATATATTTTTCAAGTGCTTGAAAAAATCTCATCTTACGGAACAGTGCTAGACTTTAGCTGTTGACTTCTCATCAATTAGTCATATTAATTCCAATGAAAGTTAAGAGGATCAATATTAGAATGAAAGAAAATTGTTGTCAAAAAATTGGGTCAGGATCCTGTCCAACTCGCAGTTGAATAGTTACGAAACTTTTTTTTATTTAATTTTTCAAAAACTAAGGTCATTTTAATTTTATAAAATGATTGACATTTAAATCATAATAAAGTATGAATCTTAATTTGTACCTTATTTTAAATCCTTATCCTTTTTTTGTCGTATCCCTTCAATCATTTTTCACAAAACAATATTATTTTTTATGTTTTGGTAGGGCCATATGCTGGGCCAGGTTAGCCTGTGGTCTAGAAAACTTGGGCCAAAATCAGGCTGGGCCAGCCCAAGATTGGCATCCCTAATATTTAATTAGAATTACAAATAATTTGAATTAAATGTTAATTATGTTCAAATAAGATTCAATATCATATTGATTCTTATTTATTAAATATCTTATATTTAATAATAAAGCTTCTCAAACTTTATAATTAAGTCTAACTTGATTAAATATTTTCTTTCTTCAACTTGTTCTTTATACATTAAAAAATTTACAAATTGCCGAAGAAAAAAATTCTGCAATAAATTAGTGATGAAAATTTATTTCCGTCGATAAATTTGCCGAGAAATATGGTATTTTGCAACAAAAAAAAAATCCGTCGTTTAAAGTAGAAGGAATTTATATGCGAAACTTTGTCTATAGAATTTAACAACAATGATTTATAGTAAAAATAAGCGACTAAGTTTACCAACAAAAAAAAATTTAGGGAAATTACCTACGGAAACTCCATTCTGTGAGTAATTTACCGACATAACTATCATCCCGTTGATAAATTCAAACGACATTCGATATTGTTGTTTAAATTTAAAGAAAAACGGCATCGTTTTATTGTTAATTAAATTACATACCTGAAGGGCCCCCCAATCGTTCTTCATTTTTTTCTTCTTCTTCGTTGCTCCTCTGCGCACTGTCATCTTCCATCTACTTTCGTTCTTCCAACAACTACTTCCGTTATCTTGGGTTTTTTGTCTCGAGGTTGGCTGTCCACTTATTAATGTTGGGTTTTTTTTTTTGTCTTCAATTTTTGTATGTGAATTGTTGTATGTTTGATGTCTTGATGTTACTGTGGATTGAGTTGAGAGGGTTTATTTAGGTTGTTATAGGGTTATGTTAGTGAATAATGAAAAAAAGACAGTAGTTTTCAAACAAAATAGGAATGAATTTCAATAGCATATTAAGTGTTCAATAAAAGTTCTGTAAGAGCTCTCTAACATCATTTATAATATGTACTGTTTTACATCATTTAAGATTTTCCTAAAATTCAATGAGATTAGAGATTTTTTCAAATAAATACTTTGTATATGATGATATACAAAACTATTACTATATGATTTGTGGTCCTTGGTGTTGATTTAAGCATCAATAATAGTACAGTATAAGTTTTTGAAGAAAGAATAAAAGATATACCCTAACAAAAGAGAGCGAGAATGCTAAAAAATAAGAGGTCAAAGTTATCATCCTCAGTGACAACAACGAGAATGCATCACTGGATACGAATGATGAGTAAAGCCCTGTAAAGATGGAAGTTATGGACTTCAAAATGTAGTGATAAACCAATTAGACTTGTGAAGGTATCCAGGAATTAAAACATTTTCGTGGCCTTGCTTATGGTTTATAACACCCTGATGTCCCTTACTAAAATGGAGGTAGAACATTTGATTGTCATATATGTACTACCCTTGGTTTTAATCATAAATATGAAGTTTATATATATACATAAAATTATTATAAATTTTATTTTAGTTATTATATCAATTTTAGTTTAATTTAATTTAGTTTAACTCAGCTAGTAAAATCTTGTTTTTTGTCATCATGATTTAATATATCAA
Organism: Erythroxylum areolatum; assembly: GCA_024520975.1. Lineage (NCBI taxonomy): Eukaryota > Viridiplantae > Streptophyta > Magnoliopsida > Malpighiales > Erythroxylaceae > Erythroxylum > Erythroxylum areolatum. Next base: position 13,635,517 of record JANIJH010000223.1, on the reverse strand, counting down.
TTCGATTATTTAAACATTAATTTTTTTTCTCATTTCACTCTTCATTCAAATTTTAAAAATATAAAATTTTGACATTCAAATCTTTAGGTTTTGTTTCTCTATAGTTAGAAACATATTGTTGAAGTTTTTCATTTTAGTATTCAATTTTTTAAGATAAAATTTATAATATCATTTATGGTTCCAAAGATTATTCCTTCCACATTTGCATCTTAATATAATTTATTGAATCTCAAAATTTTCGAGGCCAATAACTAATTACTTATTGAAAAACTAAAGTGGTTAATTAAGTCGTAGACTCTTCAAATTATTCTTCGCACAAATAGAGTAAAATCTCACAAACGCAAAATAATAAAGACATCGAAATTTAGTAACACAGTTCGACACACTCTGCCTATATTTGCGGAGCCCTCACTCATATTAATTGCTTTCACTGTAGTTCAATAAAAATTACACAAGATTGATCTAACATAGTACCACTCAATCTTTGTAATTATCTCACATCCTAACTACCCTTGAAAGATTTTCACACCCGATAACACGATCAACTCGTGTTAACCTCGTCAGAGGATTTGTCTAACTATTTTCACTCAAAAACAATAATAAATAAAAATAGAGAAAGACAACTTCCCATATTGATAAGCTCTCTAGAAAATAGATCTGAAGTTATTCAACAATAATACAAAGTTGCTGCACCCACAAAGCACGCGTTCATCAACAATTATTCTACTATGTGTCGCAACCAGTAATCTTCTTCAAAGACACAGAAAATCAGCAACTCAAGTTGACATACGTGAATTGCTTATCATATATTAAATGTGGAACAAAGTGCAGCCATATCACACATACGCAGTCAGCCTAAAAAACCAAAAACTATTCACCAGTGACCCACAAAACTAAACAACCAACCAAGACAGCTGTCACAAAACACACCAGAACTCTTCGACTTGTGTAAACCTCTAGACTCCTTACTCACCAAGGAGATATTCACATATCTTAATAGATTTCAAAGAATCCACTGAAAATAGGAGGCATAATTGAAATAGACTTCTTCAGTAATAAGGATATATAGCAAGACACACCTTTTTTAATTACCACCGTAAATGCAATCTCATATTCTAATTTTCTTATATAACCAATTTAAAATGCCAAAATAAAATAAGATATATATAAAATATATCCTAACAATCTCCCCCTTTTTGGCATTTTTTGTCTCAACTCAAGAACCACTCATATAAATGATAATTGGACATATAGAATAGAAATTGTTGTTGCTCCTCCTTAGTGTAATAATCAGGTTCAATCAACATAAGCCAAATCCAAGCAACAAGACCAAATCCGATCAACAAAACATAAAAAGTCCAACAAAGACGAAATACAAGGCTTATCTGTGTTCTCCCCCTTTGAGACAATAGATGACAAAAAGCCACAAATTAGGAAGCGCCTGGAAACCAAAGAACGCGTTGTTTCAAATTGCGAAGAGCTTCAATGGGGACGTTAAGAACACCTTCAATCCTCTCAATCTCAGAAAATAAGGCAGCATGAGGATTGACATTGGAGTAACTCGGTACATCCGAGGAGCCCGAAGCAACATAAGGTAAGTCCACCACTCGTGGTTGTCGAAAAATTCGGGGAGAAATGTTCATCAAAGGAACAGACTCCAAAATGCTTGATTCAAGCCTCGGTATCTCATGAGAATACAAAAATTGTGAAATTAAGCATGGAAAGTATAAAAGAGAGTGAGGCTTACTCTCAATGGCCAGCATTGCGTCGATAATGAGACGCCTAAGATTGAAACTGACTCCCGTTCCAATCGCATAAAGAAGCTTGGCTTGTGCTAAATAAACTGTGACGACATGAGTACTCGGCATCCAATTAGATACAATCAACTTGAACAACACAAAATATTTTTGGGTTAGCATGGAAGAGCGGAGAATAGAACTTGATGGCCAAGCAGTGAGTTTGCCACCAATTAAAACTGTGGCAATCAAATCGGTTGACACATCCCACTCATCATCATACAGTAAGTCCCTGATCATATTATCAAACCCCAAAAATGCATTCAACCGAATAGCATCGAAATGAACTACTTGCCCCCTCACATAGACAACCCCAAAAGAAATAGCATCCACATTCAGAATGTCACGTGTCAAATTGGAATAAAACTCTTTTACCAGCATAGAGTCATAATGTTGAGGAAGAAGAGATGCATGTAACAGTGAGCGCTCCGAGAGTAGAGTATGCAGACCATGACTCTGAAACTCATCCAAATTAATTGACCTATCCATCACTACTCCAATATCTAACATTGTATGTGTTAAGTCAAAATGACTTTACATATATGATTTTGATGAATAACAAAGAAAAAGAATAAAAGCAGACGTAGAATAAAAAGTAGACGCAGAATAAAAAGCAGACGCAGAAAAAGCAGACGCAGAAAGCAGACGAAGAATAAAAGCAGACGCAGAATAAAAAGCAGACGCAAGAGTCAGTTCGAGTTAGTTACAGAACTCAACTGATTAACCGTTTCTTTCAAGATTCAAGAAGC
>JANIJH010000223.1:13603632-13632872 GCA_024520975.1 Erythroxylum areolatum | reverse complement strand
AGTGAAATCTCAGAAAGACTTCTGAGGACTGGACGTAGCCCACGGTTTGGGGTGAACCAGTATAAAATCGCTGTGTCCACTTCTTTCTACTCTATCTCTCTTTAAAATTCAAAGTTTTGTTATTATTTAGATTTTAAACAAGTTTTCAAAGTTTCTGATCTACCAAAGTTTATGTAAAAAGAACTTGTTTTTAACAAAATGTTTTTGAAAGATTCTTTAAAAAAAGGGAATACACAATTCAACCCCCCTTCTCGTGCATTCATATATCGTATTCTAAGCATTGTAATAACGTGTGATTTACTTCAGTATGCCACTTCTGCTCGGCTACTGAAGTATAGAAAGTGAAAGACAGTTCTTTGTCAACTGGTAGTCGAGCGGAGAGAAGAAAGCGAGGTGGTCGGACTGACTTGCGACATTTCATCTTAGTCCACCTTCTTGGAGCCGGAGGAGGTACCGGTGGTGGAGCAGATTGAGTTGGAGGAGGGACTTCAGAATCGGAAGAGGAATCTTCCACCAGAGACTCGATCACCCGAGTAATATCATCAATAGGATCATTATGATTGGGAACATCGGGAATGTCAATGGGTGCTACCGAAGAGGATCCTGCGCCTATGAAACTTCTGCCAGACTCAGGATAGAACTGCAAATGACTTGAGCGTTGCGTAGGGGCTGCTGATTTTTTTCTCCAAAACTGTGTTCAAGATCTTCTCTTTGTTTTTGCCCATTTTTCAATGTCAATTAGGCAGGAATCAGCAATGCAATATATACTCTGTCCAGATATCAACCCAATCAGCTCAAATTCCAACAATTTGTGAAACTCAAATTGAAGAAATCACCACAATTTTACAACCCACAGTTAACCAAAAATACAGTCAATAAACTCAGAAGCGTCAACACCCATTCAAAGCAAATTCAACACAGTAGATATCAGAACGGCAATTACCCACGCAATTTGGCAGAAAATTCCCAAAATTCACAACCCCAATATCAGAACAAGTGAAACAACCCCTTAGGCAGCGTCAAATATGACCCAATCAGTGAGGAAAGTGAAGAGAAAAACACTACCATATGCTGAATATAACTAAGAGAATGAGGAACACCAATACCGTGAGTTTGGTTGAAATAAAGAGAACGCTTGCTTGGAGGAAGAAACTAGCTTGGGTGGAAGATGACTTGCGTGGAGAGAAGAAGACCGTTGAGAGAACACTTTGATTTGATAAAGAGAACCACCAAACTTGCGTTGGAGAGCTCTTGGAAGTTTGTGCCTTTTTTTATTAGTTTTATTTATTTATTTATTTTGGGAATTTTCTGCCAAATTGCGTGGGTAATTGCCGTTCTGATATCTACTGTGTTGAATCTGCTTTGAATGGGTATTGACGCTTCTGAGTTTATTGACTGTATTTTTGGTTAACTGTGGGTTGTGAAATTGTGGTGATTTCTTCAATTTGAGTTTCACAAATTGTTGGAATTTGAGCTGGTTGGGTTGATATCTGGACCGAGTATATATTGTACTGCTGATCTCTGATACCAATTGAAAAACCAAAGTGGTTAATTAAGTCACAGACTCTCCAAATTATTCTTCGCACAAATAGAGTAAATTCTCACAAATGCAAAATAATAAAGACACCAAAATTTGGTAACGCAGTTAAGCACATTCTGCCTACATCTGCAGGGCCCTCATCCAGATTAATTGCTTTCACTGCAGTTCGATAAAAATTACACAAGATTGATCTAACACAGTACCACTCAATCTTTGTAACTATCTCACATCCTAACTACCCATGAAAGATTTTCACACCCGATAACATGACCAACTCGTGTTAACCTCGTTAAGGGATTTGTCTAACTATTTTCACTCAAAAACAATAATAAATAAAAATAGAGAAAGACAACTTCCCATATTGATAAGCTCTCCAGAAAATAGATCTGAAGTTATTCAACAATAATACCAAGTTGCTGGACCACAAAGCACGCATTCATCAACAATTATTCTACTATGTGTTGCAACCAATAATCTTCTTCAAAGACACAGAAAATCAGCAACTCCAGTTGACATACGTGAATTGCTTATCAGATATTAACTATAGAATAAAGTGCACCCATACCACACATACGCAATCAGCCCAAAAAACCAAAAACTATTCACCAGTGACCCACAAAACTAAACAACCGGCCAAGACAATCATCACAAATCACACCAGAACTCTTCCACTTGCATAAACCTCTAGACTCCTTACTCACTAAGGAGATATTCACATATCTTAATAGATTTCAAAGAATCCACTGAAAATAGGAGGCATAATTGAAATAGACCTCTTCAGTAATAAGGGTATATAGCAATACACACCTTTTTTAATTACCACCGTAAATGCAATCTCATATTCTAATTTTCTTATATGTCCAATTTAAAATGTCAAAATAAAATAAGATACATATAAAATATATCCTAACACTTATATTCAAGAAAAAAAAAGTGGTGCAAAAATATCTTAGTATTTGATAAGTGATAATGGTTTGAATCATTATATATGATCCTTTTTTTCTTAAGTTTGTTTTAATATCTCTCACATGTCCAACTTCTTATTTTGTATTTATGAGCTGTAAAAAGTGTAAGTAAGTACACTTTACTTGGATAATGAATATGTGAATTTCCTTTTTTTCTTTTAGGATGTATAATATGATTATGAAAATTAGGCAATTTATATGACATTGATTACTTCTTCACTTGAATTAAATTTTTTTAGAAACAAAATTATATTAATAAAAATAAGAGTTTAAATTGAAAGAAATGCAACAATCAAAGTTGTTATAACATAAAACAGCAACAGTAGCAAAACTACCAAGAAAACTAGTACTCGATAAGGAATTAAATATAAGGCAAAGGAAGACCAAATCTTTAACTATAACATTATAAAATAACTTAATTCATTTAACTAGTTGAAGATCAACTGTCCTTATATTCAACTTAGTGGAACTTTGTTAGCTATTAGTAAACCTAAAAAGAGCTTAGAACTTCCATAAACCATGTAATATTTGGTAAAAACGGATGAAGCTTTTAAAGTGAAGTTTTGATACCAAAGCTTAACTGCATGTCGAATGCAATTAATGAGTTATTATTTGTTCTCTTACAAATTGTATTATTGAGTTCAAGAAACTATGATCCTATGAAGATATCTTTTGAAAAATTGTATATAGGGTTCCTTTCAATCGGTATTTCATAAATCATGTTGTTAGGAGATAGCTTGAATATTTGTTCGTCCTCGTACTTACTACTTTTATTCTTACAATTCCAGTTAATGAAATATTTCCATTTGATAGTTAGTGTAATCATATTGCACAACCTTATAACTATACCTCAAATTTATAAAGAGAACCTACATTTAACAAAAAGGAGTTTCTTTTTGGTTGGATTATGTTGGTTGTTATCAGGGACTTGTTACAGCTTATGTCCTGGATATTTTTCGTTTTGGCTATTTATGCTACTTCATGCATATCTGTACCTATGCTCAATTCAAAACTTATAAAAAAACTAGCTAATTGTTTATTGTCTTTCTTACAAGCCGTGTTGTGTTAAAGAGTGTCGATAATTGGTCCTACTAGATTAAAAAAATCAATTTTAGGTATCCGCACAAACTTTGTCCTTGGAGATAAGTTCTTAATTTTTCTTTCAACCCATATCTTTTTTAGTTTATTTCATAAGCATTATTTCATAGAGAAACTTCTATAGATATGTCTATAATCACTATAAAATATCATTTCATATGATGAGAATTGAAAGTGCTATTACAATATGAGAAAGACCTTTAAGAGTTTTTTAGGTTTAGTTAAAGGATGTGGGTTATATAATGCTTTCTTTTCGACATATAAGGGATTAGGAGTTCTTTTAATGTGATAGAGGAGTCTAACAAATGGTTTAGCATATGCTATGCTCTTTTAATGAAAATATGACCTATGGTGATTTAAAGAAAATGTTGTGCTTCTTTGTTTGTTATAAGGTCCACTTTAAATAGGATTTGGAGTTCTCTTTATGTGATATTAGAGCCTAATAAAGGATTAGCGTAATAAAGTTAATTGTTGTCTTTATCCATAATAATAGTTTTGCGTAATAATGATTATGATCTTGCAAAAAAATTTATATGTTGTCCTTGTCTATATGTGATATTGTGAAAAAAGGTTATGATCAAATTAAGGTTAATTGTTCTTTTTCAAGTAGAGATCGAGGCGTCAATAGCTTAAGCAATACTATAAGTTTTAGGATATGAAAACATTAATAGAAGGAAAATAAAATATGCAATACACAACTTAAAACTCGTGCATATTTGTACCAATGCTCAATTCAAAGCTTATCAAAAACTACCTAATTGTTTATTGTCTTTCTTGCAGGTCGTGTTCTGTGTTGAAGAGCGTCAATAATTATCCAATGTCATCCATCTTCTTTGTAGTTTATGATTGTCCGTCTATCAAAGTAAGTCGTTTAACTAAGTAATATCTACAATGTGATCGATTTTATGTTGTTCTTTGCAATTTTACCTGTAACAATGATTGATGAGTTTTTAGGCTAGAGTTTAATAGTCTCAGTATTTTTGTTTGGGCATTGTTTGAATTGAAACATAAAGACTTGAACTTCAATGTGATTAATTCAAACCTATTATTAACATAAGAAATTCACGCAATTTTTTGACAATTTGTTCAACACCATAATGAAAATTGAAGGGAGGACAAAGGATAAAGCAAAATCACGAGCTGATTTTAAACTTTTTTGTAAAAGGAATGAGTTAGCTAAAGATCTTCGCACTGGTAAATATCCGAAAACATGTTACACATTGGACAAAAAATAAAATGAAATCTTGTGTGAACGGTTAAAAAGTCTAAAGTTTTCTGATGGTTATATTTCGAACTTGGCAAGATGTGTGGACATTACAAATTATTTAGGACGAAAAGTGATGATTGTCATTTGTTTATGCAAAAGCTAATTCCAATTGCATTTCGAGAGTTGTTACCAAATAAGATTTGGGAAGCTATAACATAACTAAGTTTGTTTTTCAAAGGCTTAACATCATTTGAAATAAAGTTGGCTGAAATGAAAAAATTAGGTAGGGAAATTCTAGTTATCTTATGCAAATTAGAAGGGATTTTTCCTCCAAGCTTCTTTGACTATATGGAGCATCTACCAATACATTTAGCACTCGAGGCTAAACTTGTTGATCCAGTTCAATATCGATAGATGTATTCGTTTAAGAGGTAATTATAATTAACATTTAAATAAAACTTATAGCATGTTTTAATCACAAAATCGTAATAACCCTATTTATAATGTAGGCATTTGCATCACTTAAAGAAAAAGGTCAAAAACAAGGCTAGAGTTGAATGTTCGATATGAAATGCTTATTTAGTAGAGGAAGCAAGTACATTTTGTTCACATTATTTTGAACCATATGTACACAAAAGATAAAGAAAAATTTCTCGTAATGATGGGGAGAAACGGGTGATGTTGACGGTAACTTATCTATTTTCATATATTCTGGACGAACATAAGAACGGTCAATAAGAAGAATGTTAACAAAAGAAGAAACAGAGGTTGGCTTGGCCATGGTTACATTTTATTGAATTGTTAAGAGGGTTCAACCTTTCATGCAGTAAGTTTAAGTTGATTTTGAAATTGATTATTTCTCAATTCGAAGTTAGTGTTGTTCACAACTAAAATGCATAATAATGTTTTTAGATTATACGAGGAATGATTATAAGAGCTAATGCCCGAAAAAAACATATGATGACATTATCAAAGAAGATGAAAGACACTTTCCTCAATGGTTTAAGAAATATGTAAGTTTTCACTTGCAATAATTGAAATGGTTGAATTACCAGATCAAAGTTATTAAATGACATTATACTATTTAATATGATTTTTTTATGGGCATCAGAAAATACAACAGAGAATAAGTTCATATTTGATCTTGCGAAAGGACCTTTGCGAGCTGTTAAATTGTATCTGATGTATTTTGTTAATGGATACAAATTTTATACAGAATATCATGGTCATAGTATGGAAACAATAAAATTGAGTACCCTGCGTTGCTAATAAAACGAAGTGTGAATGGTTTGATCCAACTCCAAATATTGGAACAAAAGTGCACAACCAATATATTCTAGTTGAAATCAACCAGCGAAGAAGATTTAAACAATTTGAACCTTTCGGGTTGACGATGCAAGCGATCCAAGTGTATTATGTCCCTTTTCTCATCTTACGACAAGATAAGTTAGATTAGTCGGTCGTTTGCAAAGTAAAACCTATATGTGTTTTTTAATTACTTGGAAAAGGAGAAATAAAAGAATTAAAAGTGAAGTGTTTCAGGAAAAATGTTTATGAAATAAATGCAGATGTAGCATATGAAAAAAATGAACCCTTGAACGATCCAAATAATAAATATGTTGAAATTTCATCTGTAAAAGATGAGGAGGGCTAGAGATCTTAAGAGGGGCATAAGTTTCATTCTAATTCTTCAGAAAAAGATGATGATGATGATTTTGATTTACAATTAAGTGAGGATAACGATTAATTTATGTTTGTAATATAATATCATATGAATAAATCTATTATTACATGAACAATATATAGTCATCTATTTAATTATATTGTTCTATTACTGAAATATTCATTAAAATGTAAATTTCAGGTTTAAAATATGCCACAAAGGAGCAAATAGTAAATGATGTGGCACCCAAGGTTCAAGTTACCACTATTTGGGCAAGCCAGTGTGGGTCCAAGTGAAGGATCACATTCTGCAAATGCTACAGAATCGGGTATTGTAAGTCCAGCTACTGCACATCCAGATGACGTATCACCTTCCCGACCTACAGTCACTTTCTGTACTTGCTGCTACGCCATCCAGCAGCGCTATTACACCATCCACCACTTCTATACCGACAGAGATATTAGAGGTAAATGATGTGGATAAAAGAGGCAGCCTTCAACCTGGAGTTAAGGAAGTTGATGGAAGAACTTACATCACAATTGTCAATAATCTGTAAGTGAAATTCTATAAATTTTGTAATACATGATAACAACATAGGTTTATATTGAAGTTATAGGTTTTAATTATTACCTTGTATATTAAGTTTCTTAAGTCTATACTGTGCTCCAAAAATATCCCATCTAAGTTTAAGGAGAAGATAGATGTTGAGGGTTATATATGGAAGAATATGTCTCAAGCAACAAATGATTTTTATTATTAGGAGTTTGAGGTGCGTATTTTTTTAAAAATCATATTAAAAAGAATTCACATAAATATAATATTTGAAACAAATTGTACTTAGATATTAACTTTTTTACATTTACATCATAATTAATTGTTATAATAAAATTACAAATTTGATATTAAATTCACTTGTTTGTAAGGAATAATTATAACAACTTTATCATAGCTACATATTTTTAATAAATATATATTGGTTTGTATTTTATACCATTTATTTTATATTTTTTGTATAATTTATAGGTAATTACATCCTACACTTTATTATAAATGGTTAAATTATAATTTATAATTTAGGAATTAAAAAAATAACTACAATTTTCAAATTCTCTTAAAATAAATATATGAAAATTTTAAAATTTTTATTATAATTTTAGGTAGACTCAGACCGTGGCCCTGATCGGGCTATGGGCAGGCCACTTGCCCGTTCATTCTGCCCTGCCCAAAGGCCACAAGCCGCCCTTGGTCTACCTAGACTGAGCCACCGGCCAAGTCATTCCTTTGGAATTCTCTGACCCGACCCTTTGTCATTCCTTCATTAGAGGAAATTAATTCACATTTTGATTGATAACGATAGCACTCACAACTTTGTGGATACATCAGTCGTTAAGAAGGGTAGTTGTGTTGTTCGGAAAATTAAACCAATCTCTATAGCAGTAGGTGGAGGGTTGCAGCTGAAATGTCAACAATGTTGAGAGAATTTTGAATGGACCATACAAGGGATACAATTTACTATGAGTGCACCGGTCTTATCATTAGGGAGCTGTGATGTTATTCTGGGTGTGCAATGGATTGGCAGGTTTAAACGACATATTGTATAATTTTAAGGAACAAAGAATGGCCTTTAATTGGAATGGTCAATTAGGGACGCTAAATGGAAAAATTGTGAGCAAGTCACGAGTGGTGTCATGCAAGGATTTCCAAAGAACTCTGCAATGTTCAAAGTGGGTAACTATTAATGATGTAACTAACTATTCCCATCGAGTTTTTGTTGCAACAAATGAAGATGAATGAAGTATAATGGAGTGCATTCGATGAAATAAATGTAGTCCTGGCTGAATATGTTTTGATTTTCCAAAAACCGAACTGTCTCCCACCTGACCACAAGTTCAACCACTAGATTCTCCTGAAGGAAGGCATTGACTCAATTAACATATGGCTATATCGCTATTTAGGAACACGAAAGGATGTAATTGAGTAATCTGTAAAGGAGCTTATGAAGCAAGGATTTATCCGTCATATCGATGGTCCCCATGCATCACTAGTTGTACTCGTGAAGAAAAAGATAATTCATGGTGTGTGTATACTATCGGGAGTTAAACAAACACATAGTCAAGGACCAGTTTCCGATACCACTAATTGAAGAATTGTTGGATAAGTTATATGGAGCTAGTTGTTCCACTAAGTTGGATTTACGATTGGGGTATCATCAAATTAGGATGCAACTGGAGCATATACTAAAAATGGCATTCAGAACACACAACAGCCACTATGAATTTATGGTCATGCCAATCGAGTTAACAAATGCTCCATCAACATTTAAAAAACTAATGAACGAGTTATTCAAACCACGCTTAAGGTGTTTTATTTTGGTGTTTTTTATGACATTTTAATCTACAGTCAATCCTTACAACTACATGTGGAGCATATCACCATAGCCATGCAAATTCTAAAGAATAATCAAATGTATTTAAGAGGGAGTACGTGTGCATTTAGAGCATGACAAATTGAATACTTGGGTTATTTTATTTCAGAGAAAGGAGTAGTGACTGATTTCAAGAAGGTGAAGACTATCTTAAAATGGCCAAAACCCAGGAATATTAAAGATCTCTTAGGTTTTTTTGGAGATTACGGGTTATTACCGAAGGTTTATAAGGGGATATAGATCGATTGTTAAACCATTAACAAAGTTGTTGATGAAGGACAAGTTAGCTCATTGGGAATGGCAACAAGAGGAAAGGGAGGTATTCGGAAAATTGAAAAATGCAATTTCATCAACTCCTATATTAGCTCTCCCTGACTTTTCAAAACTGTTTGTGGTGGAAGCAAATTTAAGTTGAGTGGGAATTAGGGCGGTGCTACAACAGGGAGATCACCGAATTGCTTTCCTCAATAAATCGCTAGCTGGAAGACACCAAGGACTATATATGAGAAAGAATTCTTAGCCGTGACTAAAGCAATCAAATATTGGCATCATTACTTGAGTTGTAAACCTTTCGTAGTTAAGACGAATCACCAAAGTCTTAAGTATTTGTTGGAGCAACATTTAACAACCCCTCTACAATAATCATGGCTTCCAAAGCTACTCGGGTATGATTTTGAAGTTCAATACAAGAGTAAAAAGGAAAATACAGGTGTAAACGCCCTCTCACTAATTACAAGTGCAAATTTATTGATGCTTTTTGTAACACAACTGCATAGAGAATTGTTGGAAGATATTAAACAAAGTTGGGAAGGGGATCCATCAAGCTAAGACATCATTTAGAAGCTATAGTCAGGGACACTAAAATCATCTGCTTATGAATGGAAGGTAGGACTATTGCGATGGAATAGTCGATTAGTCATGGGGGCTAACAAGGCACTCAGAGAATGCATAATCAACATCAATCATAATGATGCAGTGGGAGGTCATGCAGGTGTAATGAAAACCACTAAAAAGCTACAGAACATATTCCACTGAAGAGAATTGATAAGGGACCACTAAAAAGCTACAGAGCATGTTCCATTGAAGAGAACTGATAAGGGACATGATATACAGAAATGTTTAGAGTGTTAGAAAAACAAATATGATAATGCGGCATATCTAAGAGTTTTGGAACCAAAAATTTCATTGGGTAGTTGGGGGAAATTAGTGTTGATTTTATCGAAGGTTTACCGATATCAAGAGGGAAATCAGTTATTTTGGTTATTGTTGATAGATTTAATAAATATGGTCTTTTTATTTTAGTAAAGCATCATTATTAATCATGTGATTAAGTTGCATGGGAGACCATAGTCAATAATTAGTGACAGTGATCCAATCTTTTTGAGCAAATTTTGGCAAGAATTGTTGCGGCTGTAAAGAGTACACCTGAAGCATTCAACTGCCTACCATCCATAATCGGATGGCTAAATAGAAGCAGCTAACAAAATTCTGGAGACTTATTTCTGTTGCTTTTGCAATGAGTCACCAAAGAAGTAGAGTGAATGGATGCCCCTAGCTAAGTGGTGGTACAACACCACCAATCATTTAGCCATCAACTCTACACCCTTTGAAGGGGTATCCACTACCAGTTTATACACCAATAGCAGGGGACTCTAATCTATTGGAAGTGGATCAAATCCTCAGGGGTAGAGAAGCAATGACGAATGTGGCAAGATTCTATTTACAAAAAGCATAAAATAGGAAGAAACAGTATGCTGATGCACAAAGATTAGAAAGAGAGTTTGAGGTAGATGACATGGTGTTATTGAAGCTACAACCGTACAAACAACACTGGCTCCAAAGGAGAGGTAACCAGAAACTATCTCCACTCTATTATGGTCCATTTAAGATCATACAAAGAGTGAGAAAGGAGGCATACGAGTTGGAGCTTCCTCAAGGTTCTGCAATACATCTAGTGTTTTATGTATCTGAACTAAAAAGGCTTATAAAGTACAAGGAAGGATTGCTGGGTCACTGTCAGACTTTCTTACTCCTATTAAACACTTTCCAGTGGCTATTTTGGGAACGATTGGATAAAAAGGAATAATCATGACGTCACTCAAGTATTATTTCAGTAGTTGGATGGGGAGAATTCTAACGCAATGTGGGAGCATCTTTTTGATCTGCAAAATCTATTCCTAAAAGTTAATCTGGTGGACAAATACGTTAAAGGAAGGGAATTATTAAAGAATAAATGAAGAAGACAACCCAACGTGGGAAGCAATGTAAATGATATCTAAAATGGTGACGTAGGAATCGACATAATACACAACGTATTAAATAATACCCAGAGATGTAATAGTGCACTAGCATACATTGTATCTCTTATTGTCACGTGTATATAACTAGCCTCCAACAGCTATATTGATACGTTATAACAGAATTCGGTTGTTTCCTTTTCAAAATTCAATTCTGTAATTCTTTCTCTCTCTTCTTTCCCTTATGTCCCCTTTTCACTTTTATTGGGACATGTTATATCATAAAATTGCGTCCGAAATCTTGCTATTAACACAAATATAAATAAGAAAATCTTCTGAAACTCAGTAATCGGATGTCATGACCCCTTTGATCTTAGATTGGGTTGGCTTGTGATTTGAACTCTTTTTTTAGTAGCCTTTTCGTTGTGGGGATTCGAAACTTTTGAGTTTTTCGATGTAAAAGTTTCTGTGGCAAATCAAGTCAGTAACATTAACCGAGATACTAACTTTAAACTAGAGTTGAAAAAATTAAAATTTTAGACATTTAATTACTACTTTTTTAAGTTCTGACTATAATTATAAAATTGAAAGTTTAAATTTTTTATAATTAACCCTAAATGATATTAGGGCTAGAAGAGTCGCCAAGCTTTTTAAATGTTCACGCTTACATTTTGTGTTAATGGAGGCGACGTGAGTGATCGAACTTTTTAAAAATTTAGAATTAAATTTGAATTTGTAAATCTTTAAAATTTTTATACAAAGATAAAGTCAAAATTGTCCATTGTTACATGTATATATTATATAAGTTATATACGATTATTTTAAATTATATATTTATCTAATTTTATAATATCAATTATAATAATAAAATATTTAAAAGTTTTAATTTATTATAAAATATTAACTATATAGGTATTGCTACCTAAATAATTTTTTATATGCAATAATATATGGAAGTAATTAAATTTAAAATAAATAAAAAATCATATAAATATTTATCAGTCTTATTCAACCTATAAATTCTTTGTTTTAAAGGAACAGCCTAGACATTATTTGACTGAAAAACATTACAAATTATCATGCAAATATGCTTGATTTATGTATTATTCAGTGAAGTGAAACCGTAAATAAAATAAATTAACTTTCACGCTTAAGATTTATTACTTACTTTGTCTTGTAAAACTAATTAATTGTAATTGTAAAACTATTTAAAAAACATTAAAGTAGAAAACTTTTGTAATTTTCCCATTTCAAGATGTTTAAGGTTTCTTTAATGCAATGTTATCTACATACCTTAGCTTGCAGGTCTTTTATTTTGTTGTCATTAGGAAATGACTAATATATCAAATTAGTGAGATAACTATTGAAGATATTGCCATGAGATTGGGAACCCAACTAATTAAATGCAATAGAATGTAAGCTAATATATTACAATTTAACTTAAAGTGGTTACTAAATTAATAAGTTTTCTTCTCTCTTACATTTTTATAAAAAGACAATTAATAAGTATATTAACTTTAAAATTTGTTCTTATATTTTAAAAATTTTCACATTCCCTAACCAATTAATTTTAAACTGATTATATAATAACATTAATTTATAATTGTTATTGCAATTATTAATTAAATATTTGTCTGTTATTTCATGATATGTGGTAAGGACTCTCTTTGCTTTCTTCTTTGTAGCTCCTAATAAATGTTTGCTGTCCCTTTGTCCTTGCCTCCAGAATTTCATTATTCCCTTTTGATAATTACATAAAATATCATTCAATATTGATAACTATCGAATACCTAGAACCATATCATTTCTCGCAATATTAATTACCAATGCATCAGTCACAATATTTGCCATATAAATTTCAATAAATATGCTTACAATTAAGATGCATTCCTCCTTGATAAGATGTAATTTGGTTATATAACTGGATTAACTTCTTGTTTTTTGAATTGATTTTAGTGCTTAATTGACAAAATTAATAGTTATTTGGTTTTAAGAGATGACAAGTTGAGATTGGATCAAAATTGACTTAAAGCATCTAATTGGAGTATTATTTGTCAAAGTTACTAATTTTGAAGATAGATGACAGATTGTTGCGGTAAATAAGGCGAGATCACGCCTAAAGTCATATTCACTCTATGAAGTTCAAATCAATGAGGAGACTTATTCCCAACCTTATTATATAGAGATTTAAATTTGTTTAAAAGATAATGTTTGGAATATTAAAAGAAGTTAACTCTTGGGTAGAAAAAAAAAAAGAATAAAAACTTTACAGACACTTTCTACATAATTCCCTTTTGTCTTTCTTTTGTTTTCTCTTCTTATTTCTTCCATTTTGATGGTGGAACTAAAGTTATGTATAATTAAATCTATTTTTTTTACTTGAGGGGATTCAAAACTCTATTTATAACCTTACAAGGTTTGTTTAGAATCTATATTTTTATTTCAATTCAAGTATTTATTGTTTCTAGTTCCTTTATTTCATAAATAATTGATATTGATTGATTTAATGGATTCAAAACTCTATTTATTACTTTATGAGGCTTGTTTAGAATCTATATTTTTATTTCAATTCAAATATTTATTTTTTCAAGTTTTTTTATTTCATAAGTAATTGATTTGACAAATTAATTTATTGTTGATTATTCTATAGTTATCCATGAATTCAATAATTCATAATTATCATAAATGAGTAGTACAAGTAGTAAATAAGTTATTTATAAATTTACATATTTAACTTATGAGAAACAAGAAAATTAAATTGAATAGTTGTAGCCATCTTAATTATATAGTGTAGGGTTTAGTCTTTTTCATTAAGCTTAATGCAATCATTTAATTTATATGGAATACAATCATACTCAATCAATTTATGATAAGTTTTAATTTGAATATTAAGTTTGAACCAATTAATTTAGGAAAAAGTTTAAGACGTATTATGACTATCACGATAGGTTTCGAGCTAACTGATTAAATTGTGAAAATTATTATTTCAAACTAATGATCAAAGTTACAATTGAATGAGATCATTCCCTTGAATTAGAGTTAAGTAAAATTAAAATGTTCATTTTTTATACTTAGTTGATTTATTTTTATTTCTTGTTAATTTTAATTGATTAGTTAATCAATCATCATAAGCCCTCACTTAGTTTTATCAATTGAAATTAAGAAACTAATTTTTAGTTCTCTTGATATGTAACATAATTTCACATCTACTACAAGAGTGAAGTGAATCAGAATGAATTTGAAAGGCTTAATATGCTGACCAAAATTTTGACGTCCATATTGAGAAACTATTTTAGTTAACTTTTAGCAGCAAAGTACTTAAATCTATTTTGTACCTGTTCATTTTAAATTTTAGATTTTACTAAACAGATTAGACATAATTTTAGTAACATTACTTGACTGAAAAAATAAAAGCATTACAAAAAATCATGCAAATATGCTTGATTTATGAAGACTTTTACTCTTCACACTTAAGATTTAGTACGTAGTTTGTCTCGTAAAACCAATGATTGTAACCTTCTAAGGTAGGTAGAAAATTTATGCAACTTTTCATTTCAAGACGTTAAACTTTAGAATGTGTGGTCATGATTCTTTTACTTTGTTTTCATTAGGAAATTGACAAAAAAATTTGAGACTTTCCTTATACAATGCTAGTATTTGAAGCTTGTTGATGAATATATTCGTGCTTGTATAGGTGATGCTAATCACTTCGAGAAACAGAGTCTATGGGTCTCTTGGAAGGTTCCTCGTCCTGATTTTGTTAAGCTTAATGTGGATGGTAGTTCTTTGGAAAATCAAGGTAATGCAAGTTTTTGTGGTTTATTGAGGGATGAGTTTGGACAATAAATTGTCGATTTTTCAGCTATCTTAGTCTGACAACTAACATGTTGGTTGGGCTTCAAGCCATATTTCACGGAATTTCTTTAACATGAGATCGTGACTTTAGGAAAGTTCTTGTAGAATCAGACTCTCTTGAAGCTATTAAGCTAATCTCTGAAAGTTGTCCGTGCTCCCATCCTTACTTGGCTATTATTGAGGACATCAAGTGTCTTTTGTAGAAGACTTAAGGTTGCTACATTAGTCACACATTCGGGGAGCAGAATCAGTTTGCTGACTTCTTGACAAAACAAGTTTCTTCTTCTTTACATCGGTAGCTTATGTCAGAGAGGCTTGTGCCAGGTCTTCGTCAACTTTTACAAATTGACGCTTGTTCTGTTCCTTTTTTGAAGTCTTAGGCTTTTTTTTTTATTTTTGTACTTCCAAATTTACCAAAATAAAATTATTACCCTGAAACTATCGAGGATAATGTGTGTACGTCATATTGTTGCCGTGAGGTTTGGAAATTGGAACCCTACTAATAAAATGCAATAGAACGTAAGCATTGTATTACAGTTCCACTTGCCCGCAGCCAAATAGTAGGACAACATTTTTGCATCAGAACATAAATTAAATGACCAATTGTTGCTTCATAACAAGACAAATTTAAAAATAATAATTTAACAATCCAAAACTTAGAGAAACAAAACCTCACACAATGGTCGAATACCATAAATATTACTCCGATTGGCGGATTATCATCCGATAATGTCACTCTTTTCACTAATCATCTCTGAAAGTTGTCTTCTTCCCTGTGTTGTGCATAAAAATGAAGCGACTTCAGCAACCAAGACATGTAGCTCAAAGACTTAACTATAATGAAACATCGCCTTTCACAGGGAGTTAAATGTATCATAAAAATAAAAAAGAAGGCACACAAAAAGCTCTCGCAAGATATTGCAACAATTTCCATCAGGACGCCAAAAGTAAAAACAGCACTTGTGAATAACTAAGCATTTCTTTCTCATAGTATTGGAAAATGAGATCAAACGGAAGATGCTAATGACAACCTTCAGCAGTGTTGGGACACAGAATGCCCTCTTAAAATTAGATCATACATATGAGAGCACAATTAATTATGGAAGTATCAAAACAGCAGCCTGCATTGTCCTAGAGTAAAAATGTATTTAGAGAGTTCTTTTTATCTATTAGTTTAGAATGACAATGGAACAGTGAATTTTGTTTTTCCACCTCTCAATTCTTCAAATAAATTTGCCAGCCCCTACATTCAATCTTTCTCAACCACCTGAATATTAAATTTAATAATAGTTAGTTACCTGAAGCAGGTGCAGTGAAACTAGGTTTATTAGGTCCGACGTCCTCTTCCACCACCACCACCTCTACCTCCACCTCTACCTCTACCTCTACCTCCACCTCCACCTCTGCCACCAAATCTGCCACCAAATCTGCCGCCTCTCCTTCCCCCACTATCTCGACCTCCACCTCTACCACCACTCCAACTATGACGGTTATCAACCTTCGGTTTTGCCTCTTCCACAGTTAGGCACTCATCACCGAGTTGACTACCACTTAGCTCTAAAGCTTTGTAGAATCCATCAGCATCCTTGAATTCCAGGTATGCCATCCTGCAATGCACACAATCAGCATCATCATAATGCCAAACCAGATATCCAAGATGGGAAATGAAAAGCAAGGGCATTCAAAGAAAAAAGATAAGAGGAAGTTGAGCCTTATATTCAATCATCAGTAAAATCTCAATATACATGTAAATTTGAAGTGTTAAATCATCTTCAATTATAAAATAAAAAGCAAAGAATGGGATCTCTTCACTCTTTCCTTTCCGATGAAGACAGAAAAAAAAGGGAGCAAAAGAGAAGACTAACCCTTTAATGGCACCAGACCCAAATTCTGTTGGGATTGATATTCTGACAATATCTCCGCAGCTTTTGAAATGCTCATTCAGGGAACTCCTAATCTGCAATTATCGTTTCAAATTTTGCCAACTTAACTCTAAATTTGCATATAAACATGGGAATCAAAGAAAAATCAACTAAACAATAGAAAATAATGTATCACCTCATCCTCACCAACAGACTTATCAAATCCCCTAACAAAAATTGTTTGAGCTTGACTCCTCTCACATTTCTGGAAAGAGTTGCTATTATCTTTCCTGCAAATGACACATTTAAAAGTAAGTAACAACTCAATTATTGACCAGGATATCATAAAATGCTTGTAGAAAGAAATACCCGCTAGATGGAGTATATGAACCTCTATCACCTCTCTCACGAGCCAAGTCTAATCTAAGTTCCCGGTCATTCAATCTTTGACCATTTAATTCAAGAGCCTATAAAACATAAATTGAACAAATACTTTAGCAAAAGAAGATAATAAAACATATATTGAAGCAATCATTCACAAACATAATGCTTTGATTCTATTTGCAATACATCCATTGCAAAGTTATGGCTTCTATAAGTTTGTCAAGGAACCTAACTAAAAGTCTCTGTGTAGCCTGGGAGATTTTTGGCAAATATCTAAGTAGAATGCCTCCATTGATCATCATTAATTTGTTCCCAACATTTTTCCAAAATGCCATAACGAACATTAAAGAATCATTGATCTGTCAGCACTTCCAAAAATAACACTGACACGTATTGTGCTTCTGTTGCCCCAAAAAAGGAGGTTAAACAACACTGACACCAGCTGTGCTTCTGTTGCCCCATAAAAATAGGTGATCACTTCTGCAGTTATTGCAAAGCTTCAACACAATAACTGAGTATGGATTGTTCATGTGGATGGTTTGGCAGATATAATAAATCAGAAAAGCTCTACTGGAGTTTTTGTAGTTTAAGCTCTTCCACAAAGAACTCCCATAAATATAAATTATAAATAAAAAATGGACTTCAATCCATGAAAACTTGCACATGCATGCCTAAATACCCACATGTATTATCATATATCAGAGAGAGCAAAAGAAAGAAAAGAGCACTCACTTTCTGTGCGGCCTCAGCTGTGGCAAATTCAACATGCCCAAAACCTTTGAACCTCTGATCAGCATCAAAAGCAAGGCGAACATCCACAACTTCCCCAACACCTTGGAAGAAACATTCCCTGAAGATATAAAGCATCAGATACCACCTTAACAAATGTTATATTCACAGTTAATACAAAAGAACATACACATCAGCTTGTTCAACTTGATATGGTAAGTTGCCAACAAAGAGAGTCTTTGATCCCTCTGAAGCAGCCGCGGGAGTTTTGGACTGGAAAAGATATGAAAAAGAAAAGACCTTAGATTGCATTCAATGTAGAAAGAAAACCAAAAGCTAAAAGAAAATTAATAGTCCCTTACAGTTTTTCTTATTAAATCACTCTGGTTAGAGGTTGTATTTGGTGTTTCAGTATCAACCATTTCCTCATCGGCATCCTGCTTAAAAGAAACCACTTTTGTTCAATAAATACCTTCATATGAGCACAACAATAGATGAATGCATACTCAATTTTGAATGAATGGATTCCAGATGACCCAATATTAAATGCACAAGACCATACAAAACAATTTAGGGATGGCAATGATTAAGGTGTTTTCAATGTGCCGGCCCATGGGCCAAGCTAGGCCCAAGCCAAGATCAACTCAAGGCTCAACTATTTTAAGTCAAACGACATCGTTTTAATTAGAAGAGTTGGGCGTCAAGTCGGCCTAGGCCTAGGCAGCCTAAGTCCGAACCCAATTAAAAAAAGATTTTACACTTGTAATTTTTAAAAATTATTTTAAAGAAAATTGGTCATGCTGGCCCATAGGCCCATTGCCATCCCTATGACAAAATCAATACAACTCAACATGCAACAGAAGACAGGTCACTGATTAAAAGACTCTGCAAAAGGTACGGATTTGCAATCCCTAAGATTTCTTACAAATTTTACTAGTTCAAATGAACATAAAACATATAAGGATCGTCAGAAACAAAATAGGCTCCACCTCATCTTCAGATGACTCGTCAGAGTCACTTTCTTCGGAGTTGTCACTTGATTCAGCGTTACTTTTAGTGTTGGCACCAACTGTCCTAGTAACAGGAGCCTTGGCAAGAACAGCCTGGACAGAAACAACGGAAATTAAGCTTTATCAATGTACACCAATATGGTAAACAACAAAGGGGGTTAATCATCAAGCTTTCATATCAATGAGATCCACAGTTTAATCAGAGTGCACCTTTCCATCTTCAGACGATTCATCAAAGCTATCACTTGAATCAACTTTATTCTTAGCAGCCACATCAGGAACCTTCTTGGCAACCTTTGCAGTGGCACCCTTCATGATCCAACTCACAACTTCATTCTTGTTAGGCCTAAAAAAGTAAAAGAAAAGGCATAGATAAAACTCACAGCTTCATCATCTGAATAAGTCTCATCTGATTCGTCACTCAACTCCTCTTTCTTTTGTTGGCCATTACTAGCTGCTGGCAATTTTTTGTTTTTAGGATCCTAACACAAAAAAGTAACAAAGAAGACAATGTCACTCCTTTAATGTGTTTTATCTCTATGATGCCAAAAACAATAGGCATTATAAACCACCCACAGTTTTCCTTAAGGAACATTCACCTCATCTTCTTCAGACTCATCATCTGAAGAATCCAACCTACTGCTATCCCTGTTGTCTTTCTTAGCAGAAGCAATGGAACCATTTTTAGCAGCCACTTGCTGCTTCTTCAAAGGAATGGCAGGTTTGGCCGGTTGCTCCTGTTACAGTTAACCCACATTAATAATCAGATAAATTTTTGGGGAAAAAGACAAATAAAATTTAGGGGAGAAAAGGCAAAAACCAAGTACTCACGTCATCTGGGGATAACTCCTCACTACTGCTTTCATTAATAGGTGGTTTTATTTCCTTTACTACCTTCTTTGTGACTGTCTTGACCTAATCATTCAAGGAATTATCGATCAGAAAATGGATACACGTGCATGTGTTTGAATATATACAAAAATTACTTTGTCATGCAGACCTTAAGAAAACCAAAGTAATAAGATAAGCATACAACACACAAACATGAAAGCTAGAAATTAAGTAACAAAATTGAATGAGAAAAAACGAAAATGAAGTAACAACCAGTAGCAAGTACAAGGAACTTACCTCCTGCTCCTCTTTAGGGTCATCAGAACTACTGGACTCCACTTTTTTCTTTTTCTGAGTCTTCACTTCAGTTTTCTTCTTCTGAGCGACCTGTTTCACTACTTCACCAGTCTTCTGCTTCTTTGCATTCACTATCTTCTCCAAAGACTCTTCGGCTTCCCGCTTACCTATGCATCAACAATTTATGACTTTGATCATAACAAAGACAGACAAGGAAAATAAGATTTTTTACCTGATCACATAAAATCTTACAAACATCAATGGACCAACAAAACACCAGAATAGAGATGAAATAGCAAGAAAAGCAGGAAAGCTTTATATACAAAAAAGCTTACATGCTTAAAATTTCTTTCAAATGAATGTTCAAAAAAAAAAAGGAGAAATAGAGGAAGTCGTTCAAGGCCATTCATTAGTGAACAACTTGACGACATGTTTTGTCATATTCATTAAAATAATCACAGGCACTCTTACTTCACAGATAATAAGCAAATTGAACATCTACCACTTTTGTCAGGCATATATCTGCTAGAAAGTTGTAGGATTGTCCAAAAAAAAGCCAAACAGTCAACAATGGAACGGTGACTCCTAACCGACAAACCAAGAAGCATCAAAACCAGCAAAAAATATTTCCAAAAAGAAAAGAAAACATTATAATCAACACATAGTACCAAAATAACAACTTAGCAAAACATTACATCCATGTATTGAGGCAGGGAGACACACAAGTAGGAACTCAATATGAAAAAAAGTAGACACGATTACCATCAAATCCTATAACAGCAACCACGTGGACATATTACACATAAAAAAAGAGCAAACAACAAAACCAAAAACATCGGTAAGAATTAGACTCTAATTTTTAAACCTGTTTTCGCAGGCTTGGATGCAGGAGTAACAGCTGGAGCTACATCAACCTACAAAAACATAAAAGATCAAACAGGAGACCATGAAACCATTAAAAAGAAAAGATATAAAATCACTGGCAAACAAAACCAAAAAGAAAAGATAGAATTGTACATTGGGGGTGGATTTCTTCCTAGACCTGCCCATGGCTAACAAATTAACGATTCTTTTTGACAAGAACTGCGAGAAAACTGAAGAAGAAAGGGGAAGAGAGAAAGAGACAGGTCTCTAAAACCCTAGTGGGTATATATTTTGTTAAGCTGCTAAGGGTTAGAGAGACGAGTCGAGTGGAAGCTGCTTATGCTTATAAACGCGCGTCAGCTGCTGCAGTGGGGGGTAGGGTTTTTGGTTAGGGTTTTTCCGCGTATCATTGGGTTGGGTAAAGTTGGCATTTGGGAAAACGACGTCGTTCTTGTGTCGTTTGGGTTGCCCCACGGAAACATACTCGTGAATATGAGAATACTCGAATAATGTTTAGGGCTCCAAGTGACAGAAAATCTATTAATTATTGTTTACGTGGAAATTTATTATTATTTTTTAAATAAAGTCTTAAAAAAAGAGTGTTTAGAAATTTGAAGATTATAAAAAAATTGATAATTTTTGAAGATTATAAAAAATTGATAATTTTAAAAATTTTCTTAAATTATAAGAGAAATTTATCTTACATTGACTTAAATCCGATTAAGTTCATAAAATGTGAGAAGGAAATCTAAGGATCAATTAGTAACAAGAGAAGAATTGTTTATTTTTTAAATAGTTTTTTTAAATGTATGGTTTATATAATTATTAAAACTAAAAATAACCGAATTGAGTTCATGAATTGACTTAACATATTAAGTCAAGTTATGAACCAATAAAATAATTTTATTTTTGAAATTTAAGATAACTTAAAAAAGTCAGTGCATGAAAAATTAAGTTGTAGATAAATGATAGAAATCAAATTATTATTAGTTTCCAAAATTTTTTCCAAACTTGAAAAGTTTGCACTTCGAATTAGTATCAACTATTGCAAGTGGCTTACGATTACTTTAGCAAGATTATGAATGTGCCTACAGGAACATAATCTTCTATGTTGTTCCTGAAAAATCGAAGGGGTTTAATTATTTCGCAAATTTTTCGCAAACTTATTTGACACTAATAAAATAAAAATAAGCAAAACTAAAATAATAAAAATACCAGAAATTTGGTAACACAGTTCGACACACCTTATCTATGTCTGCGGGGCCTTCACCCAACTTAATTACTTTCACCGAAGTATAATAGTTTTATCCAAGGCTTTACTGAGCGGACACCACTCAATCCTTGACACTATCTCTCAACCTCACTTCCCGTGAAAAAATTTCACACCCAATAATACGACCGTCTCATATTAACCTCAACAGAGGATTTTCTCAATCAACCCAATAATATGACCGCCTCGTACTAACCTCAACAGAGAATTTTCTCAATACTATTTGATAATAAAGATAAGAAATAAACAACTCAAGTAATCAATCAACTAAGAACAAAAATAATAATACACTTGATAAAAAGGAAAACAACTTCCCAAAAGGTTAAGCTCTACTGAAATAAATCTGGAAGTCGTCGTAAGAATAATGAGCTGATTCAGATAAATACCAACACGAAGCCACAGTTCACTAACGCAAATGTTTACAGCTGTAGATAAAAACTATAGACCAAAAAGAAAAACAAATCAGCTACACCACCAATCAACACACTGCTCAAGACACATTCAATACTCCAAAATCAACCCAGCAGTATGTGACAAATTCAATTCAACTATCTCTAGAATTCCAGCAGTCACCTTTTCAGGCTTAGCCATTTGATGCTCCATGATGGCGTAACAAAATTGTCATGATAGATTTGTAACTTACGAAATTATGCTTTTCACTGTGACAGAGACAAGCTCAACATTAACTAGTATATACAATTATGAAATCACCAACTCAGCACCTTGATTGTCATGCACACACACCAATTACACACTAACATTTATTATCCCACCTTGACATAAGATATCCTTTTGTCGTTGATTCTTGGTAGGAGTTGAATTCCTCAATTAAAACAAAAGACTTGGAGAAGATTAATGCACACCACACTCAACCACGCTTCAACGTCGGTCTTTTACATACCTATGAGATTCACTTCTCATATAGATGAAGACACACCTACGGAGAATCACTTCAGTTGATGCAACACACGCATCCCAACAATCAGCTAAGTCACGACACCCACACAAGACACTGCAGCCTTTGTTTTATTGACAATTAACGCATGTTGTCTTTGCCGCAACCACGCATAAGAAATTTTCGCTAGAGATAGACATCTGCAGTAGATAGAAGATATGTACAATTCTTCAAATATTGAGAGTCTCGCTTTAAATATAATTTTATCATAACTGAACCATTATCCAAATACCTTTTGAATTCAAGTCAATATCTTACTAATATCTTATATGTCCGATTAATAAATAATGCCAAACATATATCCTAACAATTCCTTAAATAGATTTTTAATGACACCATTTCTCCGGATGAAGTAAACCAACTAGTAAGACTTGTAACCACACAAGAAATCAAGGAAGCATTTGGAGCTCTTCACCCTCACAAAGCCCCTAGCCCTGATGGCTTCAACATCAACTTTCTTAAGGAAACACTGGCTCTTACTAGCAATATGGTCTCCAAAGCAATTATGGAATTTTTTGCTAATGGTTACCTTCTCAAAGAAATCAACAAGACCTTCATTACCCTTGTCCTAAAGAGTGGGGAGGTGCCCAACTTTGCAGATTTTATACCGATTATGTGTTGCAACTCTTTGTATAAGGTCATCTCTAAACTTATTGCTAACAAGCTCAAAGGCATACTACAAGCACATCAATCACATTCAAGGTGCTTACATACCATGTAGAATAGTTAGGGATAACATCCTCCTACTTCAAGAGCTTATTACTAACTACTCAAGGAAGAAAAGCAAGCCCAACTGTTGCATCAAGATTGATCTTTAGAAACCTTATGATAATATTGATTGGACCTTTATCTCTCATGCCTTAGAAGCCATGGAATTTCTTGTCATTTTCATAAAGTGGATTGAAGAATGTCTTATCACCTCTTCCTATAACATACTAATGAACGAGTTACTCACCAAAATTTTTCAAAGCACTAAAGGTTCTGACAAAGGGATCTGCTATCTCCTTACTTATTCACATTAGTAATGCAAACTCTCCATAAAATCATTGTACATGTTATGGATTGGATGAAGGCCTTCAAATACTATTCTAAATGTAGCAAATTCAAACTAACCAATCTCTATTTTGTAGATGGCTTATTACTACTCTTGAAAGCCGATACTACCTCTGATACAATCTTTATGAAAGCTCTAAAAATCTTCCAAAGAGTCTCAGGCTTGTAAATAAACTGTTCCAAAAGCAGTATCTTTTTTTCCAAGAGTGCAGCCCCTCTACAATCACAGATCACTTTTTTAACAGGTATTCAATTACAAACCTTTCCAATGAAATACTTGGGCATTCCTATCTCTCCTCTTAAGCTGAAAGCTAATGATTATGTTGAGTTATTGGATAAAATAAAAGCCAAAATTTTATCATAGAGCTCTAAACACCTCTCATGTGCAACACGGGCTCAACTCATCAACTCTGTCCTCAACTCTCTCAACATCTGCTAGGTTTCCAGGTTCCATTCTGAAATCTATTGACAAACTATTTGATAATTTTTATGGACAGGAAATCAGGAAACAAATCACAAGACTTTGGTGAAATGAAAATAACTATGTACTCCTAGAGATCGTGGGGGTTTGGGAATTAAATCCATCAAGCTCATGAACTCCACACTACTTACTAAAAGACTATAGAGACTAATGGATGATAAACAATCATAATGGTGTAGATGGATTCAACATTACTTCATCAAAACTCAAAGCCTATGGGCATAGAGTGTTCCCGCATGTAATCTAACTAGCTTAAGGCCATTCTAAAATTGAGAGGGCAGCTCCAAATAGACTATATTGCACTTATAGATGATGGAAACTCCACCAATTTCTGATATGACAACTGGCTTTTGATAGGACCTTTGATTAATTACAATGGAGCTGAACCACTTAAGAGTCCATTACCTTTAGAAATCACATTAACTACAGCTTTGCAACATAAAGGAATAATTGAGAGAGCTGCTATCCCCACCTCTCTAGCTGCTGAAATTTGTGGCATGTACTGCAACACTGAACCAAATAATCACATTTGGAAGCACACGGTTGACGGTAGGTTCTCCAACCACTCTTGTATGTTCTTATTCTTTAAATATCTTCCCAGATTGGCACAGATTAAAGACACATAGGCTAACTACCTTCAACCTTTTGCATCATTCACTTTATGGCTTGCGATGAAAAGAAAATTAAAAACAGTGGACAAATTGGCCAAATACACCCAGCTTCCAAATTGGTGTCGTCTATGCAGACAAGCAGAAGAAACAAGTGAACACTTATTCTTCGATTGTGATTATATTAGAAACATATGGTGAGAGACTTGCTACAGGTGCTTGGAAAATGGAGTAATTACCAAACTGAAAAATTTGCACACACTACAACCAAAATACAGAAATAGCACAAAGCACAAGTGCTTTTGGATTGCCTTATCTTCGATAATCACTGCAATATGGGCTGAGAGAAATCTAGGAATATTTCAAGACCAAATCACGTCCCAAGACCAATTTACATTCAAATACTAAATCATATTTGGTTGTAAATATGTGCACAAAAATAGAAACTACTGCATAGTTCTTATTTATTCAATATTGGAATGTATGAAAAAATCCAACAATGGCATCTGTCAACAAGAGAGATGCGTAGCGTGACACATTAGCCACAGTCTCCATTGCATAAGTTAGGGACGATTTAGGTACGCAGCTCCTGCCTCCTAGTCGATCCTACAGCGAATCACATACACAACTTGCCTGCAAACTTGGACTACTAGATTAATCACAGCTGAAGGGAACTCACCTATGCAGAGTTGTAAGCTCTTTCTCAATTGACTGCATTGTAGTTAAATATTTTGGTTGACTCATCCTTAGTATTATAAGACTTTTTGATTTGCCTTTAACGCTTAATTCATTCAAAATAAAAAAAAAACCCTCAACAATTGAGTAGTTGTTTTTTCAACTTACAAATTTTGATACGAGCCAAATAGTTGTACCACAAATTTAGCATACATCAATATTAAATATTCCTATACTATTTAATAGAAGTAATGTTATGTAAGTATGATAAACTAATTATTAATTATAAAAATAAAATTAATAATCTTATTTATTAATATTATTATATAATATAATAAAATTTTAATACAAGACTTAATTTACATCAACACTTAATTTACAATAACAACCTAATAAAAAATCCATTAAATGCAAGCCTTGGGAGGTCCAACGTATATAGTCTTATCCCTAATTAGTTGAGAGATTGTTTCCAAAAAGAAAGACTTAATTTACTATTATGATAAATTGATCAATGTATTATTAATTATTGATAAAAATGATACATTAATATACTATTAATTATCAATAAAATGAATTAACATTTCATATTAAATATTTATTTATATTGTTTGATATAAGTAATGAGATACATATATGATGAATCAACTAAATAATAAAAATTAGTGAATTTGTTTATTAGTTACCTGTAAACATAAATATGAACGTATATTAATCATTTTATTTATTTTATTTTATTAATAAATAAAAAATAAATGAAAACCTATCTTATTATCATTTTAAACCAATAAATATATTATTGATGATTAATAAATATATTATTTTTATAAAAATAAAAAAATTAATTATTATTATATTTTTAATATATACTATGATGGTTAACCATGATAAATTAATAAATTATAAATTAATAAATCAATATGTTTTACAAATATCACTATTATAGTTGCTAATTTTCAATAATTGTTTACGTGAAAAAAAGTTCATCACATATATGTTATGTAAGCATTTTTAACAGAAAAAATTAAGCTTGGAAGACTAATTGTCTAAAAAGATAAAAGTTTAATTAAGATGAAAGTCAAGGAAGTAGAGTCCTAATCACAAACTAATTAAGTTGTCTAATAGATGTTATATCTAATTTTATTAAGGATAGTTAAATTCTATCTACATTAAAAAAAAAAAAGGATTGCCTATACAAGGGATTCATCTCAAGGTAAATTCTCATAATTATTGTCATTAAGATCAATTACATATCCTTTTACATATTTGGCATCCTTAAACCTTTTGTGATTTCAGCGTCAAAGTGTCGTCACCCAGAAAACCCTCGACATTTTGATTGTTTACAGGCTTACAAATTTGATAACTAGCCAAATAGGCCCACGAGTTTAGTTTATATTAATATTAAATATAATTATACTATTTAATACAAGAATTTCATAATTTTGTTTATTAACACTAACAAATCAATCAAATTAATTATTATTTATAAACATATTTTATAAATAAAATAAAAATTAATCGTCTTACTTGTTAATATTATTATATAATATAATAAAATTAACAAAATACTTAATTTACTATCATGCTAAATTGACTAATTTGTTAAAAATATTTTTGAAAAACATACTATTAATTATAAATAAAATATAATAAATTAATATACTATTAATTATCAATAAAATTAAATTAACATTTATATTTAATATTATTTATACCTTTTGATATAAGTAAAGGGAGAACCTTACTAATTGTTTCTTTGTTATCATAAGTCAAAAGTTCAAATGGTGAAAATAACTACTTTGTAGAAAATTTGATCTCGCTTTGAGTCTTGTGCACGGATTACATTAGATTTACTTTTTGATATAAGTAATTAGACGCAAATATGACAATTAGTTTAATAATAAGAGGATTTATAATATTTTTATTTTTTGAATAAAGGTAATATATTCAAAAGACAAGGTGAAGCAAGAAGTTTACAAAATTGGATAATATAGATTAAGGACCCCTAAAAAGGATCTAGTTAAGCAAGAATAGACACTAACTGAACAAAGTTACACAACTTCTTAATGCTACTACAAGTTGGCAGGACTGTGATGTAATAAGGCCTTCGTCGAAGTTGTCTCATTTGAATTTAGTGTATCTGCCACCATGAGGTCATTCTCTACCTTGCAAGATGCTTATGCTTGTAACTGAATAGGTGTATTCAAGGCTGATCTTGAATGCTTATGGAAAGCTACCTTGGTGTGATAACAGCAGACCTAAATATACGACTGTTCCGCTCCTGCCAAATGACAGATGCAAGATAAGCTAAAGTTTTACGTATTAACCATACATCACCTTCCTAGGGGATCTTGAGTTGAATACTCCAATATATGACATTAGACCAGATTATAGGGGGTTAGGGATATTGCATTTCATTATGATGCATCTCCATGTTTGATTCGAAAATTTGCAGGAAAAAGAAGAGATGATCATGTGATTCAGCCTCACTCTTCCACAGAGTACACCAATTAGAGAAGCTTATAAACCTACCAATGCGGTCTAGCGTAGCAAGTTTAAGCTTGAATGCTTGCCAAGTAGATGAGCAAGTCGAGGGTTATAGTTTTAAATCAACATAAAATCAGTCCTGGGGATACTTCATACTGTATATGCATCTGGCTGAAGACATGGTGAATTGACCAGAAGACGTTAACCTCCACAAGATCTTGTCAGGACACCTAGACCTAGTAAAGGTGATATTATAGAGAAGTGAGGAGTTGCTTATAGGTCATCGATAAATGGTTAAACCGTGAGCAGCAGCTTTAGCATTAGCAGGAATAAATCCCGTAAGTGCATGAAGTTGAGGTAGTGGAAAGGAATAGATTGATTGATCCATGGATCAAACCAAAACTTCATAGTCTCCCCGATACCGAGTTGAAAGTTACAGTGATTTCTAACCTTGTCTTGAATTCTACCAAGATATTTGATCAAAGCAGAGGCATTTCTGGGAACATTGAAGCACCATATGGATTTTTCCTTGATGTAATAAGCATTAACTCATTTAACCCACAAGGATTGTCGGTCTTGAATTAATCGTCATACGTTCTTAGTAAGCATGGTTTGTTTTAGTAATAAGGAGGTTATTAATAGGGATAATATTTTGAACAAGTCGAATATCTTTTAGTATCAGTCAAATATCTTTTAGTATCAATCAGTTATAACTTACTCTCCTGATTTATAGGAATTCATTTGTGT
>JANIJH010000223.1:13337055-13347949 GCA_024520975.1 Erythroxylum areolatum | reverse complement strand
TGATTATGCGTACCTTCATTATGATGGAATCATACCTTATATATGGGATGGATGCTAGGGTTGAGTCTTTACGTAGAGTTCTACCTCTGCATGGAAGGTTTTCTCGTGCTAACGGGCTGTGGAGAGCGTGGATCGGGCTTGGGCTTGGCATTGCAATTAAGTAGGAGATTGATCTTTGAAGAATGGACCGATCGGCTCACAGGTCGTTTTGACTGGATCCGAGCCCAGTACCGCCGACCCGACCAGGTACTTTCCCTTTTATGCAAAAAATAAAAAAAAGTCTATAAGCATGTGCACAATGAACATTGGTCCTTTTATTTTCTCGAATAAGATTACTCCTTAAAAATTTTCATTAGTATGGAATTAATTTTTTAATTCCTTAATAATTCAATAGAATAATAACATTTTATTTAAAAATATTCAAAATCAATTCTAAAATTAAACTTAGCCCAAAACCCAACTTAAATCAATGTTTATTTGTTGATTTCCAATTCAAAGTCAATCATTTTTCAACAATTAAAAGTACACACAGAATATTAGGGCTCTACAAAGACAATGGTGCGTAATGACAGCATATGAGAGCTTTCTTAATACTTAACTATTAGTTAAAAAATCTTAAGAATTATATATTTTTTTTAAAGAGTTGGTTGCATTAAAGTCTTGGTAAGCGTTTTGGGTTCAACTAGAAAGAGAAGTTTAAAAAATAATTAGAAATGATTTGGATTATCAATCTAAAGTAGGTGAGGGGAGGGGAAATAAATATGTAACGGCTAACTTAACTTGATTTTATTTGATTATATAAAAATGGGACCTGAGCTGAGATGTTGTTTTGGGACGATTACGTTACTGTGACACCAAACGACCCGTACTAAATGAAACTGGCCCATTCCCATCTTGGGAAAGCTGGCATTTCCTTCTGTTTATTGTCATAAAAGAGTGGGGCAAAGGGCGATAGCTGCCTGCCAGTGGAGATGACAAAAGGATCAGCCCTTAGGTAGGGCACTCGGGCTGTCTGAGGCTCTGAGCACTCGGGCTATCTGAGCTTGGTAAATATAAAATAATGTCGTTTTATTTTTTTTATAAAATAAAATTTGGACTGTTTAAGTTTGGCCTGGTTCATTATAATCCCCAACTACTAGGACAAGAACAGCGAAAATGAAATATTTAAATTCATAAGTTTAATATTTGTAAAAGAAAAAGTCAATATTAAAATATATCGTATGATACTTATTTATAGGTATTTTTACTATATTTTCCTTGATTTCTAGGTATTTTTATTTAAATATATCGTATGATATTTATTTATAAATATTAAAATATTAATAAAAATTTTATTATAATTTATTCAATTTAATTTAAATTTTTCCATAAATTAAAATTTTTTTAATATACACTTTAGTTAAAAGAGTTAATTTTATTTGAAAATGTGCTTATTGAATAACTATTACATTAACTTTTATAATTAAATAATATATATTAATTGATAACAAAATCATTATATAAACAAAAGCAAATAAATGATAAAAACTAATTTTATAATTTTCATAAATTAGAATAAACCAAAATAATAAAAAAAACAAAAAGCCAGAACTGATTTTAATAAATACCAAGGATAAATCTTCTGATTGGTATAGCCATTAATCTTAAAAAGAGTATAAAGAAGCTTATAACTTATTGCTACTTGATTTTAATAAATAAATAAAAACTGTTACTATTGCTCTATAAACATTTAACAAAGAGGGATGACAATCCGGCCCAACCCGACCCTGCCTAAAATCAACGGCCCATAGTCTAGGATTTTTGGCACCTAACCTGAGTTGGGCCTGAGAGCGACAAAACAACATTTTTTTAATTTTCTTTTAAAAATTAATAAATCAGCCCGGTCCCAGGCTGACCATCCTTATACAATATATAAAACAAAATTATAAATAATGCCTCAAAAACTTTGCCTTCCTCTGCAAAGAAAATAATGCTGCTCTGCTCAGGAATCAGGATCAGAATTTACATGAAGAAAATTGTGTACTTAACCTGTAACATCCACTCCACAAACCACCTGCTTCCCTGCCAGCAATGGAATAAAATTGAATGAAAAAACAAGATTTGCAGAAAGAAGTTTTGTGGATCAAAGAGGAGCATCGAAACCTGCTTGCTCACGTGTCAAGGATTGAAGATACTTGAGCCACCAATGTTCAGAGCAATTAGAACTGCTATGCTTGTAATTATGGCAAACCACAATAAGACGGATCCTGGAATTCACAAAAAGGAAAACAGACTCGTAGACTCCAGGTTTCAACAGCAATTACTGGGGAAAGACATAATGGAATGTTACCTCCAAAATCTTCAGAACTATTATTAGATTCTGAGGGCCTTGGTTTGGCGATACGCCCGTCTGACTTTGATGCTGTAGTCCCTGCACTTGGGAGATCATCTACAAGTTTGTTAATCCCTGTCTCAGAAGCCACTATTCCTTGAAATTCCTCACTCACAATTAAAGCTGCTAAAACATCCATAAAGGACTCTTTATCTGTTTCAGAAGAAGAACCCTTCCCAATCCCACTTGATTCATAAGTAGCCTGTGATTCATCAATCTCATAGAACTCATCGTCAGAAGCATATGCATCAGTAGACTTCACCTCACTCCTGTCATCTTCTTCATCTTCAACATATGCCTTATACGTCAATCGAAGAAGTAGCTCCCCAGCTGACCTCTGTCTAAACAACCCCCATCCTCCTTGCAAAACCACTATCTTATCTGCCGGCACAGTGTCCTGCAGAGATGCCAGATCAACCTGGAAGAACAATGATTTCAGATTGTTGTTTTTAGTCAATAATAACAAGAGAAAACAGCAAACCCCCAATCAAAACCTTCAATTTATGTTTAAGCAGAATGTACGCGAAGGGAGACTAAACCAAAGAGATGAAATAAAAGAAGCTCAAAGAAAAATAAATGGCAGTATACAGACCTAAGGGGAAAATGTGCAACATATAAGAAGCAAAATTCAACCAAAACTGAATGTGATCTGCCAAATGTGAAGCGAGTAGTAATACTCTGGGCAGATGGAGAGGAGGTTGCCCATTTAGGAATATGTTGAATGCGTATGTCAATGCACGTTCTCAGTCTCTACAGATTTGACAGCTTTACAAACTTTGTCTATGTTATTGTCAAGACTAAGTGATGCATCTACCTTGGAAAGTGAGTCCAATTCTTTAACAATATAAATAGCTTACCTCCAGAATAAAATAAATTACCTCACCCATGCCAATGGTCAAATCAGCAAATCCAAGAGAGTCATTCACTTGGATTAACAATTTTTGTCTCCTAGGATTGACAACAAGCATATGAAAATCCTGAAAAAAGTAATTAAATGCAGTTAAAAGAGAAACTCACGCAACTTAAATTCAAAAATGCATCATTGACTATACTTTCGGTTTACCTGGTTCCAAATGGGCTCACCAGGAGGCCCAATGACAGTGGTCTGGCTGTTCTTTTTACTGCTTATAGTTTGATCACCCAACCTTAGCACAACATATGGATCTGTTTTACCTGCAATGACAGGGCATCAATGAATACATTCCACGAACAAAAAAAGCATATGCAGAAATCCAGAAACCTCACTCACCAAATGTCAATTATATCACACACAGCAGCTCTATGACTAACTCGATATGAAAATAGCCCGAGCCACACCAGAAAAGACATCATGATATCATTTCAATGCATACTTAAATCAAATAAGAGTATAACAATCTATTTTTGAAGTTAGATCAATGTGAATAGTAACTAGAAGCAAAAGTAGACAGTATTACTGAAGAACAATGTTTAAACACAGTGACAATCCTAGCATTCTTTTTTTGCTAAGCTAATTAAGAAAGAAACTTATTAAAATTTCAAACTGGAAATCAAATCATGTGAACAACTGTACAATCATTCATTAACAGAAAACCATCCAGCTCAATCAAAGGTCACACTATGATATGTCCCACAAAGAACTGTTCCAACAGAGATATTTCAGAACATACATATCTAAAGTCTTGAGTTCTTGATAGTCAGCAAGAAGGACCTTTAGAAAGTGTTTTACAAACACATAAAGACCAGAGGCAAATCCTTACACATGGGAGTAAAAAATTAAAAAAACTTGAGTTATCCTCTCCTAGCAAGTAGTGCAGTGAAAGGTGTCAAGAAATCATTCAATCCAAAATTTAAAGATGATGCTCAAAGCCAGAACATTACTAAAACAGACCCTCTCACCCGTAAGCCCTTTTGGCTGAAAACTGGGGAATATGTGCTTAAATTGATATTTCATTATAACAATCTGACTTGAGTTCCCGACCATAGAAGCTTTGATATATTGTCACGAAACCCAATTTAAACTAGTAGGCACCACTAATCACTCTCTATCAACTCAAATAAAAATTCAAGAAAAGAAAACAGAAGAGGGATTAATTTTACCATAGAAGAAATACGAAAGTTTGCGAGCATCAACAAGAGTCACTGATAACTCGCCAACAAAATCCCTGTTTCCTTCTTGAATTTCACCTGTTCTAAAATCAATTGCAACAGGGCCAACAGCTTTCCCCTTTTGAAAATCCAAGACAATCTTCTTTGGACGTACAAATAGTAGAGGTAAATCCTCTGTGAGAAGTTTCGTCAAGAACCTACAAAAAGTAGAACATTTTGTAAATGAACAAAATGTAAGGAAATAAAAACCAGTAAAGTTCTTGAAACATTAGCCAACTCAATAACCATGGATAAGAAGAAACACAAACCAATAAGACAATACAAAATAAATATCCATACACCAGGTCCCAGAATGTTAGCTTAGATAGTAAAGAAATTTACAGTGCAAGGAACAGAATAGGTCTATGTATGGTCCTATGTTTTTAAAAGCAAATGTGCATACCTACAAAGGGAACGAACAAAAGTTCATGGATAATCTAAACCAAGAAATATAAATGTCATCATTTGCAAAAGCATCTTTCCGGCGGTATTTTATTTGGATGCTAAAATCCAGCTCCTAAGATTATGAAGTTAATTAGACAACTGTAGTTTCACCAATCTCGCACACTTACGACCTAGCAGCAGT
Source organism: Erythroxylum areolatum (assembly GCA_024520975.1). Lineage (NCBI taxonomy): Eukaryota > Viridiplantae > Streptophyta > Magnoliopsida > Malpighiales > Erythroxylaceae > Erythroxylum > Erythroxylum areolatum. Next base: position 13,342,865 of record JANIJH010000223.1, on the reverse strand, counting down.
GCAAGTATAAATGAAAGAAAAAGGAATGTTTCTATGTTCACCCATACAACACAAGAGTGGAGCAACAACAAGGTAACAAAAGCAAATGCTCTGGTTTCACGACATGACTTAGCAGAATGCATAGGGAATACAATCTTTAGCACAACCGGATAAAGTTATAATGTGCAAGAACGAAATTTTTTAACAAAATCACATCAAAAAGCAGTTCCCCAGTAGCATTGTTATTTGGATATAGAAAACCAACTCAAATATCATATTCTGCACAAGCCAATTTCACAATGGTTGTTGCCCACACTCTATCCAGACATGTCATACGGTAGAAGAGAAAGATTAAATGAAAATAACAATAGAGCACAGTTCATCAAATGCAATTTTCAGGAGTGAGGCAAAAACAAGATGACAATTGTGAATCCACTAGTCTAAGTTGCAAGGAAAAACAATCTTCAGAACAAAGCAGTGTATATACACATGTATAAGCATAAATGTAAAGCAACTTAAAAGGCAAAATCCCACTTACATGGAGAGAACAGGAATTGCTGGGGTTGACCAAGCATGCATAAAAGATGACGAAAGAAGAAAAACATGTTAGAATCCACAGTATCAATTGGAAAAATAAGAGAACAAATTAAAACATAAGAAGAACTTAGCATAAGAATCATCATCTTCGAATTAATCATATTTTCTCAATTCTAATGGTATTCATTTTGCAAGAAAATGAAGATAAGCATAAATGATGATGTGAGACATCAATTTAAATTAGACACCACAGCATGCAAGACCTAGCAAATATCTTATTTACAATCATGATTAAAAAAAAAAAACAAAATTATTTCTATTTCAACAAAATTCATCAGAATTACACTGAGAGGGTAAACTTCACAGGAAAAGTTCTCCTGTAAACCAATTTGCCCGAATATTTATTTAACTTCCACATTGTAGCTTCAAATCTATTTAAAGAAAAATATTCCAACCACCAGAGACTATGGGAAATAGGATAACTTTCACAGTGTACAAGAGAATATTTGAAATCAAGAAAAGACAGATGAAGAAAGGACGGTAAGTAGGGGAAGCTGAGAGCTCACTCTCAAATTTTCTTTTTCTTCTTTAGCTTCTCAACCTGAGCAGCATGAATTATGCATTAGGCAAAGTGTAATAAAATGGAGGTCTTAATATCTATGGGTATTATACCTTATACATTCCCATAAACCAACCAATGACAAGAGAAGAAAAATTGACCACTTGTTAATCTGGAGGATTACACTGTGTTATCAATTTATCTTGCAAAGAATCAAAGAATTTCTATTCCCTAACAAAGGAAGGAGCTTCTATAGACGACTATCTCACTTTCCTTTATTCATATACTCCTTAAGTAGTCCATGTTGGGCCATTAATCTTTCATATTCTGTCTAAACAAAATTTAAAGCCCTCCCTGGCAGCTAGTAACATCATTTTCAGCAATGACATATTATCTTGGATTCTTGGGTAAAGAACAAGGGCACAATTATTCACATGACAGAAGTTGGTTATATGCTATTGCTTTCCATCAGCAAATAAAAACTTCTATACTAGGTTGTTCACATATTACAGGTATATCACCCAGGTGCAACCGTTGTTAACATGCAAAAATAGAAGTAATCACTACTTTGCATCTAACTATGCCATACCCATTAGATTGAATAATCGGAAAGGTGACAATTCAAATTTGATTTTTGGAAGTGAGACAAAAGCCCATGTAACAGCTCCCACCCAAGGCTCTGTTGTTATCAACCGCAACTTCACCCAAAGTTCACCATCAATATCAAAGTCCCGAACACCAACTGGAACAACAATGGGAATAAGGCTAAATTTCAATGACAGCATTAGTAGCATCCGAGCCCCACCAGTATATCGGAGACCTATTTGGTACCTACATGTTATAAAAGAGAACAAAAGTTAAGTCACACATTCTACTATATGAAAGAAGGATGCATGCTAAGTTAAAATGAAGCAGATAGATTGAAACATTGATCCGCCGGCTTAGGAAATGATGTTTCAGGGTCTCAGCTCAACTGGAAGAGTAATGTAGCCTTAAATCAGGTGACAAGGTAACAAACCAGAATATCAAATCTATTTTCTTCTTTCGCTTTGTGTAAAGATCACACTAGTCTAGTGCTCAATTGTGAATCAAGTGCTCAGTCTTAGCATGCTTGTTTCACGGAAAAGGGCCTAAACTGGAGTAGGAGTCACTTCTCTGATTACCTTATGATTGGCAAGAAGTAAGTCACCTATTCATTCCTTTACCTTCCCTGTTAGATCAGACATCCAATGCCTTGTTAAAACCACTTGTATCCAGTATCAAACTGAATAAGTACTCTTTCCACCCAATCCCAACTCCAATCACAAAAAATTGAATCAAGCTCTTCATTGCTCCTCAATACCCACGAGTCCCTTGTTAACCAATCAAATTGAATCATTACCCTATTTAGGGATTGTATGAAAGAAATATAACCAGTAGAATGTTTTTAGATTCCAGTAACTATAAAGTTGCTAGCAAAATCTAGCATCTTATTTCACATTCCTCCTAAAAGCCATAATCTCTCAAGGCTACAAGTTTTCTGTTTAAGCCACACAACAAGAGGTAGCCCTGTCCTTCCCAGATACCAGCAGTTACCGTGGGATTAAATCCCAGTACCTCAAATCCCAACACTTGGAATCCCAGTTACGATAGGACATTGTCATAAGGCCTATCTAAGCAAATGACGAGTTTGTAAATATCCTACATGAATCAGCATTTTAATTCTCAACTTTTTAGCGTCAGTAAACCATATACATTCCTAGTCTCCCTTATGAAAATAAGAAACCACAAGCAGCAACTTCGACCTCAACAATTAATTCCTCTGGATATATAAAACTAAGAGTAATTAACAAGTATCTAAAACTCAAAACAGAAGCAAAGTTGGAATTTAACCATCAAGTATCGGTACGTACATAGAGAGCAGAGAGGTGCTAAAAAATAAAGGGAACTCTACTAAACAGTACATCTTTCCATTTTCACCACAAACCTAATACCTATATCAAGGATAATTCAAAATATAACTTACTGCAAATCATTGACGCGACGTGATGTTCCACGCTCAACATTCCTGACAGATAGTGGTTCATCCCCCAAGGAGAACTGTTTGATTTCAACTCTCTCCACATAATCAGGCTTCTTCAGGTTATCAATAACAGGTTGAAGCAACCCAACTAGCCAATTCTCAATACCCCCTCTATAAACCTTCCACAACTTCCCCAAAACCATATTCACCCACTCCACTGACTCCTTCCTCTGCAAATCTTTCTCCAGGAACAATGAAAAGCTGGAGGGCACTTGTGGCCACGTCCCACGTTGCCCATTCTCCATGTTAGTCGGGCCTTTCTTCCTCGATGTCCATAATTTATCAAAAACAACGCCAACAAAGAAGAAGAAAATGAACAGCCCGAATACAGTTCTATTTACTGGAGGCGAAGGCATTGGATGTATCACTCCTAGCTGAGTCCTTAGCTTATCAACAAATGGATCTTCCTGGAAACTGGAGAAATTTGACCCTACTTGTAATGAGGAAGCAGATGATGATTCATGAGACGGCCCTTGACTTCCCAGTTCACTGGAAACTCGTTGCAAAACAACACTTTTAGCTCCTTTTCTCGTCGAGTTCGCAAACTCCACATTTACACTCCGCTTCTTACCATCATTTGGGATTCCACAAGCACGAAAACTGAACCTTCTTCTAAAATTTCGATTGGAAAGGTTGGTCAGGAGCACCAGACTTTTTCTTTTTCTTCTTCTTCTTTTGGACAATGGGTAGGTGGCTGACAAACCGAGAGTGTCGTCTTGGATTAGGCATTTACATGGGCAGAGTTGAGGATAAAAAACTAATGCAGAAGATTGCAAAATCATTAAGAAGCAAAGACAACGTCAGCGCCCTACTTCCAAAAAGGGCATTACAGGTCTCATTGCATAGGAACATGAATTCCAGACCACTTATCTTGGATTTTGCCAACCTCCCCACCTACAGGAAATCCACATCCCACCGGCCCTAGAACTCAAAACAAGAAAATTTAGAGAAAACCCAGATAACTACAAGCTTAACACTAAACACCCAACAACGCTTCTTCCTTTACTCATTTAAAGGGAAGCAAAAAAAAAAAAAAAAGGAAACAAGGACAGGGGGGACTAGTTGTAGTGTTGTTTTGTTGGTGTCTGTGTGTTCCAAGTATAAAAATATTGCAACTTGAAAAAGAAGTGGAAAGTGAATGAGAGTCAGAAATATTGCAAGGTGAAAAGTTGTGGATGAGATTGAACAGACCACTTGTCCCGAAAGTTAACTTTGTCTGAGATAGAAAATGGCAGGGGAGGAGTCGAGTTGGGTCAGTACGGATACAGTAGCCTTATGATTCGGTATGTTTACATGTCTCATCTCATCTGCGCACATCGAAAGGGCAGTCGTGAGAGGTTGGATCAGATTACGGGAACAGAACCCGACTAGAATCGAGACCTCAAAAACGAGGAAGACGTGGATAATAGCATTTCCATTTTCTAGATTTTCCTTTGCTCGCTCCATATTTGCAGAGTGGTCGCCCCTTGATTTTGGACCTTTCTTTGTTTTCTTCTCATTCTTCAATTGCTTCACGTACTTTCTTATTTCTTAAATTTTAAATAGATATGATGCATTTAATCTCCAAATCTTAAAATAAAATTTCAGTTATTACGTTTAATTTATATTTGACAAGAAAGACTTTTATTTGATAATTAGTAAAATAATTCTTACCATATTTTGATATAAGATAAACTTTAAATTCTTAATTATATCATAATATCATTCTCATATTTATTTTGTTACTAATTTACTAAAAGTTAAAAGTATATTTTTAACTTCAACTTTTACAATAAAATATAAAATAAACCTTAACATCTCTAAGTATTTAGAGTAAACCATAACGTTTTCAAAACATTTAAAATAGACCTAAAGTGAATAAAAAATTTAACGAGATTAACTCTTCATCAATTAAACACTACGTCAATGCTAACATAATATTATTTTCTTATTTTTAAATAAAAGTGAATTTTACTGTCATATGTAAGGATGGCAAAAAGCCCCGCCCCGATGGGGATTCGATATTCCCCGACCCGAACGGGGCGGGTATGGAGGCACATTTTGCCCCGAATAAACGGGGTAGGGGATGGGGATTTTTCTCCATTTATATTCGGGGCGGGGATGGAGATTATAGTCCCCATCCTCAACGGGGACCCGACCCGTATAATGTTAGGGTGTATTCCGAAAATTTTAATTAACCCTAAAAATCTACCCCCCGGTTATCGTCTCCGTCTACTCTAAAAATCTACCCTAAAAATTTTAATTGCCCTCTCGATATCGTGTCCGTCTACTCTCGCCTCTCTCTTCTCTCTGCCTCGCTGTCCTCTGTCCATCTCCGCCGCCTGCTCCTTGCCGTCCGTCTCTCTCCCGCCGCTTCACCGCCCTCCCTGGTCTGGATCTGCACGGTGATGGTCTGCTCGAGTCTTCCTCTTCTCCTCCGTCCGTCTGTCGAGTGTTCTCCGTCGCGTCGTCGCTCGTCCACGCCGGCTTCAGCCTTCTCTTCATCCTCCTCGAATCTTCGACGCACCGGACCACCGCAGCTCAGCCGGCGCACACGACCCGACGTCGACCCAGATTGGCACCGAAGACCCGATTATATTTGGGGTGTATGTTTTGGATTTTTGCTCCATTTTTCATGCATATTGAAAATGATTTCTTCTGTTAGTGTGTTGGTTGTTGGATTTGGGGTAAAAA
>JANIJH010000223.1:13324466-13336160 GCA_024520975.1 Erythroxylum areolatum | reverse complement strand
CTGCAAATTCTGCAATTTCATTGTAATCAGTTCACTGTTGAATCAATTACAAACATTTCCTTTGATCACTTGCTCTGCTTTTGCTTGTTCACTGTTGCATTGCTAGCTATTGCTTTCATGGCTGCGGCTACAACATCATTCGGGGGGATGGCTTGTCACCCGTGAGAGCCTGTGCGAAGGAGCGCACGCCTGCCGGAGGGGGGGCCGGCGAGATGCCGGCCATGGGCGCCTCTTGTGTGAATCGCCGATCGTTCGCCCTGCAATCGCCAACGCAATCGCCCTTTTTCTACTCCTAGGATGTTAGTTTTATATTGTATAAAAAAAAAACCCAAAAATGTTTTTAGCCTTAAAAGCCATTTCTCTTTCCACCATCTTTTCATCCAGTATAACTTTGTTTCTCGTAATGGCCACTTTAGCTTTCTAGATCACAATGATATTTGGCTAGTTCCATTATTCTGACGGGTGATAATGTTTATTTTGGTTACTTTATTCTAAACAATATGCTCAACTTCAATAATACCAAGAAAAAGAGTCAACACATCCTTATATCTCCTTATCCTCATCCTCATATTTTAGCACTTCAGTATTCCAATTGCTAATGATGAGGTTGATTTTGACTTTAATTTGATTCTACTATTCGTCATCGTATAGGCTACTAACAAGGTCTAATCAATGATAAAAACATCAATATTCTAATTATAAGGCCCCTCACATGGTGTAATTACCCATAAGCCTCTTTTGATTCATACCATTAAGCTACTTACAAATGACAAGGCTCCCTCCTCTAAACCATGTTATGATTCTACTATAAACTCTTACTTTAATGTACTAAAAGCTCAAGTTGCATTACTTTAAGGTAAAGTTTAGTTCGTCTAACATCATACTAAGGACTTGGTAACGTTAGTTAATTCTCAGTATCCTTCTAAACTATTTGGTTTTTTTTTAATGCTCTAAAAAGGGGAGAGAGAGCATTGTGATATTATATATGTTCGTAGGGAGAAGATGTTGTAATTAGGGAATTTAGTATACTTCTATTAATTTCATTTAGATGTACTTTAACTTTATATTTGTAGTTAGTGATTGATTTTGGATTTTATATTGCACTTGCTATTAGCGGTAAATTTCATTGCACTAGGGTTATGTTTTAATTTGATTTGAGTTTGAATGGAAATTAAATGACCTAATTCTTAACACTTGGGCTTCTTTGGTAATGTATGAATTAAAAGGGAGTCAAATATTCATATTTCTTTTATATTAAGAAATTATATTGCTTAAATGATTACCTTCATTATTAGCCTTTTATTATCATATGTTTTTTCATCATCAAAAGGGGGAGATTACTGAACTAAGAGAGGTTACAATCCATGTTTTAATGATAACAAAGCATAGTTATTGTTAATGATTTGTTCTCTGAACAATTAAAAGAAAGCAACATGAAATGAAGTTAAGAAATAATTTATGGAGACTAAATATATTAAGGTATATAAGAAAATAAAGACTAAGAAAGATCATTGTACAACAAGTCTACAAATTTGTTTATAATGTTTCTTGTGTCTCTTACTTAGTTATTTTAGTACTTTGGGAGCTCTTCATACATAAAAATTTCATGTTTTTAATTTAATGCATAAATCTTTTCTTTTATCAAAAGGAAACGAAGTTTTGATTTCAAAGAAAACCCTCTTGATCTTTAAGATAATCAATGGGAAAATTTTGAAACACTTTTAAATTAAGTTTTGATCAAAGAAGTAGGATTTGATCTTTAGAAGAACTTGAAAAACTTTAATGATGTAGTTTTAAATAGATTAGTTAACTAATATATAAGCTTGGTTGAATAATGTAGTGATTTTGGAGATATTGGTCAACTAGTGTTAAGGTGTGGTCAATCAATATATTATAGTTTTGAAAAACATTATGTGTACTATGAGATTGTATGGGCATTGGTCGATATGTTGGTTGATCAATACTCAATTGGTCAACCAATATCAATGTTACTAGTTATTACAACAACTTGTTTTTGTGTCTAATAATATTTTGGAACTAGTATAAGTGTAAATACTTAGAACTTTGGTTGTTGGACATCTTTAGGACATTTGGGATTACAGTAACATATTTATAAGAGTTTTGAGCATTTACATTCTTTCATTCAATGGTTGTGAAATGCTAAGATCTTTTGAGCATTTAAGTGAGCAGTTAAAGTTTATTCATGTTGTAAACATCAATTGGGTTTGACTTTCTTATATTTAGGTATACAAAGAAGTATTGAGATTTCTTAACACCCTTTAGGGAAGACTTTAAAAGAATTCCTCTTTGCTAATCTCCTCTTTGCTAATCAAAGATTGACGTAAGAAGGTTTCTCTTTACCTAGTTAAAAGAAGAGATTAATGGATTCCTAAAATAGACTTAGAGAGTGAATCTAGGTAAGATTTGTTTATTGACTAACTATAATTCAATTTTGTAACCTCTCCTCCCTATACTCTTTATTTTTCACTTAATTGATTGATTACACTTATTTAAATTATTATTACATTTTATTATTCAATTTGAAATCTTTTAAGGATCTTTATTAAGTTATAAAAATTTTCTTAACAGTCACTAACACCTAATTCACTGCATATTAGGTATCATTAGGGACTAACAACTGATATTTTCGACGATTTGAGAAACTAAAATAATCAAGTTACATAAAAAATACTTGATCTCATATTTATAGTCTTTTTAGACATCGATGGTTTTTTTTTGGTTGCCCACGAGGTGTCCTAGGAAGGTCCCAACTATGGGAAAACACCTTTAGGCCATCCACACCCAGACTAATCCCCGCTCGAGCCGGGTAGGTCCCTTACGGGAAGCAAAGCTCTAGCTCCAAGTTTTAAACGGCTGTATACATGAGGAGGGTTCTAACAATTATAGACATCGATGGTTTTTAGGTACAAGTATTTATCTATCCAAGAATAGTGGGAACAATTATAGAGTAACTTATGATAGTGGTGATGAAAACCAAGATGATGGTGACAATAATCATAAAGAGAAATAAAGGATTTGAATTTTAAAATTCCAACTAGGCTAGTCGAAGAAGAACAATATTGATAACATGTAATGGTGAACAGTGGTGAGAAAATAGAATCAGGGATAAAATGAAAAAAAAAAGAGATAATATGATCATTCTTAGCCAAAGTAAACATGGCTTAGCTATATGCTTCTTCCTTTGTACTTGCGTTGTTTTAGGATTTATTAAAAGAATGGGAAATTTTAATTTTAGGTGATATAGAAAACAATCAATTTCTTCAAGATTTTAAGGAAGATTCACTAGAAACCAAAGGGTGACCTTTTTTCTTGTCTGCATATGTTGAAGAGATTCTTGATAGAATAAGTAAAACTACAATAGTCTTTCAAGAAGGTGCTGCAAAAACAAATAAGGAAGAAACTACTATTTCTATTAGTTTTGTAAAATTTTTAATTAAATTGATGACATAACAACAACAACTCAGTAAAAATTTCACTGACATGCGGACTTCGTGAAGGTCTAGTAATATGCAACCTTACGCTTAACTAGTAGAGAGATTATTTTCAAAATAAATCTTTTTTGTTACATAAAAGTTTACTTATCAACAAATGTGGTATGTCTTTTTAACATCATTAATTAAAGAATTAATGACATTCTAATTTTACAATAGATTAAAAAATTGCTCATTTTGTTATTACTTTTAATAGTTCTAACTAATATCAAAATTAAATGTAATTTGTTTTTTTATTATTCATGTTAAAATATATTAAGATAATTTCTTAATTATATTGTGTTGATCTACGTTAAAAATCAAAAGGAGTACATAAGTAAAAGATTAAATCACAAACTTATTAACTACTCTTTTTAGTAAATTATATGGTTTATATTAGTAAATTATATGGTTTATATTATAATAAAGTCAAATTTAAAGTTTAAAATTTTGAATTAAAAATACTACATCCGCCTATTAAGAAAAGGAGAATAAATACTAAATAAAATAAAGCATTATTGTTATTATTATGTTGTGAATTAAAATTTAAATTAATTGAATTTTACTAAGTCCAATTCCCTAACTTTTTTTGTAGTAATTATCAAAAAATGTATTATGAATCTCAACTTTACAACATAATACAATTTGAACCCTAACGCTTTGAAACTTTCAAAATGAACCTAAACATTTTCAAAAAGTTTAGAACAAACCCTAAATGGATGGAAGAGTTGATGGGGTTACCTCCCTGTCACTTAAAAAGATTTCCTCCTTCTTTTGCTTGATTTTAAGTCCAAACAAGACATTGAGCTCTCTTATCATGCTTATATCAAATTCTTAACTTATAAATTTAGAAAATTCATTACACAAGCTTTTATTAATTATACAAAAATGATATCATCAATATAAATTTAATCAATTAGAATGTCATACTTATGCTTTTTAATAAAAATATTTATGTCAACCTTGCCTTTAATAAAACTATTTTTCAAAAAGAAATATACTTAACCTATCATATCAAGCTTTAGAAGCTTATTTCAGACCATATAAAGCTTTAAACAGTTTGTAAGCATAGTTAGGTATATCATGAATTTCAAAACTAGGAGGTTGATCAGCATAAATTTCTTCTTAAATAAAACCATTTAAAAAGTATTTTTTAACATCCATTTAAAATAATTTGAAATTCATGTACGATGTAAATGCAAGTAATAATCTAATAGCTTTTAATAGAGCTACTGTTGCAAATGTTTCTTTAAAATCTATACCCTTATCTTGATTATATCATTTAGCCACCAATTTAGCTTTATTTCTCAAAATGGTACCTAATTCATCTAATTTGTTTATAAAAACCCACTCAGTACCTATAATTTGGTAGTCCTTTGGTATACGTAGTGAAATTCACAACTTAGTTCTCTTAAACTGGTTCAACTCTTTATCATAGCAAGAACACAACTTTCATTACTGAGGGCTTTTTCTATAGTCCTAGGCTCAATTTGAGAAATAAAAGTAATATGAGATATCTAAAATGTGTTCAAGTGATTAACCTTTGTTAAAATTCACTTATAACTTGATTTTTGAAGGATGATTATTCTTGAATTTCCATTCTTTTAAAAACACCTCATCATTCTTGTATCCTTTACATAGTTTTTTAATATTTCCATTTGACTCAAGTGAGGTGTCTCAGTGATCAATCTTGTTCATTTCATGGGCTAATTTCTCCAAATTCTTGGATTAACCTTCATTATCATCGTCAAAACCTTTTTAGATACAAGAGGGTTAAATTTATTAAAAAAAACATGCATAGACTCTTCAATAACAACACTCTTCCTATTAAAAACTGTATATGCTTTACTAGTAAAGCAATAACCAAGTAAAATTCCTTCATTCACTTTGGGATCAAACTTTCCTGAGTTATCTTTAGTATTTAAAATATAGCACTCACAACCAAAAACTTTGAAGTAATAATCTTTGACTTCTTCCTCAATATCCATAAGTTTTTTTTTATGTAAACTTTATTAGAATGGCGATATAAGCTTGCTATGAATTCCACCTAAAATTATTTTGGAAGATCATATTCATTTATCATAGTTCTTGTCATGTATTATAATATCCTTTTTTCTCTTAATAACTCCATTTTTAATGTCTTATAATATCCTATTTTTTCTCTTAATAACCTCACTTTTTAAAGGTCCTTTTCACTTTCTTTACACATTTAACACAATTTTAAACCATTCACATTTACTAGCTAAGAATAAATTCTATGTAGACTATTAAAACCATTTAATATGATGAAATCATCAATTTTACTACCTTTAGGCCAAATAAATCTATATGAATTAATTACAAAAGTATAATGGAAGTTACCGACCTTTTTTGTCTTGAATAAGGTTTTAGATTGTTTTCCTATTTAGCATGCTCCATGCAACTTATCTGTCCTAAATTTGATCCTTGGTGGTCTATTTATAAGTTGCTTAGAGTTAAAGTTAGAGATAAGGTATATGCTTACATGTCCAATTCTTTTATCCGAAATATATTCAACTTCAGTAATAGACATTGCACACTTCATATTTTGGTTAAAGAAATTATCAAGATCAACTACATATATATTTTCTTCTCTTTTTCCTAGAAATGCTATGTCATTATCAATTACTCTATGTATAATGCATGATTTGTCTTCAAACATACTGTATAATCTTTGTTACATAGTTGGCTCACAATTAACAAGTTATGCTTTAACCGTTAACTAAAAGCACGTTATCAATAATAATATGATCTTCCTTACTAACTTTGCTAATGCTAATTATCTTACCCTTGGTATTGTCTTTAAAAAAGATAAAATCATCCATCTTTTTGTTTTTAAGAGTTGTAAATTGGGATGCATCATTGGTCATATGCCTTGAGTATCCACTATCCACTATCCATATACCATTTGCTCCTATTTTGTAAGATGCCTATAAAAAAAGGCAATCAATATGTTTTAGGTACCCAAAATAAACTTGGCCCTTAGTTATTAGCCATTGCTTTTTTTTTTCAATATACTTTTATAAGGTTTATACTTGAAGCTTTATTTTGTTAATCAAAATTTGTTAATGTGCCCACATTTACCAGCAGAGTGATATACCATGTTATATAAATTATATGAGTTGGTGCTATGATAATGAAACTTAAGGTTTTGATGCAGAAATGCATTCCTCAGTCTTCTATGTATATATAAATAGTAAGAATCCCTCATTTGGATATTAAACATGTCAAAAGTTCTTTTAAGAAGTGGAAAGGCTTAGTATAATTGCATGTATGAGACATGTTTCTTTAATTATGTTAATACTTATAAGGAATGTAAACATGTATCATGACATTATGCTTAGTATGAAGCTTATTATAATTAGAAGATTGATGATTACTTCTAGATTGATGTAAAGGCCTAAAATAGTGTGAGTGAGATTGCTTACTATCATATGTCTTTATATATAAATTATGTCTATTTTTTCCTTGAGAATCTTAATTTCTAGGCCCTGGTTAAGAGCTATATATGAAAGCATAGGGCTTTCATTTAATGTAAAGCCTAGTGGATGTAGCAAGTGTATATTATTTATGTTTATGCTTAGATTTAAAGGCTCCATGATTATTTGTCATCTAAGCAAGAGTTCTTCATTTTACAAATTCTTTCCGTTAGCAAAGTAGCTTTGGTATTAAATAAAATTCCATAGTTATATCCAATCCCATGCCTATTATTTGAATGTTTTTAAGGTCTTAACATGCTTTCAAGTTTCCCACTTCTATTAGTGAATTTAGACAATGAGTCTTTTAGAGTATTATGATCCTTTTTTAATGTTTCATTCTCATACTTTAATGCTTCTAAGTTATGATTATCAATAATGGCCACACTCATAGAAGATTTTATGTTATTTAACTCAATCTTCATCTTTTCATTTTCATTTATACATGCATTCAGATACAGTCTAGCCTCTTTGAGTTTAGAATTAGCTTCTTACTTTTCACACTCGTAATTTCAATGCTCTTAGCTAGTTCATATGACAATTTAATATCACTGTCTTTGTTATAAGATTTAGTTAGAGAATACTTTATCTTGTGCTTTAATTATAAAGCACAAGTGAGCTATTTCTCTTTATAAATGCCACTTTCAAAATCATTATCAATTTAAGTGGAGGCTTTAAGTGCCTTCCTTTTGTTTTTGTATCTATTCTCCTTTTCATTTTTTTTCATATTTATCACTGTCCTTAAGGAGAGGGAATTGAGACTTCATGTTTTTAGTATCCTTATTAAAAAAAATAATATTATTTAATCTAAAATTTGAATTTATCTTACCACCCTTGAAATCCTTTATGTTTAAGAAGCTCTTTCTCTAATTTTCTAGTGATAAGGGCAATATCTAGTTAATGTCTTTTATTCTTCATTTAATTCCTCGTTCAAGGCTGTTAAAGCTAGTTTTTTTCTTGGACCCATTGTCTTTTCTTATTGAGTTTACATGAGTCTTATTTCATAGGTGAAAAGCGATCTAATAAGTTTCTCTAGTGGTAATAAATTTACGTTGTTTACTTCTTAGATTACCATCACCTTGGCTTCTCAAGAATTTGGAAGAGACAAAGTAATTTTCTTACCATTTTTAACATTATTATATATCTCGTATAAGCCTTTGAAAGAATTGATAGTATTAATAAATCTAGTGAACATGCTAGATATGCTTTTATTATGCTTCATTTGAAACAATTTATATTTATGTATTACCATGCTCACTTTCCTCTCCTTAATTTATTCCCTCATGCATAACTTCTAAAGTGTTACAAATTTTGTAAGTCATTTTACATGTAGAGACTATTGAATTCATTTATTTCTATACAATGTGAATAGCTTTGCTATTCAAGAAAATTAGTTTCTTATCTTGAGGATCACGTTCTTCTTTTAGGGTATGTTTGGATGTAAGTAGAGGGATGGAATGGAATGGAATGGAATGGCCTAAATGACTCAGGCCATTGTTTGGGAGTCTATTTTCAAATATGATGGAATGGCAATTAATGGCTTTGGAAGCCATCCTTTGCCATTCAAAATCCAATATTTTGTGACCCCCCAAATTGGAGGATCAGGGATGGAATGGCATGGCTTGCCTTCCAAACCTCTCTTATTTAATATCATCTATAAATTTAATATGAATAAACAAACTACTTGAAACAATTTATTAAAAGTTAAAATTTCGTCCATCATGAAGAATTTCATTTTAATGTCCTATATAAAGGTAATAATTTTCATTAATAAAGGAGTCTTACTAATATTTTGGTCATATTGGATAAATGAAGTTGTAGACGCACTTACATATTACATGAAGATCTTTTCTTAAATTTTTATTTTAAATTACAATAAAAAAGACCTGTAACTCTTATTATTATCTAATAGCATTCAAGAGGAGAGTTAACTAGATGTTAATGAATTTTAAGAAAATTTTTGAAACTTAATAAAGACCTTTAAAAGATTTCAAATTGAATATGAAATGTAATTGGAATTTAAATACACTCAATCAATCAATCAAACGAAAAATAAAAGTACTATAAAGAGAGGTTGTAAGATGATTTTATAGCGGATCAATAAAAGAAAGAGAGGTTGTAAGATGATTTTGTAGTGGATCGATAAACAAAGTTTACCTACGTCCATTCTCCAGTTCTCTATTAAGATTCCACCAATCTCTTCTTTTAAGTAAGTAAAGAGGAACTCTTGTATAATATTTCTCAAAGAGTGAAAAGAAACCTCAAAACTTCTCTACACACCCAAAATATAAGAAAGCAAACCATAATTGATGTTTTTTAACTTAAATAAACCTTACTTGATCACATTTATGGTCAAAGGCTCTCAATCACTTCAAAAACAATGAATCAAATCTGTAAATGCTTAAAGCTCTTGTAAATCTGCTATTGTAACTCCTAAATGTCACAAAGATGTTCAACAACAAAAATTACAAGTATTTATACCCATACTAGCTCCAAAATATCGTTAGACAAAAGAAAAAGACATTAGTTGACTAATCTAGCATATTGATTCGCTAATATATCAACCAGTGTCACATAAAATCTCATGGTATGTAATTTTTCTTAACTTATGATACATTACCTTAACATTGGTGAACCAATATCTTTAAGATCACTATATTGGTCAACCAAAACTTCATATTGATCAACCAATATGTATGAAATTTTAAAGTGTTCAATTCCTTTCAAAGATCTTTACTTATTTGAAAAAAAAAACCTAATCTAAAAATATTCCAAAAGTTTTCCAATCAGT
Organism: Erythroxylum areolatum; assembly: GCA_024520975.1. Taxonomy (NCBI): domain Eukaryota; kingdom Viridiplantae; phylum Streptophyta; class Magnoliopsida; order Malpighiales; family Erythroxylaceae; genus Erythroxylum; species Erythroxylum areolatum. The sequence goes on along the minus strand of JANIJH010000223.1, from coordinate 13,326,384 downwards.
ATGTTAAAGAACAATTTGGTTTTCTTTAAAATTAAAACCTTGTTTCCTCTTAATAAAAGAAATATTAACGTATTGAGTTTATAACATTATATGCTTATAAATGAAAAGCCCCAAAAATGTCAAAATAACCAAGTAAGGGATACAAGAAAGATTATAAATAAATTTATTATTATGCCGTGATCTTTTTTAGTTTTGGTCTTCTTTCAGACTTGAATATATTTTATCTCCAAATTGTTTCTTAGCTTCATCTTATATTACATTCCTTTAAGATATTAAAGGATTAATAGCAATACTTAAGTGGTGTTATCATCAAAATATGGATTGAAACCTCCTATGGTTCAATATTGATTTTTTTGCCACATTAACATCAACTATTACACGAATTTGGACCAATTAAGCTCCATCTTTTTTTAATATGAAAATCATGCCTTAGTTTAATCCCATAGTCATTTTCCCTAAGCACTCTTGCTACGAGGAGTTAATGCCTTTCAAAAGTAGGGATGAAAGGTATAAGAAGGTCTCTACCTTATCATATCTAATTATAGAGTAAGTACTTACTAGTTTTACAATTTTGGTTATAAAATTGAAAAGGAACTTATTTAGTTGTGTTATTGATTGAATCTTATAGCATAATGTGTTGTAGACTATTTGGAAATGGATAGACAAGTTGGCTAAGGCTAGGCAAAGTATTATATACAGAGTTTACGCTTTCATTGCCTTTAGGTTAATGTTGTTAGAAATTTGGTGTAATAGGTATTTTAATTTATTTTTTAAAAAATTACTAACCTATAAATCTTTTTTCATATGAAAACTTAGTTGTCAATAAGTTCTGCTAACATGGCATGTTAACTAGAGGGTTAACGGTAGGATAATTTGGTAGTAAATTAAAAGTTTGCATTACATTACTATTTTTAGTATTTATGACTAATATTACAAAATCAAGTAAAATTCTTGATTTCAAATGTAATTTATCCTAGTCAAAATATCAAAATGTAGAGAATAGTAAGCAAGAAAAGAGAATGATAAGTTAAGTTTTGACAACCTTAATCATGTCATTATCATATTTCTTAAATCAAGAACATATTTTTAATTATAAAATTGCATAAGCACATTCTTATTATTGTTAACAAATCAAAAACACTAAAGAATTTCTAAGCTATGATTTTAAAATGAAATTAGGTGAAATCTTTCCAAAATATTAATTTATATGATTAATTAATATATTTGATTCTAATTTTAAAAAGAACTTCAAAAAATTGCGTTATTTTAAATTATTTAGATCGATTGAAGAAATTATAATGGAGAGTGGTCTAAACTAAAAAAAAGAAAGTGATATTTTAGTGTTAAAATTAATTGTATAATTTTTACTTGGAACAGTATTTTAGCTTTAGTACCTGTTTGGATGAGCTTCTATCAGTAGAGCTTTTATTAGCAGAGCTTTTTTCAGTAAAACTTTTTTCAGAAGAGCTTTTTTAAGAAATCAGTTGACTATTTGACTGTCAATTAAAAAACAACTTTTTTAAAAGAGCTTCATACAGTAGACTGTTTGGCAATATAAAAATAAAAATCACTTTTATTAATTTTAACTATACTTTATTTTATAATAAAAATTATTTATGCATATTGATGGGTGTCGAATCCACCAAAAATAATTCTCAAACACCAAATAAATATAAATTGCGCACAGTGGTAAATGGGGTCGATCCACAGAGAATGGAATAAATTGATTCTATTCAAATGCTAAAGAACGAATGAAATTAATTAAAAGGGGGGTTTTGGAGTTTTCTACTAAAACTACTAATTAATCTAATCACTAATAAATTATTAACTCAATTAATATTAAATAAAATAATAACTAAGATTCAACTAGCAAAGGACTCAAATAAAATTGATTAACTCAAATAACGACAACTTAGCC
>JANIJH010000223.1:13281380-13293614 GCA_024520975.1 Erythroxylum areolatum | reverse complement strand
CTTGATCATTAACCAAACAATAAAACATTAACATAAACCATTCATCAACAACTTCCTACCCACATTCACTTTATTCTTACTTCTAACTAACCCTAACTATGGTTCTTCAAACAATCAAAAAGGGTTAAAGCTTATACTTACTTGTTTTAGCCTCAAAGTCTTCAAGTTCTTCAAGATTTCCCAAAACTCTATCTTTTCTCTCTTTTTCTCTTCTTCTTCCTCTCTCCCACGATTTTGCTCCTCTTCAAACAAGACCACACTTTCTTCTTTCACTTTTACCCTAATTGCATGAGCAAAGTCCATTACGCCCTTCCATGTAATGCCTTAGCCTCTCAACCTTAAGTGATCTTCCAATTTTGCCCTTATGCATTTTTACTTCTTTAATTTAACTTACACTATACTATACTCAAACTTAATCTTAATTTCTCCATTTAATACTCCTAATTATATCAATCTAAGCAATAAAATCCTCCAATCATTGACATGCTAATTAAACTCCAAAACAAAATAATTTATCTAGTAAAACCACAAAATTTAATCAATTCATGCTTAATAAAATAAATAGAAATTTGGGGCCTAATACTACCTCCTTCAAGATTCTCATTATCATCCTGAACACCAATAAACAAACTTCCATTAACAATTTCTCAATTCAATCTCTTCCTTCTATCTTTCTCATGTTGATACTCTTCAAACAAAGACTTCATTTGTCATTCACATCATGACTCACTTTTTCACAAGACACCACATTACCTTTGACTCCAGCCAAATGCTTCTTTAATCTAATGATTCATCCACCTTTCAAATGCTTCTTACAAAACAAGCAAATTGTATGGTTCTTTATTTCAGAAAATCATTATAGCTTCCTGAAGTGGTTGAATTATCAGGATTACTTGAATTTTCTTCCGTATCAATAAAAATAAATAAAGACATATATCAAAATTAACATAATAACTTCATATGAAAATAATCAACACATAATTTCATTATCAACTACTATCACAAAATATGCATTGTTTAACTCAAAAGTCCAAACTAACACTAAAGCATATACATCTTATACGCAATTACACAATGCACATATACATCTTATATAATATAACTCATTTTGTATAATTACATCATACAAAATTTAATTTCATCCAACACGATTCACCAATAAGTTAAAAGCCAATAATTCAAGTATTCAAGTTACAAAATAACACAATTCACATATACGTCTTATTAAATATAACTCATTTTGTAAGATTACACCATTCAACCATAAACTAAAGACATATACTCATAACTATAACATATTCAACTTCAACCATAACTCTTAACTATAAATTTACAACTTACTTTATGTAATCTCATAATTTAACTATAAAGTAATACATTTTGTTTACTTAATGGTAATAATTATTTTGTTCTCTTAACTAATTTTAATCAACATTGTTACTAAAATCCTAATTCCTAACTTTAATTTAATAATCTTTCATTTACCAATTTTAATCAACATTCTTAGTTTATTACTCAAGTTAACTCCATAATGAAGAGTTAACATATACTATACAATTCAATTTCATTCATCACTATTCAACAATAAACAATATCAAAATAAAAACATTTAATTTTCTTAACTTAATTACATATATTAAATGATTAATCATATGTTAAATTATTTTTTTAGTAAATTGTATGTTTCATATAAATTAATTGACAAATTAGCAGCTTCATGCAATGATTTTGAAATTGATAATGCCTAAATTACATTGAAATTGAACCAATTCATACAAACAATTCCAACTTTCAAACCCAAATTTTTCAATGCGTTAATTTTCTTCATAAATTGTCAATACCTAGATTACATTGAAATCGAATCAACTCACATAAGCAACTCCAACTATCTAATCCAAATTTTCCAATGCATTAATTTTTTTTTTCATAAATTGACAATGCCTAAATCATATTGAAATTGAACCAACTCATACAGACAATTTCAACTTTCAAACCCAAATTTTCTAACTCAAAAAAACAATTCCAACCATTCACAAAACACACATGACACAATCAAAACACAATATAATTGCAATTTAGAGAAAAAAACACACCAAAAAAATAGAAATTGCAAATAAGAGCTGGGTAAGTTAAGTTAAGTTCAAGTTAGGTCATGCTTGAATTTGGATATGAAAATTGAAAATCTAGATATGCACTATACACTCTACAGACATCGATCTATCCAGGGATGTAGGGACTTTAAGCGAACAACTAGATAGGAGAGAGTGGATGGAAGTGGAGGAGAGAGTGATTGGGCTTGGGCAAGCGGTTAGAGAGAGAAGTGGAGGGCAGTGTCCAGTTGGGTAGGTGATTTGATGGTGGAGACATATAGTTCGATGGTGGGCGGTAGCGTAATGGTGATACCTGCATGTGGGAGGAGAGAAGGGCTTGGCCCGGTAAGAGATGAGAGAGAGACAAATAGAAGATGTCAAGGGGGTTGTTTTAAATTTTTTCACAAGTCTCTAAATTTTTTAAATTTTATTGTACTGGTCAGTGTTTAGCTCGACATCATACTACTAAGTGCCTGTTTGGATGAGCTTATATCAGTAGAGCTTTTTTTGTTAGAGGTTTTTCAGAAGAGTTTTGCTAAAAAGTTAGTTGACTGTTTGGCTGTCAATTAAAAAAATAACTTTTTTGAAAGAGTTTCATAAGTAGACTGTTTGGAAACATAAAAATAAAAAGTACTTTTATTAATTTTAACTATACTTTATTTTGTAATAAAAATTATTTATGCATATAAATAATATTCAAAGTATATTAAACAATGGGTTTACATTTCCTTTACAATTGTTTGACAAATTCACTTCCATCTTGTAGAAAATTATTTAAAGAGATGTCTCATTTTCTTGTAGGAAATAAAACTAATATAAAAATAAATATTAAAACATATAAAAAACTAAATAATATTATAATCTCAAAATAAATATTCAAGTTAAGTAAATAGTCAAATACATAATAAATTATGAATTTTATTGTAATACAAGAAGATTTGCAATATGTCCCCTCGCATCATTCATCTCGTTATTTTGTGGCTCGTCTAAATGATTTTCTTCAACACCTTAATTTCCATTGGTTTCTTCATTTGTATAAAGTAATTCATCGTCTTCATTATAGGGAGAAAACTCTTAATCCTTTTGAGCATTTAACCTTACAAAATTATGAATAGCCATTGAAGCAATTACAATTTTAACTTGCTTTAGAAAAGGAAAACTAGGCATTTGATGTAGAATTTTCCACCTATTTTTCCAAACGACAAATATTCTTTCGATTGTGCATCTTAAAGAAGAATGTGCATAATTGAATATTTCTTTCTTCCCTCTTGGAAGACCAGCACATCAAAAATCAGGAAGATGATACCTCTCACCTTTGTATGGTCCTAAATAACCTTGCATGTAAAGATATCTTGCATCTACCAAAAAATATTTTCCTACATTCCAAATTTAAAATAAATAAATAAAGTAGTACTGAATTATTAAGAATAAATAAAAAGAATGTATAAAGTTATCCATCATAAATCTCTAGGTGGATGAGGGAAGTGTAATCTATCATTACGCAAAGCCTTCATAAAAATTCGAGCATCACGCGCTGTGCCTTCCCAACTAGCCTAAGCAAAAGTAAAGCACGTATCAAAATCACATACGTCCACTACATTTTGCGTAGGAATGCCTTTTCTCCTAATATATTTTATTTGATTGGACCTTGGAAATACAACTGGGATATGTGTTCCATCAATTTCTTCAATGCATCTTTAAAATAAGGCCAAACCTTCTGTCATCTTTAATTTTGCTTAGAATTTCTCTAAAAGTTGAATCTTATGGTTTTATGAAATCAATCGACATAAGTGAAACAACCTCTAATACTATTTCAAACCATCTATAAACTGTTTCACCAGAATGTTGAAATCTTTCTTGAACCATTCTATTGCATAGTCCATGACCTAAAGTGATCAAAAACATAGCCACAACCTCTTCTATTGTTACTTCTGTACCTTTCTTTAATCCATATGACTCATTCAACAATTTACATAATTTGATAAAAAAATCCTTCTCCATTCTAAATTGTTGATGACATCTATCTCTATGGCCATTAAGCATCTCCATTACAAACATCCATCCAATGTGAGGGGATGTTCTACATGGTTTTTTAATATAATAGTTTATGGTTAGTGCTACTCCAGTTTGAACCATATGTAAAATTTCTTCTTCAATCTCTTCATTATATTCATGATCATTGTTAGAATCATTATCAGAAGATGACATCTGTATCAAAATATATATAAAAAATAAATAATTAGCTTATTGTATGACAAGGTAATATAGCAATAATCATAACACAATAATAATAAAGTACAATTTAATTCATTACAACAAAATTAATCAAATAGAAATCCAATACAACACATTACAAGTAGCAAATTCCAATACAACACATAACAAGTAGTCCAATATTAGTAACCAAATAAATGTCTAATTCATTACAAGCATCACAATCATTTCATGTTTTTTAGCCATTTGATTTGAAGATCAACATCCTTCAGCGCAACAAACATCTCTCTATTTTCCTTCTTCAAAAATAATTTGGTAGCTAACATAAACAGCTCATCTCCCCTTTCTATTTCATTTATACTTCGTAAGATGTCCATCACCTTAGAAATGCTACAACCAAGTTCATCTCTTTTAATAGAGGTTACTGAAGTTTTACTCTCTACTACATCACATATACGGTCCAAATATTTACATAACCTTTCTGTTACCCCTGTTCTAGTATCGTGTTTCTTTCTTTTTTTCCCCTTTCCTTTTGTAGAAGTTCCTAGAGTAAGAGTTGACGAACCAACCTCATTATTAATATTTCCAATTTCTTGATTGATATTAAAGTCTTCAAAAATATTATCATCAAGATCGATATCAACTAGGCTTTCTCTAAATGGTGCATAAGCATCATTTAGCACAAAACCTAAAGACAGTGCCTAAGCTCCTTCCCCTATAGTTACAATATCTTCAAATAAAATATTCAGCTGCTCAATATGTTTCAAACTTTTGGTTCAAAATTTGGTAGCCTCGAGATTTTCATATAATAATATTGTTTAAGTTATTAATCTATCAAGTAACATTAGAACATTATAAATCTAAAGCTTAAATGCTTACCTTCAATTTCGTTTCCCACCATGTGTCACTTGCATGAATAGTTTGATTAGTAAGATCCCATCCTAGTCCAGCTTCCTTACCTACTACATTTTTCCAAAGCTGTCAATCCTTTTTTAATCCATCCTATTTATTCTTAAATTGTTTGTATTCATAATTCTTCTTAGTTTCATGAGCAAACTTTGAAACTATATTTTTCCATCTAATCTTGTTAAAGTGACCATTTGGTCGATTTCCAGCTAATGTCTCTTCCACAAAAATTTTGATTATAGTTTCAAGAGTTCCATCATTCCACTTTGCTTTAACCCTTTTTTTCAATTTATCCCCACCTTGAATAACTTAACTTGGATTTGACATTTCCTATCAACAACAAAATTCTCACTGCATATAACAATGAATTAAGCAAGTATAAGAAAATATAAAAGCATAACCGTAGAAGTTCAAGCACGTCATAGAAGATTAAACGAGTATAAGAAAATATAAAAGCATAACCAAATGACAGGCTCTCCACTCACATCTCTTCCAATGATGTGGACATTAGGTAACTATTTTTACTAGCTCTTTCTATCGACCTCTTTACTTTCTATTTTATTGTTTGAGTTTTTCACTACTAATTAATACACGTGACATAGTTAACCAAAGGGGTTGACTATGTCGCATCCAGGCCCTCAACTTTGAATTCAAGTATTACTTCAAGAGGATGTTTAACTTCAAGAAAGACAAGGATGGCTGCTGGAAATGGGTTGTCAGGCACTTAAGCATCAGTTGGATATGGGGGTGTTTCATCATTTCTTTTTGTCTATTCATTGGATTGGTCAAAGCACGTCTACTATAACCAAGTTCATCCCTTCTTTTTTAATTGCTAAACACGTTTCTCAAAACACATCTCCCTGTGTATCTCTTTTCTTTTCTTTCTTTCCTTATGTGCATCTCTCTTCTTTCCTCTCTCTTCAGGTTCCTTCTCATTTCTGTTAACATAATTATTTGTACTCTAATTCACTATCATCAAAATATACATAACAAAAAGGTTCCTAGGAAATTATTTGTTAAACCCATCAGTAAGTGCAGTTTCTTTTTTTTTTTGGACAAAAATGAACATCTCCATATCAAATACCAAATGCAATATAGCCGACATCCCATTTCCATCAATTTCTTGCAAAGAATACCGTAAACTACATTGTATAATTCACCATTCAAGCACAAATAGTAGAAGCTAGAGGCAACCTTTCAACTAGTTACAGAGGAATTTGATAATCTAAGGCACTCGATTTGGCACCTCTGAAGACAACTTCTAAAAAAGCTATTTCTATTTAAAAAATGCTTTTAAATTTTACGACCAAACACTCATTTTTCTGAAAATAGCTTTTGCGGTAGAAAAAGTACTTTTCAGCCTCCAAAAGATGAACTAAACAGGTACCTAGTTATGATTCTTATTTTGTGGGTAAAGGTGTAAATAAAAAGTGCGAGATAATATTCATGTTCGAGTTTGAGATGAATGATTGTTAAAAGATGATCAATATTTTATAATTTGGTCTCTAGTGATTATGGTTTGAAAGACTTAATGATCAATGATTTGGTGATTCTCCATTCTTAAGGCTTGAGATGTGAAATTATTACAAGAATTATTTTCTATGAAGATTGTAACTAATGTTTTCTATATTTTTGTTAATAGAAATAGAGAAGATCAACTTATATAACACTTTAGTTAAGCTATATATACAATATTAAATTCGATCATTAAGTTGCTCATAATATGGTAGCCTATGAAGAGAACTTGAGACTAAACTTGAATTGGTCAAGTCTTTCGATTCTAGATATTCCTACTAAAGTTGAACACTTTATATTTAAAGTTGCTTCGTCATAGAAAAACTAAACACATCAGTCATATCTTTTTTCGATGTTCGGGTATACAAGGTCATTTTGATGCACGCTTTATGTTAAACTTTAATGAGATTATTGGTTCTAAATTGATCTTTATGTAGAATACCATCACCTATTTTTGAATTAATTCTCTTTGGAAAAACGATAAAACTTCATTTCAATTCTTCACAAACTAGTCTTTACTTTTTGGAATAATAGAATTAAACTTGGGTAGACAGAAAGTATGGTCAATATTTAGCTTACTCGCATATTTCATGTAGCACTCCACTCCCACAAGACACGTGCCTGACATCTTGGGTGATATCTGAGTCCGTGTCCCGCAAGGGTGGCATGCTAGAGCACTCAATCATTCAAAAATCGGTATATATATTTTTTGAAACAACACCAAACATATGCATAAATAATAATCAATTTGGGCCCACTTTCATTCATAAACATTTTCAATCAACACAATACAATCAATAGAATTTTAATAGCCAATTGGGGCCTATTACAAATACAAAACATTTTAGTTAAAATGACTTTATATTACAACACAAATCCATTTGTATACACAATGTACAATAATTTCGGAATACATTCCATGATACAAAATTAAATGAAAAATTCTGTGTAGACGCGAACTGATCTTGACCTCTATCCTTTTCTTGTATATTGTAGAGATACTCCCGTTTGCCTAACGGGGTATTCTTCTAATCCTGAAAAATATATGTAAATTTTGGGTGAGTGTTGCGAACTTAATGAGTAACCATCATCGATGGCTCATCCAATCACATAACACACAAGTCACATTCACATCATTTCACATTTCACACTTTGCATTCAATATAATTTAATCACTCATAATATGCATATGCGATGCACATGAGACCCATTTTTATTTATTACTTTGTTGTGACCGAGTGCCTAAATTGTCCTGTATTCGTTGTGAATACCAGGCTCATTAAACGTTGAGTCTGACGCTCTAATTCACTTTTGAGCTCGAAGCTCATTTTCACTCGTTGAGCTTTAAGCTCTGATCGATGGCTACTCTGGTCACAACAGCCATTATGTTTCATGCATTCATGAGATGGAATGCCTTAATCACATTTATCAATTCTCATTCACTCACATTCACATATCATGGGACCTTAGTCCGGCATTCAACATTAAACTTGAGAATCACACTTTCATTCACATGCAAAAGCACATTCAATACACATTTATCATCGGATCGTGGTCCGGCATTTAATAGTCAAACTATGCACACTTATTTCATCTCATTTACATACAAGTAGCACTTCAATATTCCAATCAACAATACAATCATCGGAACTTCTGTCCGGAACCTAATACAGTCAATCATATTCAGAAATCAATCATTACAAAAATTCAAATAAAACAAACAATGAAATGAGATTATCTAGGTCTACTCATAGTACGCTCCAGATTAGCATTAGCTTCCATGACCTAGTAATATCTAAATGCGAGCGTTTAACCTGCACATCACATTTATGCAATACGTATGTTGCACACACATTAATAATTGCACAATCACATAAACATTTGGTTTTACACATATGCATAAGTGTAATGTACGATGCATGCCTAATAACAATCCCAGGTATTTTGTCATTAATTTCATCACAAAGTCATTCTCATATCAAAACTCATTTAAATATAATTTATACCTAGGTTCATTTCTCACTAAAACTATTAAAATCTCTATTCCTTTCTCATTGACTCACTTCAGAATTTTTCCAAGTCACACTTTCGGGTCAACTATTAACATTCAATCAGAAAGTAAAAATCATGTAATTTGGTCACACTCTCTTCTAGAAAAGTGTTTCTCTATGTCTTATCTTTCCATTGACACTAAAATCACTCAATTTGGTGTAGTAATTTGGAAGATATGCCTCAAACATTATCGGGTTATCCATAGTCAAAAGTAATGTACTATGTACAAATTCCATCCAGAAATTCAATATCTTAGAGAAAGATTCAAGATTCGACTTCTTGAGGCAAGTTGTAGGCCTATATCTTTAGTTTACTCCAAATAAAATTTTATGTATTTGGAATCTTACAGATCAATATATCACCAAAATACTGAAGCATATTCAGTAAAAATATCTAACTCATACTCTTCCCACCAATCCCCTCACTTTGATTCAATCAATCCTTTTCAAATCAAAATCAAAAGCTATAAATTTTTGTGGAGAGATAGATAATGTGTTAAAAATCCAATGCTTCAAAAATCAGGTTATTTAGAGGTCGAACGAAAAAGTTATGGCCAAAAGAGTGAGAGGTGTTCAAGTCTGGCGGGAAGGTGTTTTGTCGCGCTCGTGTTTTGTCGCGATCGCGACAAAGCGCGATTGCGCGATGTTGCGATTGTGACTTTTCACAACAAAGCATGATCGCACGATGTCGCAATCGCGAATTTTACATGCCCGAGCAATGTCGCAATCGTTCTTTGTCGCGATCGCGACTTTCCTCTCTTCTTTATTCTTCCTCCGACCTGTCTTGGTAAAAAGGGCATAACTTTTAATAAAAATATCAGATTAAGGTGATTCAAAAGCTGTTTTGAAGAGGAATTCTAGAACTAAAACTTTCATGAAGACCCAAAAAATAAGTTTTGCCTCTATAAGGGTCAAATTTTCAAATAAATGCAGTTGTCCTAAATGCCCATCCCATGTACTATCACAGACTTCTAAATATCATATCTCTCAACTCCAAGGTCCAAAAATTTCATACTTTATATCAATAGAAAGATTAAAGAAAGATATACAACTTCTATGAAGATAACTTCATCAAAAACTCTCTATATCAGTACAGAAAACTCATGGAAGTTTCAGATCAAATTTTTAACTCTTTACTTGCAACATTCAATTCCTCATGCTTAGACTATCATTTCTAGTTCAATACTCATCATTTATCCATTATTCTAACTCCCTTTCAACTCAAAATCATACATAACCAAATTATAGCTCATGATTGATCATAAACACTAATAACAGAACATACACATATATATACATTCATCATCAATTTTCTGCACATATTCAATTTCATTTCCACTTTCATTTCACTTCTAACTATCACCTAGATCCTTCACATTTCAAGACACCAGATTAATCCTTATCTTTAGCTTTATACTCATTTTATATCATCACAAAAACACCCAAAAAGATTTACATTAATTCCTTAAGAAAAATAGAACAAAAACTCAATATGTATCCAGTTTTTCTGCACTTTTTCCCTATACCTAGTACTGAAATTCAAGTTAAAATTGGAAACTCCAAATGACAGAATTTGATATCTTCATACAAAATGTAGCTCTATGTCTCTAATTTAATTCAAATCAAAGATCATCTCATTTGGATAACTACAGAACAAGTTATGGCTAAACAAACAGAAGCATATCCAGTGGAATTGTTACAGCTAACATATTCAGCCACTTTAAACACCATTATCTTTTATCTCTAAACTTTCATCCTAGTTCTTCTCTTTTCAAGACACTATACTTGCCTTCTCTTTAAATTCCATACCCAATCTAATCCACTCCTAAAACAACCAATGATCCACGTTTTTATCCATAAAAAACATAACATAACAATATCCATTCATCATTCAAATTTTCTGCACTTCTTTCTACATTCATTAAGGATTCATTCAAACTCTAAAACATCTCTAAAAAATTATTATAAATTATTAATCATAATACATATGCAAAACCAAGAACTTTACCTAAGCATTTCATCACTCACGTTCATCATACATAAAACCACATCATATGCCATTTAACCTCTAACAATCCTCACAAATGCTTCATTTAACCAAACCCATAACATTTAATAAGTTACTTACTTGATTTAGCCATAGCTTCTTCAATCACCATGACACCTTAGCTCTCTAACATATATGATAATCACAAATGGACGTGGAGTAGGTTGGATCTTTAGTAACAAAATGGAGAAGAGAACAAATCTTGGAGAATCAAGGTGAAAGAGCTAGACCAAAAATTAGTATGGTGAGGGTCAGAGTGATTTTCGTGAGAGAAGAAGAGAAAGATGAAGAGAAAGAAGAAGAAGATGGAGAAATGAAGCATATGTCGTATATAGCAACTGAAAGACCCAAAACATGGTCTTTCACTTAGTAAATTTGTGAATTAACATATGGTCTAGCAAGCGACACATGTCCCTTGCCATATGTTACTTCCTCAAGGTTCCATTTGATCCACTTTAATGACTAGCCAATTTTGTCTCCAATTTTTAATGACATAAGTCATTAAATCCAAAAGTCATTTGTAAAAATTTTCATTACCATTTGACTCTTATTTCTACTACTATTCATCAATTGTTTTGCCACTTGGCATTTTTCTTAGTCCAAAAATACCCTTATATTTTAAAAAATTTTCAAATTTTCTCCAAAAATTCTAATTCGCTACTTATACATTCCCACTCAATTTTTAAGACACAAAATCATAATTCACATCAAAACAATCATTTATACCCGAAAAATGTCAATTGAGTGCATGAACAATTATTTTAATGTGTGCAATAATCAAATTCACATGTGTGTATGCTGACATTATACATGAGTATAAAATGCATTTTCTAAATCTCTCTTTGATCTTACATGTACCAAATCTTAGGGTTCTATCCCTTAGTATGGGAACGGGATATTACATTTCAAGGACTTATTGATAAGTTTCAATATATAATGTTTTGAAATATAATATGTACGTTACAACTATTTTAGTTGATTCTAAATGAATGTTGATGTTGTTATTAAAAAACGCTTCTAGCCTTACCCCAATTCCAGCCTCAATATCAAGTTTCAAAAGTCAAACTTCTTGTAACCTACCTTTTAGTTCCCATTTCATCAGCCAATCCTTCCCCTACTTGAAGTGAATCATACGTTATTACAATATTTATTATACGATGTATAAGTGTACAAGAAGGGGGGTTGAATTGTGTATTTCCCCTTTTTTGAAAACCTTCAAAAACGTTTTGTTAAAAGAAAACTTATTCTTTTCACAAAAACTACTGTAAATCAAAGTTGATCGTATTCTTGAAAAAAACTTGTTAGAAAACTAAGTAAAAACAAAACTTTGAACATTAAGAGAGATAGAGATAGAGAAGTTGACACAATAATTTTTATACTGGTTCACCCCAAACCGTGAGCTACGTCCAGT
>JANIJH010000223.1:13220506-13260509 GCA_024520975.1 Erythroxylum areolatum | reverse complement strand
TCGAGAGTTTCGTAAAACGATCCGGATAAACCGAAGTTTATACCGTAAACTATCCGAGTCCGATTTCTCAAGGATCTTGTTGCCTCAAGCGGTAACTGGGAGAAGGCTATACGTCAACGTGCACGTGACTATCCATTCGTAACTCTCTTACCCAAACAAAGCACATAACGATTCCTTTCATGCTCAAAGCATTTCATACTCTTTGTTCTTTTCATTCTTACACAATGCCATAATGCCTATCAAGGCAGTTCATAATCATGATTGCAAAGCATTTTCAATAATTCATATAATTCAACACAAGCAGTGTCACACACATGCAAGCAAGCATACACATTTTGCTCATACACACAACAACCATAAATATATTACCCACCTGATATCGCTCGAGAATCCAATTCACTGATGTTCTTCTTCTTACGATGGAATCAGGTCGGCTTGGTTTCCTACAGCAAACCTAGTCCCAAATCAAATAATATTCAAAGACAAATAATCGGTAAGCTTGAAAATCCAAAGTACTAACACTATAAGTCTACATTCGACTTCTGACTAAATTCCCGAATCCTAAGAGGCAATTTCTGAACCTCCCAACCTGTAGTCCGTTCTCTCTAGTTCACAACGAATCCGAAATCACCTCAATTGGACATCTGTAGCCAAAGATATGCCCAAAAATACTAAAAATCTCCTTTACTGGAACAGGCGACTCGCCGCGACCAAGCCACGTTCGCCGCGGCGAACAGCTTCACTCGTCGCGGCGAACGAGCTATGCTCGCCGTGATGAAAGCCATGCTCATCGCGGCGAACAGCCCGCGCTCGCCACGGCGAAGACCATTCCTCCGCACATCGCGGCGTGCCCTTCACGCACATCGCGGTGTGCCCAGCCTCACACGTCGCGGCGACTGCAATTTCGCACGTCGCGACGTGCGGATTTGGAGAACACCTCTGAACCCAATTTTCCTGCATTTTCCGACTCAAATCCTTTCCAAAACCAAATGCAACACACCCAAGCTATAGATCAAGTTCTTTACTACATTTCTAACTCATTCTAAGCTTCCAATCCATCACAAACACATCAACCCAAAGATTTCTAACCATTTTCTCCCAAAAACCCTAAACCGTCGATTCTAACATATACAAGTCATCCTAGGGTTTAACCCAACCGAAAACAAGATTAAAAAGACTTAAACTCACCGATTGAAGCTCTAAATCCGTCGAAACCTGTCGAAATCGCAAACTCTATTCTCTTCTTCTCCTTCCCTTTCCACGGCAACTCTCACTCTCTTTCTCTCCTTTCCTTTCTTTCTTTTCTTCTTTCTTTCTTTTCTAATTCTTTTAAACCTAAAGGGATGGTCAATGACCAAAACACCCTTCGAGCAAAGCCTTAGTCCATTCCCACTTAAGTGGTATTCCCAAAATACCCTTACATATTTTAATCCCTTAATTCCTATTTAAACCATATTTAAACCCAACCAATTCTCAATTATCCAATACTATGCCCAATTAAATCCAAATTAAGCCTTAAACGCAAAATTAACACAATCATGCTTAATGACATCATTAAAAAAAAATTCAGGGTCTAACACAAAACCTTACTAAAGCCCAACTCTCAACCAAAATCCCATCTCCTAAAACTCTACCCAATCAGTAAATGTTCCCCTACTGCCTGCACCTAATAGGCCCAATAACCAACCCCCTTTAGAACATTGAGCGTTGTGGAGGCCCGAGAAAAAAGAGCTAAAGGCTTATGTTTTTCATGTGATAAGAAATGGGCCCAGGGACATAAATTTAAGGCCCCACAATTTCTCACGATCACCCCTGATGAAGTAAAAAAGGAAGAATTCGGGCCTGAACTCATAACAATAGCCCCCTTAGTTAGAATTTTCCACCCCTGAAATTCTTATCCCTACTAACGTGTTGGACCAAACACCAAATTCAGGCCCAGCTAAATTCCAGTTGTCCACCGCGATTTATTTTAGGTTGGTTGGTGCTCGAACATTGTGGATTACTAGAGAGATTCAAGGCCATGATTTCTCAATATTGATTGACCCGGGGAGTACAAATAATATTTTACAACCCCAAGTCGTAAAATTCCTAAAGCTACTGATCTTATCCCCAAGCTTTCCGATCATGGTGGGAAGTGGCGAGTCAATTAAATACCAAGGAAGTTGTGCCGATGTTAAAGTAAGATTTCATAACCAAAACTTTAACATTTCCTTCCTAGTGTTACCAATTCAGGGAGTAGGTATAGTCCTCAGAATTCAATGGTTAAGCACTCTTGAGCTAATTATCGCTGATTTCTCAATTCCAAGCATGGAATTTCAGTATCAAGGAAAGGCCTTTAAATTATTTGAAGAACCTCACTTGTCCCAAGCTACCACGAGCTAACTAAGTCAAATGTTAGAAATAGGTGCGATCATGTCCTTGCTTGCTATAACACATGAACCCGTAAATCCCTCACCCACGTTACTTACTCAAAAAAACCTAAAGACTAATCCTGAACTAACTTCTCTTTAGAAGAGTTTGTCAGTCTCTTCCACTTACTCAACTTCCACCACCCCATCCATACGACCACCATATCCAATTAAACCCCGATTCGAAACTCGTAAATGTTAAACTTTACCGATACCCACATTACCAAAAAACCTTAATGACCCAATTGATAAAAGACAAGTTGAGGGGCGGAGTTATTCGACCCAACTATAGCCCATATTCCTCTCCTATTTTGTTAGTTTAAAAAAAACGACATATGGAGGTTTTGTGTGGACTACCGTGCCTTAAATGCAATGATCGTAAAGGATCGATTTCTGATTCCTACGGTGGATGAATTATTAGATGAGTCACATAGTGCGACTATTTTTTCTAAAATTGACCTAAGATCGGGATACCACCAAATAAGGATCGTGCTGGAGGACATTCATAAAACTACTTTTTAAATTGTGGACGGACAATATGAATTTGTGGTAATGTCATTTGGCCTCACCAATGCACCCTCCACATTTCAATCAGCAATGAATGATTTGTTTCAGCCTACCTTTGGAAATTTGTGTTGGTTCTTTTAACGATATTCTAGTCTACAGTGGCACCTGGAAGGAGCACCTAATTCATTTATGACAAGTTTTTTTTAATCTTCGCACCAATTTTATGATAAAGTTGCTAAATGTGTATTTGAGGTGGATTCAATTCACTATTTGTGGCACATAATTATGCAAAAAGGTGTTAGTGTAGACTCGAAAAAAATACAAACCATTATGGATTGGCCCACTCCTACCAATGTTTTGACCCTTAGGGGTTTTTTGGGGCTTAGGGTGTATTACCGAAGGTTTGTGAACCATTATGCTTCAGTTGTCGCTCCCCTCACTGATTTGCTCAAAATACAATACTTTATTTGGAATTCAAAAGCCAATGAAGCATTTCTTACGTTAAAGAAAAATATGATGTAATTACCCATCCTCATTTTGCCAGATTTTTCATCCCCATTTGAGCTCACTACAGACGCTTTGGGAATGACTATTGGTGCGATCCTATCCAAGAAAGATCACCCGGTTGCTTACTTTAGTAAGAAGCTAACCTTATGCCTTCAAGCTCAATCTGGATAAGTGAGAGAGTTCTATGCGGTAATGGAAGCTGTTAAAAAGTTCTGGCAATATTTGTTAGGGAAAAAATTCATTATTTACATAGATCATCAAAGCTTAAAACACTTGTTGACACAAGCTATACAAATGCTAGAATGACATAAGTGGCTTACCAAATTGATAGGGTATGATTACGTAATCATATATAAACCGGGAAAGGAAAATCGAGTTGCCAATGCGTTATCACGCATACAAGCTCCCTCTCTCGTTGCTCTTACCGACCCAACCTTTCCATAGGTAGAAGTATTACATCCTATTTCACTTCCCACTCGAAAGGTATGACATTTATCCAATCTGTTCAAAGTAACAAACTTGTAAGACATTTTGTGTATGAGGGACTAGTATATTTCAAAAGGAGAACAGAAATTCCCAAACTCACTAACTTGTAGAAAGTTATGCTAGATGAGTTCCATGCTTCACCCCTTGGTGATCATTTTGGAGTTCATGGAACCCTCGCTCGTGTGGCAGCCTCATTCCAGGCCTGCAATGTACTACGATATACAAAAATATGTTAAAGAATGTCAGGTATGTCAAACACAAAAATATTCCACCTAACACCCGGTCGGTCTTCTTCAACCCCTACTCATTCCTGCACAAGCATAGGAAGACCTCACCATGGATTTTATCACACATCTACCCCCATCACAAGGCAAAACAGTAATTTGGGTCATTGTTGATTGCCTACCAAAATACTCCCATTTCCTAGCCTTACCAACTAAATATACCGCTCCCTACCTAGCTTCTCTATTCCTCAGTGACATCTATAAGCTACATGACCTACCCAAAATCATAACTTCAGATAGAGACCCAATTTTTTTATCACACTTTTGGCAAGAGCTATTTCAACAATGGGGAACCAAGCTGAATTTTAATAGCTCCTATCACCCCCAAACTGTCAGGCAAACTTAGGTTGTTAACCGGAGCCTAGAAGCCTACTTATGTTGTTTTTGCAGTGATGAAACTCAGAACTGTACTTGTTATCTCCACCTTGTCAATTTTTGGCACAACACCAACCTCAACTCAGCTATCAGAATAAGCCCCTTCAAAGCCCTTTATGGTTGGGAACCCACAAACCTTCCCTCCTATACACTAAATTCTTCTTACAATGCCTCCATCGACGCCACCCTTGCAAACCACCCTCATCTCTTCAACCAGTTAAAACACACACTCGCCCTTACCCGCCATCAAATGACTCAAAAGGCCAACAAAAAAAGAGTTTATATTCAATTCAAAAAAGGAGAGATGGTATACATAAAATTGCAACCATACCATCAATTCTCAGTCTAAATAAGGCCCTATCAGAAATTGGCACCTAGATTCTTCGGGCCCTTCCGCATTTTGCACTACATTGGAATAGTAGCTTATAAGGTGGACTTACCTCCAGACTCCCGATTCATCGAGTTTTCTATGTTCCCCATTTTAAATGGTGTGAAGGAAACCCTCCAAAAAGTTTCCTTCCTCTACTGTAGATTGATGAGGAGGAAAGACCAATTGTTGTTCCAGAAAGAATTTGAGTACGAGAACTATTTGGGTGAAGGGGAAAGAGTGGTAGCAAGCTCTGATGCAATGGTCGTGTTCCCCCAAGGAAAACGCTACCTGGGAAGATTGAAAAGAAATTCAACGCTCACACCCTCACTTAACCGTGGCAGAGAACTCTAGTTGTATTGTGAAATCCAGGTTGCCCAACTCAGACAAAGAATTGGGCCTTGAGGACAAGGCCCATTGTCAAAGGGAGGGCATTGATATGGTCCAAGCTCCAACGAACTCTCCCAACCCAAGACACATATTGCAAGGGCGACAAAAGGCACAATCAACCTCCAACTTGGACTCAAGATTATCGGTTGTAAATTGAGTAAGAAACTTTTGTGCCAAGCACCATTTCCCCCGATCGATAGGTTGTTAGTGGGTTATTGCTTATTTTATGGAGTCAATTAGTTGTGGGTGTCAGTTAATTTTAAAGTCAGGAATTTGTGTTAGTCGTTATTTTCATTTTTAGTTGTGTCTATTTTTAGTAAAATGAGGTCTTGTGTAATATATATAAAGTGGAGTCCATTAATGAAAGAAAAAACAAGGCTCAAGTTTTTCGTTCTGGCCAAATCCCCTTCTTAAATATTCATTTCTGGAGCCCCGTTCCTTGCTCGAAAAGGGACAATTTATCGTGTTCGTAATAGACATAGATGCGAGAAATTTGGGAATTTGTAAAGGTCTCGTTTGGTTGATGGGAAAGTAAAGTGAATTTAGAATATGATTCTTTGGAAAATAAATCTATGGAAAGTAAAGATATTCACATGTTTGGATACTTATAAAAATTATAATAGGAAAGTTGAGTGGATTCTTATTATAGTGTTTGGTATGTAACAGTATTTTATAGAATATAACTTAATTTTGACTTGTGTTTCTAATTATATCCCTACAAATAGAATGAAAATTGAAATTGTTAAATAAGAAATAATAAAAACCTAAAGATTGTCGATTGAAACTTCTAAGCAAAAATATTTAAAATCTAAATACCGGCCGATATCGAAAATTTAAAAAATAAGGGAAAATTCTCTCAAAATTTTCAAAAAATTTTCAAATTCCCCTCCCTTCCTCTTATCTCTCAAAATTTTCAAAAAAAATTAAAATTCCCCTCCCTTCCTCTTATCTCTCCTTCCACCCTTTTTTCAAAATTTTTTAATAGTTATTTTATTTATTTCAACTTTTATAATTATTGTGAATTTTTAATTTTTGTTTTTAAAATAATAATAAATATTTTTATTACTAATAATAATTATAAATTAAATAAAACTTACAAAAATATTTTATTTAAATTTATTTTAATATTTTATATAATATTTATTAATAAAGTATTAATAAAATATTTTATTTTTAAAAATTATTATTTATAAACTAATATTTATTTTATATATTTTTAAATATTAAATCAAAATTTATTTGAAATTTATATATTTTAAAGTCGTAGAGTTGAGAAAGAAGGAATGGTTAAATTGTCTAATGTATTTTTAGATTAAATTCTTGATAAAAAGAATCTAAATACTAAGGAGGTGTTAGGATCTAAATTCTAAGAAAAGTGCCGTTACTTTTCTTAAATTAGGAAAGTTTTTACTTTCTTAATTACTCAAAAAAAAATGAATTAAATATAATAATTTAAATTTAAAAAAAAAAGAATATTTTTCCTCACAATAATCCGTATCAATCAAACGGCGGCAAAGAGTTTTCTTTTACAGCCTGAATTGGCACTTGAACACTAGATAAACGCCTTTTTATTTTAAGGAAGAACGCTCTCAATTGGATTCGGAATAAAGACAATATTTATTTAATTCTATCAATTTCAGTCACATAAAAACAAAATGCTAACCCCTACCCGTATGATTATGATCTAAGAAGAGACATCGGGTCCCATTCTTCACATGTCCCCAGAACTAGAAGTCACCTGTCAATGCACAGCCCATACATTGCAAAGAAAGAAAGCGAGGTCTTCTTGACCCGAAGGTCTGTAGTCTTTAGAAATGTAATATGCCAAGAACGAACTTGATTGGAGTGGTACTGTCTCTTTGTTTCTGTCAGTGCCCTCTAGTGTTGAATTAAATTATGCTGTGTCCTTCATCCCCATCTCCTCCTGCCACAAAGACAAAAGGCAAAGATTAGAGTTGCAGACTTTTCAGTCAATGTTTTCTGTAGGCAATCCCCTGGAATTTTCCATACCAATCATTTCAAACCCTTGTGTTTATTCAGTGCAGTTTCATTATTTTGACCCTTTTTGGTGCATTTCAGCATTCTTATATACTTGAATAAATGAAAAAGGCACCAGTTTCTTTTAGACTAGACTTTTCAACAAGAGAAGGGAAAGATAACTTTCCTATGCACATATCATAAATTGTTTAACAAGGATCTCTTAACTTGAAGTAAAAGGTAGCGTCCAGTTGTATTAATAGTATGGACATATTCTCGTGAATAATCTGATAGTTGGGCTCCTTCTCTACAATGTACAATAAGTCAGGATTCTTTCAGGCAACACTAACCCTGTCTCTTTCATGCTGAGTTTGCTGTTTGATTATGTCTGTGGGCTTCCTTCGTATTTCTTTTCCAACTGCCTGCTCATGTATTTTTGCTTTTCTCATTGTTTGATCACATAATCTACCATAACTTTCTTGCTATCCGTCCAATGCCAAGCAATGTCTCAACAGTGTGATCTCGTAATCCAGGTTAATGGTCGTCGAACATTCTTTCTAAATCAGGTAAGATATAAACTTCACACCCTTACGAGTACAAGTTTTTACCTTTCTTCTGAAATGAACGGATAGTTTGACTGTTCAACTCAATTTTGCAGCAAACTTTATCAGTATACTCCGGAAAGCTGAAGAAGATTGTTGCACGGGAAAAGAAAAAGAACGAGATTAAGAGTTCAAGGATCAGAATAAATGACTTCCCTGGAGGCTCAGATGGATTTGAGCTGATTTCTCGGTTCTGTTACAACAATGGAGGAATCAAGATCACAGTTTCGAACGCGTGTCTTCTTTATTGCGGTGCAGTATTTCTTGAGATGGATGAGGAGGTCTGCATCTTCAATCTGTTGAAACAAACGGAGACTTTTCTTCAAGGAGTGTTTTTATGGCCATGGAATCATATACTTGAGAGTCTCAGAAGCTGTGTCTCATTCTTTGCGGTTGCAGATTCATATGGCCTCATCCAAAAGCTCATCTGTGCAATACTATCTAATATTTCCCACAACTCAGAGGCAAAACCTCTTGCTTGCTCTTCTTCATCTCCAGAAACTGCAAATGGGACGTTCGCCTCCTCAGCCAAGACAACTTATGATGATTCATCAATCGATCAATGGTGGTTTGATGACTTAACAACTTTACCTCCAATGATCATCAACAAATTCGTCCAGAATTTCGGGGCTTACAGGTCTAAAAACAACAACTTAATCCTCACTCGTTTCCTTGTCCACTACTTGAAAAGTGCACTTCAGCGCAAAGGTGGAAGAAACATGAAAAAGGGTGTTGTACATTCAAGTAACCAATACAGTACCCTTGCAGAACAAGCCATCCAAGGTGTGATTTTAGCGGGACAAAAGATAATTTCTTGCAGAGGGTTGTTTTCAGTGTTGAGGATTGTGTCCAATTTTTGTTTGAGCAAAGATTACAGGGATAAGTTGGAGGAAGTAATAGGTGGGATGCTTGACCAGACCACATTGGATGACTTGCTAATCTCCGGGAGTGATACGTGTGTGTATGACGTTGATCTGGTTTTGAGATTGGTGAGAATATTTGTTAACAGCAAAAATGCGTCTGCGCAGAGAATGAAGAAAGTAGGTAGCTTGATTGACAAGTACTTGGGTGAAATATCTCCTGATCAGAACCTGAAGATCTCAAAGTTTCTTGAAGTTGCAGAGAGTTTGCCAGATTCTGCTAGAGAATGTTTTGATGGGGTCTATAGAGCCATTGATATCTACCTAGAGGTCAGTATGAAGAAAACCCTTAGTTTCATTTTTGCCTCTTATTATCCATGAAAATGTCTTTTAACCGATATTGCAGAGAGGGGAGAGACACACATAAAGATAAAAGATCAAATATTTTTATTGTCACCAGAAAATCCCGTGTGTGATTTCGATATAAATGAAAAAATAAAAGTTATTTGTTTTTATTTATATTATTAATTATTAATTATTAATTGTTTATTTTAAATTTAATAAAATAAAGTTTATTTGAGTTATTAATTTATGTTTTTAGTTTTAATTCTTTTCCATTTTTAAAATTCGTGAAAATTACAAAAGGTAGTTTTTTGTTTTTCCTCAATTACTATTAACTAAAAATATATTATTTAATATATTAGTTATTAATAATAATTATTAATAATTTAATTAATTAAAATTATAAATATTTTACCTTATTTAATATTTCTAATTAAATTAAATAAAATTAATTAAATAGTTATTAATAAATATAATATAATTTAAAATATCTTCAAAATATATAAAATTTTAATTTAATATTTAAAATATATTTAAAATAAAATTTAATTTTAAATAAAATTTAATTTTTAAATTTTTATTTCAATAAAAATTATTTTTGTTGATAATTTATTAAAAAATATTATATAAGAGATTAAAATAAATTTAATTAATTAAATATCATTTATCTTTAAGTTTTATCTAATATATTCTTATCATAAGTAATTAAAAATATAGCTATAATGAAATTAATAATTAAATAGGTTTTTGTTTTTACTTCTAAGAAACAAAAATACAAAAAATAAAAGCTAAAAATCACAAAGAAAAATAATTAATTAAAATATTATAATTAATTAATTAATTAAAATATTATAATTAATTAATTAATTATAATATTATAATTAATTAATTAATTAAAAATAACTAATTACAATATAATTAATTATAATATTATAATTAATTACATTATAATTAAATAATAATTAATTAATTAATTAGTTATAATATAATTAATTAAAATATAATTATTCATTAATTAAAATATAAAAATAATTACAATATTTTAATTAATTAATATATTGTAATTAATTAACTACAATAATTTTACAAATCACTATCAATGACAATGCTAATCATTCATTCCTCTTAATCAACCATCATAATTATAATAATAATATCTATTATCATTCTTCACTATATTCATTCTCATTCTTATTATCATTCTCTCGTAACAACCAACCATTCCTGTGCATTCTAATCTTATAGAAAGTAGATATACTGATAGGGCTCCTCTATTGGCCATTAGATCTGAACAAGGAATGGTCGATTGAATTTGACTTGCCAACAAACTATTTCTCCAATGACCCGCATGCATTTGTCACATCTATATATGTGCTAAGATAATCCTGCCTTTCATTTTGAGTTAATTATACAACTAATCATTGACGCCATGTTTTCTGTCAAATTCTGGTGTCTTTGCATGCAATGCCTAGTTTGTCGTTTTCTTCCTGGAAATCTCTCAAGCCCCAACATGCTTGACACTTCTGAGTTAAGGCTCTATTTTTATGCTTAACACTTCACTAGATATAACTCCCTTTTCTTTTTCAGGTAGTTAGGAAGCTTCATCACATACTTTTTTCCAATCACTCCTATTATCTTCTTTAGTAATTAATCAAACCTTATTATTTTTGGTAATAAACATGCAGTCACATCCGACCCTTTCCTTTGAAGTGAGATCGACGTTATATGAATGCCTTAACTACAAGAAGCTTAGCTTTGAAGCATCCAAAGACATTGCCAAGAACCCAAAAACCCCTCCAAATATTGCATGTCAAGCACTTTTGTCCCTCAAGTCCACTAACGCCGCTCCAAAAGGGTATGTTCATAATGAGATTACTATTCCATTTGACACCTTAAGCAGTTCCCAGATGGCATCCTTCAATGACATTGATCAGAAAAGCCCTTCAAGGGAAAGTGAAGACACGACATTGGCAATAAAGAAGATGGAAAGGAGGGTGAAGGAACTCGAGAAGGTGTGTAGAGAGATGAGAGGTCAAATGTCAAGGTTGGTTAAGAACAAAGTCGTTACTAGTAGCTCTTCACCTCAGTATAGATCTTTGCCTGTACTATGTAGAATCACACACATGTGATCACTCTCAGAAGAATACATTTGGACTCTTTCGTAGTCATATATATATATATATATATGCACACACAAGCTTATATTACAGCTTCAGAAGATTGCAGTTTTTAATTTCTTCAGTGTAACTTCAAGGATCCATTCGTGTTTTTTTTATATTCAAATTAGTTTAACTTGCATATGAAACTACTTCAAGTGATTTGGGTGGTTGGGCTGGAAGCAATTAGTGAGCCTTCAATACAAAATTTTAAACCTTAGTGATATTATTGAAGTTAAAAAAGGTAAATTATCTTACGATAGATATAGATTAAATTTATATGAGTGCCCAATAAATGATTTAGTAAGTTGAGTATTTCTCAAAATTGCAAGAGGAGGAAATAAGTATCATAAATTTATACCTTCATAAATTATTATCAACGAAATTAATATTTTTAAAAAAAGAGGTTGCTTCTTTCATGTACTCTTGCTCTCTAAATGCTGAATTCACTCTTTCCATGTATTCGCTCTCTTCAATATTAAATCCTTAAGTCTAAATTAAAAAATCATGTAAGTGTTGGCGAACTTTAGCCATTGTTTGGTACTTGAGTTAATATAAAGATTACATGTTGATAATGGCACAATGTAACAACCTCCAAGTAGGCAGCACAAATGAGCAAATATCGGTGAAAAATTAAGAACTATATGAGTATTGACATGTATTGGTGTGTATAGGCAAAAATTTTGACTGAGTGATATTTAGATATGAGACCAAAAGGTGAAAGATATAACTAAGTCGCACTAAGTCTACGGACACATAAATAAACTTAAAATTGATAAGGAGGTTAGAAGACATATAAAGGTTTATTATACAATGACTTAGATTATTAGTAACTTAGGTCATAGAGTAATGTGACTACACCATGGACATACATGAATGGAACGTACATAAAGATAACTTAGGCTAAGTAAACCAAAGGCTCAACAAGACATTTGTTTTCAAAAGGAGATGATGTGATGACACAAGAAAAGAATATGAAAGTAGTGTGGTACCCACTCTCATCAGACATTTGTGCCTGTACATCCTTCCGACATTCGAGCACATGTTCGACGGAAGCGGTACACCAACTACATTACTTTAACTTACTAATGACATCATAAATTACAACATAAGAATCACCATGAATAAAACCCAAATTCCTCATTTCATTTCATAAACAATATGTACATTGTAGCTTTACAACAACATCCATATATGTACATTATCAAAAACTAATCAGAGTTTACATCTCTGTTTACAGAACATGCTACATACATAAGGAATTATACAAAAATTATATTTAGATCCTTCAGTCTCAGCTGACTGACTTTTGAGTCATTTCTTCAATCTAAAAGTGCAAGAACTATACTTTTTCACATTCAACGTTGCAATTTTGTTGAGTTTTACAAATTTAGAGAGCTATCCATCATCGATGGCTTACTTATAGCACATAACACAATAATTCAAATTGAATTCAATCAAAGACAATTTTACACAATATTTCTTGCTTCACATTCATAATAGATCATACAACTTAAATCAATCATCCATATGAAACATATCAAATTATATGTGCAATACTCATGAAACTCACTTTCAATTATTACGTTATTGTAACCGAGTGCTTTTTTTACTGTTTCGTATCCATTGTAGATACCGAGCTCATTAATATTGTCCCTTATCTATTAGAAATATAGGGCTCATTTTACATATTGAATCAAAGGCTCTTAGCACGTTCTGAGCTTTAAGCTCTTTTTACTGGTGATTCTGGTCACAACTATCTTTATTTTTCATACATTCATGTAATGCAATGCACCACATATATTCAATCAATCATTATGTTCAATCAATCACATTCGTTGTCTCATTCACATTTGTCATTAGACCTTAGTCCTGTATTCAACATTTAAGTTAAGAAATCACATATTTAGTCAAATTCACATTCAATAAGCACTTTCAATGTTATTCATGCATCAAACGTCTCGGACATTCAATATCTGGAATCAGTACATACACATCACATAATAATTCAATACATAAATCAAACAATGAAATAATCATAATGAGACCATCTAGGTTACTCACAGTTTGCTCCAGATAGCCATTACCTCGAAGTCCCAGTAACATATGGATGTTATCGCTCTAATTGCTTTTCTATATCATGCAACACACATTTACACACATTACAACTTTACACAATTATATAAGTACTCATTTATGCACATATGTATATATGGATTATGTACAATGCATGCTCAATAACAATCTTGGGTATATTTCCTTAATACGCGTCTCATAACTAATTAACATCATCTTTAAATCATTCCTTAATACCTAATACACTTCCCTTACTTTAATTGCTCAATTCATGATCAACTAGGCTCATTCAAGATTACATTCAAGCCAAAGTGCATCAAATGAAAGTACCTTATCATTTGTTGTTCCAAACAACACACAAAAGAAGAATAACTCACATTGATGGCCTTTCCATTTTTTTTAAGATAGATTTTTGGGTCAATTTTTCATGACCATTTTGACATAGAAAATAAGGTATTTAGGTAATACATTCTTCTAAACAAATGTTCCTATATGTCTTAAATTTCTAATTACACCAATTCACACAATTTGGTTCAGTATTCTACAAGTTATGCTCAAAATACTATAAAGAGTTCTCACACCATGACAGCACACAGTACTCAACTTCAAGCCAAGTTTTGAAACCCTTAAAGACAGAATTCAAAGTCGATTCCTTCATGAAAAATATATTCATTTGTCTCTAGTTTAATCTAGACTTAAAATCATCCCATTTGGATATTTACAGATCAAGATATAGCTAAAATACAGATGTATGTTCAGTAAAAACACTCCATCTAACATATTTCAGCACACATTTTATCATCATCATTCACATGTTCATTTTATCTTTAAACTAACATCTAAGTTCTTCTCATTTTAAGAACTCTATACTAGTCTTTTCTTTAACTTCAACTCACTCTAATCCATCTCTCTATAACAACTTATAATTCACATTTCTCATATAACCAAAATAGAACATATTTATATCATTCTTTCATTCACATTTCTGCCTTCATTGTATACACATATTTGTTCCTCTATGTCTCTAGTTTCCATAGCATCAAAAATCATTCCATTTCAGCTTCTAAATCATGAAACATGTATCAAACATCACAAGCTGCTTTAACACAAGGGCAGGATTAGGTTACCATAATCAATCTCAATTTTTAATATCATTCAGCTAGAATTAGGTCTAGGTATCTTCTAGAGATTTTTATTACTATGTCTTAGGTTTCAACTACAATTTGAATCGCCTAATTTGGAGTAGGTCGAGTTATGGTCAAAACAATAGGGTTGGTTCACGTAAACCAAGAGCTAAGGACAAAATTTCACTAAACATAACTCTTTCTTTTGTCATATTCAACCCTTAAATGCTTCCAAACTTATTATCTACTTCATGGAAAGTCAAAAATCATCATTTATCTTACATGAATCTATTCCAATCAAAAGCCTCAAAACCAGAAATTTAGCTTAGGAAAATTTATCAATTTATTTTCTAATCTCTTGGGTATTTGAAGAGTACCTATTTTGATCAAAATCTCTCCAACTTATGCTCCAAAACCATGAAAAATGGTAGCTTCACTCTTCTTCTCCCCTATTGGCTGAATTTCCCCTCCTGTCTCTTCTTTTCTCCCTTTTGTTTGATCTCTCACATTTTTGTTGAAAGAATGAAGCAAATTGTCTTACTTTGGCCCTTTTATACCCTTTAGTGCATTACACATGTCACTCTCCAACTGGTCCTCTTTTAATGATTCATTAATCTACTCACCTCTTATAAAAAGCCCAAATTACCCTTAATGACATGTGAAAAGACCAAACTACCCTTTATTGAATTTAATTCATCAGCTAACCGAATTAAATTTCAAAAATATTTCGCAACCATCTTACCATCAAATTGACAGTGAAATACTCTAATTAGGGTCAATATTAATCAATTGGATGCTTTTAAAACAATTTGAATGGGTTTAAAATCATTAATATCCATTATTTTTCAAAAAGGACATTTTAATCCTAAACTTTCGAAACTCCCAAAATTCATCCGATTGGGCTTATTTTTTATCCATTTGAATATCATTAAACTTTAACAAGTATTTATCAAATTTTCAAAGCTGGGTTTCCAAAATCACTATTCAAGTGAAAATACTATTCACCTAAATTCACTATTCATCCAAAATACTATTCACCAAAATTATCCGGATTTCATTCAAAAATGTCACCTAAATCTTTAAAGCACATTTCAGGGCTTTTAAAGCTTGTTTGGAATCATTCCGTAGTTTTTTGGAGTTTTAAAAAAAATGAGAAATTTTCGATCGAGTCTAGAACCATCTTTAATCTATTTGTGATCTCCGTTATAACCTCAATAATGCATTTAAAAGCTTAAATTACTCTAGTACACCATAATAGAGCACACTATATCAGATGCCTGTACAGCACATTACACAGTGCTAATTATCAAACTAAGATATTACTCCCCTCTTTATAGAAATTTCGTTATCAAACTAGGATATTACGTTTTAGTCAAGGAGTAACTTAGAAAACTTCCTTTTCTTAGAGACATACAAAATAACATAATTAATATCTTTTAGGTACCTAAATGAACATAGGTCCTTAGTTATAGTCACATTCTTTTCAACTTGCATTTTCAAGGGCTTTATCGCCATTCTTTATGTAAGGAAAAATTAATCAAAATGTCTAAGGTTTTACAAAAAGAAATATCTTGCTAGATATGAATTTGAAAGTGACGTTTAAAATTTTTGTTTAGGGATGCACTCCTTTGAATTATGAATTATGTATTTTCTTATAATGGAAGTAATGTTTAACATTGTAATATCTTTGAGATCTGTTTCTTTGGTTGTGTAGATACCTATGATACATGTAAGCATGTGTTAAGAAATTATGCCTATCAAGTGATAAATTATGTATGACAGTTTTACTTTGATTATAATTAAATTTAGGCCTAGATTAGGAACTATACATGAATGCAAGTGTCTTGCTTTTTGGCCTAGCATATGACTGTCTAGATGAGGTTGCACCATAATCATTTATTATCTTAGGTAAAGACTTTTACTAAGCTTATATTTTCCCTTAAACAATGTAGTTTTAGTGTTAGGTGCACTATTATAATTATACCCAATCTCATGCCTATTATTAGAATTCTTTTTTAGCTCCTAATAGTCTCTTTTCTTTAGTGAATTTAGATAATGAATCTTTGAGAGCATTGACCTCCTCTTTTAATGTCTCATTTTCATGTTTTAATGCATGTGAAGTATGATGTCATTAATGATCACATTCTCAAATGCTTTGATTCTATGTAATTCACTCTTCATCTTTTTGTTTTCTTTTATGCATGCATCTAAATGATTTTAAACCTCTTTAAGTTTAGAAGATAGCTCCATCCTTTCATACTCATAATTTCTAGAGTTTATACTAGTTCATCATATGTCAAATCACTATCAGTATTATAAGAATTAAAGATGGAGAGTAACTCATCACCATCTTTAGCCATAAAGCATATGTGTGCTATCTCTCCTTCTGAATGCTCACTTTCAAAATTACTTGTGACATCTCAAATTAAACTAAGTGATTTCTTCTTGTGTTTATGTCTCTTCTCCTTTTTATTATTTCTTTGATATTTATCATTGTCTTTAGGATATGGACGTTGTGACTTCATGTGATTAATTTTTATATTCAAAACAAATAATAGTAGAAGATTTACATTTTGAATTAACCTTACTTTCCTTAAGGTCCTTTATTTTGGAAAATTTCTTTATCTTTAAAAACTTCTTAAACATTCTATTTATAAAGGTGAGACCTTCCTTATCACTTTTGCTTATTTATGTCTTCTCTTCTTCTCTCAATTCTTCCTTTAAGGCCTTGAATGTTGTTCAAGCCCTATTTCATAAATGATGAGAGATTTAATGAGCTCTTCTAATAATAGAGTTGTTAGGTAGTTGTCTGCTTGTATAGCTATTGTTTTAGCTTCCCAAGTCTTTAAAAGTGACTTAAACAACTTTTAACCATTTTAACTTTAGTATAGTTATTTTTAAGACCTTTAAGAGCATTAATAATATTTATGAATCTTTTATACATTCTTGATATGTTTTCATCAAGGGTAGACAATAAAAGGAAATAATGTTTGTTGGGCCCTTTATTAAGAACACCAAGTACACTTATTCCAAAGTGCAAAAGCATGATCCTCCTTGTACTCGCAGAAGACCAAAAGAAAAAGAGCAAAATAGGCATTAACTAGATAATTCCATATTAAAGGAAATTTGAGGATGTATGTTTAAAAAGTAATTTTCAAGAGTCCAAGTTGAAACAATTTTTATTTGGAATAGTTCATATTGAAGAGTTATCATGCTTGTTTTACTTTCTTTAACTTAATTAGTGCCTTCATGTATGACTTTAAATGTGTATAAATGTTATAAGTGGTTTCGTACATGGATAACCTTATTAAATTTACTCTTACCTAGTGTATAAAATAGTATATGAATGACTTTACTATTTAACGAAATAGGTTTTTTATTTTGAGGATTATATTCTTCCTTTAATTAAGGTAACTTGTTGGTATCTATGGCTTTCATAAGAGTGAAGAGACCATTTAAAACTATTTCCCATAAATCACACTATCAGCCATTAAGAAAAACTTCATCTTAGTTTTTCAATATAGATTAGTAATTTCCATTAAAGAAAGGAACTCTACTAATGCTTTGTTCCTCTTAATTGTGTGAGGATGAGCGTTAGTATGTCATCGTGATATTACTTTAGAATTTTTTTGAAATACCAAGATACCCTCTCTTAGACAACTTGTCAGTCCTTAATGGAACCTAAGAAAAAGGTTGAATTAGGTGTTGTAAATTTAAACAACTATTTTTTATCTAATGATTATAATTGAATAAGAATCAATATATGATAAAAATAGCTTAATTTAAATAAATAATATAATCAAACAATAATTTAAAGAGTGTAGGGAAGAAGAAAGCAAACCAATTTGTAGTGGTTTAACAAACAACATGTTCCTTCTTCTACTCTCCAAGACATTTCTTAGAATTTCTATTAAATCTTTTCTTTCAATTACAATAGTATTATAGAGTAACTCTTTTTGTAATCTTTCTCCAAGGTGAGAAGTAACCCTTGTTGCAAAAGAATTTATTGCTTGAAATTCCTTATTTGATCACTTTGATAACCTTAAAGACTTACTCACTTTAAAATGCAACAAAAAATGCACATAAAACGCTTGTAAAAATATTTGAAATGTGTTTATACAATATCCAAATATCTTTTCATATCTAAACCAATAAAACACCATATATTTATAGAGTTTATGGGTCAAATTAGCCATTAAAAAAATGATCTAGACATTGCCAACAACTAGTTATCGCTTGGTTAACCAGTGCAGTATATTGGTTTACCAATATGCGTTGAGTGTATAGATTCACTAGCTATTAGGAATTTTTTGACCAATGCATCAACCAATTTTTTTATAAACTCTTAGCTTATAAGTTTTAATAACTTTAACCTACATTAATTGGCCACTAACTTATATATGTCAACCAATCAACCTAAAATTATGATTCCAACATTTTCAAATGCTCAAACTTAATTTTCTTAATACAAAATTGACTTAAACAATTCCAGATGTTTCACAAAAAAACTTTTTAAGGATCAAAAGAGTTTTTTTAAGATCAAATCCTAATTCCTCATCATGATTGAAAAGACATACGCAATAAGTTAAAATGATGATGTGTTTATACATAATGAGTCCTTAAAATATCAAAGTGACCAAATAGAAAGTATAATAAACAACAAATATTCATTTATAACTTTATTATGCCTTGTTCTTCCATGGTTTTGATTTTGTTCTTCACTTGAATGACTTAAACTTTGACTTTTCTCTAATTTTTTTATGAGATACATGTTGATTTGTGCATAATCATTATTGCTTTCATCAAATTCAAATTTATTAGTAGTACTTATGTTTGTTAACATCAAAATACGGATTATAACATTTCTTAGTTCAGTAGTACAATTCATTGTTTAATGAAATACTGATGATAGAATGATTGTGGTAGCAGCACAAAACTATTATAAGTCCTATGATCATCACATACGTAAAACCAGATAAAATACATATATAATTGCTTAATGGCAAATAAACCTTAACAGTGGAACTTTCACTTGGCTTAATAGAGATTAACTCACCAACCTCTACACACATAACATCGATGGAGGAATTCAATGTCTAAGAAGGAGAAGTCATGTAATTAGGAGAAGATGGGTCACGTGATTAAAAGAAGATGTGTTGTCGAAGAGAGTAGCATTGTTGCCAAAAAGAGGTTGCCAAAGAGGAATTCAAATTTGATTTTGATATAGTTGAGATGAAGGAGACAATGGAGAGGGTAAAGCAATTAGGGGTCTGGGTTTGTTAAGATTTATTAGATTAGGGTTTAATTATATTATAGTTTATTTTATTAGAGCTTTCATATTAAGGTTTATTATGGGGTAGTTAATCAGTTTTATTTATAATTATTTAAAAACAATTAAGACTAATAAAATCATATTAAATTAATAAAAATTTTATTAAGATGAATAAGCTATATAGTACCATATGGCAGACACATGACATTATAGTACTTATAAGTACATTTAAAAATAATACATTTTTGACACATAAGCAATGATATGGTAAAAAACTGGTGGAGATATAACTCAGCTTGCTTTTATGTTAATTGAAGGTTTAACTTGAACATTTTATAAATACGATTTATTTTAAATGCCTAAAATGTTAAGAACTATTTTGCATTCCGATATAAATAATAATAAAAAAGACAAAATGGCCCTTTGTTTTAAATGTAGGACTTACTTTAACATTATTTAAATAAAGTTAGGCAAAATGGTAAAATTGGATCATAATGTTTTCACATAAATTCAATTTGAATCTAAACGTTTCAAAGTGTTCTAAAAGAGTATCAATGTTTTATAATTATTTAATTTAAACCCTAACTTAACATCTTAATCAATTTTTTGTTAAAATTTTTACTTGACTTTTTCGTTATTTTTTCCTATGAACAGTCTTACTAGTTGACTCAACCCTATTTGAACAATGGGATCCAAAAAAAATAAAAATTACTTCCATACTTCCTAGGCCTAGAATGACAATGTTTTGAGATTTTTTAAAACGTTATCATTGGCTCAATTAAAAATCTAGATGATAAAATTTGAAGGATTTTTTTTTAAAATTTAAATTTCTCTATAGTTAGAACCTTATTATTAATAGTTTTAACTTGGGATTTTACTGCAAATACTCAACTATTTCCTTATCAAAGATATTGATGTTTTATGGATATTAAGATTTATTGGAGAATTTGTAACAGAAAGTTATCATTATATGGACATGATCCATTAGAAGGAGATGTAAACTGATAAATGAAGCATTAAAGTTATAGGAGATAGTTGTGATAAGTTGTGGTTCATCTCCTCACTGTCTCATGGCAGTGAAACAGGCATATTGTTCTTTGAATGCTCACAGTGCATATCAAGTTGGTCTTCCCCTAATAAAGGTTAATTGGTGAAACAAAAGGGGTTTGGGCTCCACTACCCGTCTTCTCTATCCTAGATGGAGAACTTTGAGGTTATGAGATTATAACATCACTGTGCAATAAGTCAGAAGAAAATTTTTCACTTTTTTCTAACCTTCTGGTTATTTACATTATGGACATCTGATAACTAAATTTCAAGACCTTCAACATTAGAACCACTGCATTTTTTCTTATTCCTTACTGTCATATTTCTATCAATTCTACCAGTACCATTCCAACTTTTTATCATTTCATCATTTATAGTAATTTTAGCTTTTTTGTTTTTGATTACATTAGGTATCTCAGCTGAGCTGGACTAATCTTAAGCCCCTAAGATCCCATCCTAAGAGCCCTAAAGGAAATAAATCTGGAACTCTAAAATCCCTCAAGTTCTTACGTAGCCTGTACACTTCTGCGCACAAGGAGTCGTTACATACTTAATTGGTGAACTGTTGATTGATCACTGGCCATGCTCAGCATTAAGTTCCCAGCAGCCCTCGGGTTTCTTAGTAGCTTCAACTCCCACACTGTCGCTGGAAGCGAGGTGTCCATAATTGATCCGATAAAGGAACTTTGCCCAGAAGGCTAGAGGATCATCAATAGGAAAATTTTCTCATTTCACCTTCTTTTACATGACTCGAACTCAAGACCTCTTGTAAAGGAGAGCCTTAAGTGAGGAGTTTACACCATTTAGGTCATTCCTCGTTGTCAATTTAACATTCTTAATATCAACTTTAGATTGAACAATTTTTTGTGAAATTGAGCTTGACGAAAATTGATTCTACTAGTGAGCCCTTCACACCATCAAAAGTATCCATACATTTGAATAATTTGAAGTGTATGCCACTGAAACTTGATTTGACCACAGCCTCTAACTCTTAATCTCTCATTTCACCTTTCACTACTGTTGTAGTAGCCGCTTAACCTTCTCTCACCTACGTAGTCACCTCGCCTCACCCTCTTCCTCTTGCCTCATTCTCTCTCACATGCATAGTCACCTCGTCTCACCCTCTTTTATCAAAGCAGTCGCCTCACCCTCTCTCACGATCTCGCCTTTGCCACAGTCATCTCAACTTCACTCTCTCGCAGTCAAGCAACTAGTTAACCAATCCCATCCTTTACCGTAGTCACTTCTTAGTCACCTAACTCACCTCCTCAAGTCTCCAATACCATTCCACTCAAGCTTCACCAACATTGAGTGGAGCTACAAACTTTAAGTCTTAAGGTTGTAAAATGCAAATCGACTTTAAACAATTAAACTATGTACAATGTATTTGTGTTATGTTGTAGTTATTGTGTGTGAGAGTGACTTATAATTATGAGTTTAGAATTTCCATTTTAGAAATTGAGAATAGTTGGATATTGGAATAGATAGATGTGTTTTTTTTATTTTTTATGTGTTTTATCATTTGTGTTTTTTGGATTATGGAAATTGGGGATTGAATCATTTAATATAAAATTGAAGTTTGTGTTATTGTTTGAAATTTGATAACTATTGAATTAAATGTTGGTCTTTATTATAAAATATATTATAAATTGAATTTTGTAATATATAAAATGAATTAGTTAATTTAGGTTAAATTATGTGATTACACGAATTAAGTTAAATATGTGAGTTTATGATAGTTAGGTATAATCATAAAAAATGTGTTTATAGGTCAATTATGTAATCATACACGAGTTATAGTTACAAATTTATGTAATCATACAAAATATGTTATAGATGTGAGTTTATGTTTGAATAATATAATCACACAAATTGAGTTTTATTTGTAACTATATAGTTGAATTATGTTATTATACAAATTGAGTTATAAATATAACTTATAAGTATGAGATTAAATTATGTAATCACAAAATGAGTTATAGTTGTGAGCTATGGTTGAATTATGTAATTACAAAAAAATGGTTATAATTGTGGCTTTATATTAGAATTATGTAATTACACAAAATAGATTATAGTTGTAAGTTGCGACTTTATGTTTAAATTATGTAATCATACAAAATGGATTATAGTTATGAAAATATAGCAATAAATGTATATATTTGAAGTTTGGGGGAAGAAACAAAGAATTTCTTTGATAAAATGTGCTTAATCATCAAATTTTCTTTAAAAATCATTTATATAAGTTTATGAAAGTCGCTTGCATGTACATATCATATGATTGTTGAGAAACTATTATTGCTCTATTTCTTCCTATTATTATTCACAACTTGATTTTGATACGAAGGTATTAAGTTAATTTTAATATATGTCTTCATTTATTTTTACAGATAAATAAAGAAAAATTCAAATACACGTGATCATTCAGTCGCTTCAAGTATAGAAAGATTCGATGATCTATTTTGGGCTCATACTAGATTGATTCATGGAATGAGGAACCATATTATTTGATTGTATTATAACAAGCATTTGAAAAGTGGTGGCATCACTATATTAAAGAAGCATTTAGCTAAGATCAAAGGTAATGTGGAGCTATGTAAGAAACTAGGTCATGATGAAATGACAAACGAAGACTTTACTTGAAAAGTATCAATATGAAAAAGATAGAAGGCAAAGATTGAACTACGAAATTTGTAGTGGAAGTTTTTTTGTTGGTGTTTAGGGTGATAGTGAGGATGTTGAAGGTGGTAGTATTCCTACTCAACAAAATTGAAATGTTACATTTGATGTTAGGAAAAGAAGAAGACAAGTGCCTAATGTTTTGAACCACGAACAACTCTTACAGCTTAGCCTTTGATTCTCAGTGCCTTACAATCTAGAGAAGCGGCTCATAATGTTGACATGACAATAGCTAAATAATGGTATGATTCATGTATGGCATTCAATTTTACTCAATCTTATTATTATCAGCTTATGGTAGATGATATTACCTCTTATGATCCAGGATAAAAGGCTATTTTAATTGATGATTACAAAGGTAAACTTATGAGCAACTTTGTTTATAAAATAAAAAGTTATTTGGATGAAAGAAGAATGATTTAGGCTATTTATGGTTGTTTAATCATTTGTAATGGTTGGAAAAATAGAAGACATGATCCTATTATTAATTTTTGGTTTATTCTACAAAGGAAACAATATTTTTAAGTCTATTGATGCGTCTGACCTTGTTAGGAATGTAGATACTCTTTTTCAAATATTTGATAAAGTTGTGAATGAAGTTAAGCCAAAAAAATATTGTTTAGTTCATTACCGACAAGGACAGATAGAAGAAGATTGCAAAGCAAATATAATTCTTTTTATTAGACTCATTATGATGCACATTCCATTGACCTGATGTTGGAAAATATAAGAGATGCTAGATATTTTCTATTATTGATGAGATTGTGCAAAAATCCAAAAAGATTATCAAGATCATCTATAACCGTGCATAGGTCTTAAATTTAATGAAAAAGAATTTAACCAATTATAGGAATTTGGGTCGTCTAGTTATTACAAGATATGCAACTAATTTCTTATCACTTTAGTGTATTATTCTGATGAAGAAGGAGTTGAGAAAAATGTTTTAAAATGATAAGTAAGTTGTATATCAGCATACTAGGTCTAATGTTGGATTGGAGATTTATAAAATTATACTTAAAGATAATGAATTTTGGTCTTAATGTCAATTTATCATCCAAGTTTGTAAGTATTTAGTAAGGATAATTCGTCTAACCAATAGTGATGAGAAGACAATAAAGGGTTATTTTATGATGTCATAAAAAGGGTGAAGGAAGCAATCAAGCTCAATATAAAAAATATGTCTCATTTGTACATACCTTATTTTGCAACCATCAATAAGAAATGGAAAAGGCAACTTTACTTTCTACTGTTTGTAGATGGGGTCTTTTTAGATCCTAGTATCTATTTCATACTAAGTTTTACAAAAAAAGTTTAATAAGAGAATGTTATTAATTATTACAACAATTATTGCCTATGAGATGATACAAGATCTCATTAGCTCACAAATGGAGATTGATAGGGATGCTTCTAGTAATTTTGGGTCAATTGTTATTCGTAAAAGAGACAAACTTAATCTAGGTATTTTTAGTTTTGTTAGTTGTTGAAAATTAATAGTCATTTTATTTTGTTTACAATGATTCTTTTATTTTCGTATAGTTACTTGGAAGAACCAACTCAGAAGTGGTGTTCTAGAATTGCAAAAGTTTGCAATTCAAATTTTGAGCCAATGTATGAGTGCAAAAGGGTGTAAAAAGAAATTGAACACATTTGAATTCATCAGTTCTAAGAAAAGGAATAGATTAGAGTATAAAAGATTAAATGACTTGGTCTTTTTTTATATAATTTAAAGCTTTTAGAAATGTATGTTATTATCATTATTAAGCTGAATGTATTTTTATAATTTTTTAATAATTTAATTTATTTTTTATTAGGACTCTTAATAAAACAAGTAGTTCTGCATATCCAATTACCTTAACTATATCAATATTTTGGTGAATTAAGTTTATGAGAAATCGAGTTTAACAGATGATAGTGATTTGGAAGATCATCTTGGATCAAAAAGTGTTGAGATATCATTTGATGCAATGAATTTAAATGATGATGATAATGACGCTCCTCTCAATGATGAAGAATTATACCAAATAAAAATTGAAGTCAATACGGCTTGAGTGAGTATTCAATTGAATGAAGTTCTAGATCAAAATTGATTGACCCACCGATCCTCCTCACCAATGGGCTGCTTATGCTTCTCTTTTAATCAAGGATGCATATCCTTGGGCTTTGACAGCTGATGAATGATAATAATAATAATAATAATGCAAAAGGAAGAGTCTCTTTCTTTTTGTCTTCGTTCAACCTCTGAATCTGGTAAGACTCTTTCATTTGAGTTCTCTTTTCTTGGGTAAAGCATCATCCTTTTTCATCATGATACATATTTCATTGCAGATGCCGAATCAAATATTATTATGTATTTTCTCTTGAACATGCTGAATCAAGCATGTTGCTTGTGCTTTATCGATCAAGCGGTTTTAGGATAAACGTTGGGGCTTTCTGGTAGTTCTTATTGCTTTGAGTAAGAACATTAACTGCTTTGAAACCCTATTGGGTGATCATCGAAATCCCAAAAGAAGTTGCCTTTGGGTACAAAAGGCAAAATGAACCAAAGACGAATGAAAATAGCGATTGAATAACTCACTAGCTACTGCTTTTTGACTCAGCTGCTACTCCTTTAGTCCTAAGAAACCAACATCAATGATCAGCAGCCATTATCTATCCTACTTTATTGAAGTTAATAGGTATCACCTGGGCCTTGATTTCGGTTCCGGAGATGGGTTCAGTGGGGACTTTGCAATCATCTTAGGAAACGGTCAACCGCTGGTGAAACATCACTTGTCAAAATTCCAGATAGATAGCTTTTTAACTAAGCGTAAAGCTATACTTTTGGAAGAACTAAGAGAAGATTTATCGTGTGTTAGCTCTTCAAGTTGTTGAATTTCTCTATCGCTTCGTGTGTATGAAAGTTGAATTCTATCTACTTTGATGATCAATGGCCATCACATTTGTGTGGGTTGAGATTTTGTCTGCAACGTGCCAGTCATCAGTGCGAGTGTTGTTATAAGTTCACAATTGTACAATTTCTTCCTATTTTCTACATAATCTTAATTGAAATTTTCAATTTCTTCTGAGCATCATCTTCTGTTTATTTTAGATTCGGTTAGGATCATAAACTAATCTTGTAATGCAATGATCAGTTCCAGCTCTGATAACCACTGAAACTTGATACCCAAGGACTTGATAATGGACCATCGAGAGAGGCTATATGCAGATACATGGGACAAATCGATGCCTTCAGAAAATGAATATACAAAAGAAATGTCCTCAGAGGACACATTCTTCACAAATTTCAGACTGCTGCAAAATCAGAAAAAGTTGGAAGATAATGGGCATAAGATTAAACCATCTTTTCAAGATTTCTGTAGAACATCTATAAGCCAACCTTCACATTCTCAAGCGGACAAAATGCAAGATTGGGATCCTAGAGCTATGCTTAACAATCTCTCTTTACTTGAAAAAAAGATACATCAGCTTCAAGATTTGGTGAATTCTATTGTTGGCCAGACAGGCCAGGTTTCAGGGCAGGTTGATCAACTTGTAGCTCAGCGTCAGCAGCTCATCACTGCTGAAATCACTTCCATAATTGTTCAGTTGATCTCTACTGCAGGAAGTCTTCTCCCATCAGTGACTGTGAGGCACACTCTTCCTACAACCACTACAAATGGACAGCTTGGACAGCTTAGTGGACTTCATGTTTCTTCCAGGGAGATCATGAACAATGGTGTACAATTACAAAGCTTGCAGCATGGTTGTGCAAGTAACGTTTCTGAACCAAACTACTGTGCTGAAGAGCATGAACCAAAAGATGAAGATGCTGATGGAGAGAACCTTCCACCTGGTTCTTATGAGATCTTACAACTGGAAAAAGATGAAATCCTTGCGCCACATACGCACTTCTGCACCATCTGCGGGAAGGGCTTCAAGAGAGATGCGAATTTGAGGATGCACATGCGGGGTCATGGTGACGAGTATAAATCTCCTGCTGCACTTGCTAAACCCCACAAGGAGCCCAGCTCTGAACCAGTCCTTGTTAAGAGGTATTCCTGTCCCTTTGCTGGTTGCAAGAGGAACAAAGATCACAAAAAGTTTCAGCCTCTGAAGACGATATTGTGTGTCAAAAATCATTACAAGAGAACCCACTGTGATAAAAGCTACACCTGCAGCAGATGCAACAACAAGAGGTTCTCCGTCCTCGCAGACCTCAAAACTCATGAGAAGCATTGTGGCAAAGACAAATGGCTCTGTTCCTGTGGCACCACCTTCTCAAGGAAAGATAAGCTCTTCGGACACATTACTCTGTTCCAAGGGCACACCCCAGCAATTCCCAATGATGAAACTAACGGAAAGGCTGCCTTATCCGACAAAGGGGATAACAAAGAAGTAGGTGATACAGTTGGAAGTATGAATTTCAGCTTTGGTTCTAATGATGCCAATGGAAGTGAAGTTCAAAGCATTGTAGATGGGAAAGGGAGTTTAGATGATCATGCAAGTTATTCCCTGCCATTGAGCTTTGACACATTAAATTTTGGAAGATTTCAAGAGTTCCCACGAACCTTGTTCAATGATTCAGAGAGTTCATTTGCTTTCCTAATATCAGGGTCTTCCGAATATAATCAGAAAACTAGGGGGGAACCCAGTGCTAGCTAGTTTTCTTGACAATATTGCTTTGATCATGTAACAATTGCAGGTGATGCAGTTTCCTGAATTGACAGCATAGTTGATTATTATCCGTTCACATTATTCCCAATTTTGATTATTATGAAAGTAATGCATGCTCGATTCTTCTTTAACCATGCTAGAGATTCAACCTTGGATTTCATAACGCTAAGTTCTAAAAGGAAGTGTTCTATTTTTTGTTAATTAAAAAAAATCAAAATTTTCAATTTTATAATTATAGCCTGAGTTTAAAAAGAGAGAATTAAATACTTAAGTTTTCAATTTTTTTCAATTCTTGTCACGTATTAGTGTTTCTGTTAAATTTGCTGACATAGCGTGTCACGTGTTCCAAAAACCCTAACCAATAATATATGTCAGCTAAAATTAATATAGTTAGTGAAGATTAATGAAACAACATCTTTTAATCACATAACTAATAGAATGTCATTGTTAAAAACTAACACAGTTTAACCTTAATCCCTAAATCAGTTTACTCTGTCTCGACGCCTTCACTCTTTGTTTTCAATTTATTCTCTTTCTTTTCAGTTTATTTTTTCAAAACCCTTATCCTTCCTTTTCAGTCTGTTCTCTCAACTCTCTCAACCCTTCGTTTAAGTTTGTTTCCCAATGCTCGAAGCTACTCTTGCATCGCAGTGTGCGAGCAAACTCTCCGTTTTCAGTTCATTCTCTCAACCTTCTCACATCGCAAGAAGCTTATTTTGCTCTCGTATCACTGAGAAGCTTACTTTGTTCTCGTATCACAAAAGCTCATTTTTAACAATTTTAGTTATGTTATTAAATGACTTTGTTTCGTTAATCTTCATTAGTTATCTTAATTTTAGCTGATGTGTATTATTAGTTAGGGTTTTTGAATACATGATAAGTCATTTCAGTAAACTTAACGAGGATCTTAACGTCGAGTTAGAATTGAAAAAAAAAATTAAAAGTTTGAACATCTAATTATCACTTTTTAAAATTCAGACTAAAATTATAAAATTGAACAAAGTAAGATTTTTTTTATAATTAACCCTTTTATTTTTTGAGTTCGTTAGTTTCCCTTCTTGTGTACATGTAAATAAGTGCTGATACACAACGTATGTTACAAAACATCAATTCAATGGGACTTCATTAAATTGAATTAATGCTTATCCACTCAGATGTATCGTTTGATTAATTCTGAAGTCAAATTGATTAGAGTGAAAGTTAAACTTTCTTTCTTTGTTTTTTGATACAATTTTCTTTATTTTGTGATGGACTATAAATTAGCCTTGCACAAAGTAACTATGATTATATGTTTAAAGTTGTAATATTAAATGAGAAGCCCTAAAATGAGTCCCTTTGAGTAAAACAAAGAGGTCGATTTGGAGCATTAATGGGATCCATAGAGCATCTCAAGTTTATACTTAGTTCAATTTGTGTCTCATGAATTTGATTTTGATTTTAAGTTGGATTTTTTGTTAAAAATGTTTAATTCTAACATGTCAGCGTGTTTAAGATAGTTGGATAGGGCCTAAATCTAGAACTAAGATATCTTACTAAGGTCGTAAAATACCTAATAATAGGATTTTTCATAAAATTACACAACTCAGCCAAATATACTGCTTTGGACCAGACTTCAAGATCGAACTTATAATGACCATTTCAGAAATGTTCGAAGAAGCAATAATTTAAAAATCATGATACTATATTATTCCACGAAATAGTTATTATGAACAATATTTACGAAAATGAGCATCCATCTGGTGAAATTGCGGAACAGATTTAACCTCACCTAGGACACTAAAGTGTAAAAGATAAATAGCACAATATACTCTTAAAACGCTGTCGTAGGTTCTTAGTGAAAAACGTAATCTCACCAGAAATGAATGAAAGCTTATGGAAGAGTAGCATAGCTAAGACAGAATTATGGAGGCTACCGGATCACTTTCAAATATATAATTATGGAAGATATCATTCCCATGTACTTGAGAAAAGGAAGTTGATTTCTCTCCTGCCAGGAGAAAAACCTGATGATACATAAAATTGACGAACATCATATTACATGTACTATCTCACCTTCAATATTCTCTCTTTACAACCTCCTAAACTGGTCTAAGGGTTTCAAAAACCTACTCGCCTCTAACTAAATACTCGGATACAGTAAGTTACAACAAGCACCTTCCTTCTCTTCTTTTCTATTTTCACTTTTTTTTAATGTCTGTTAAGCCTTCATAAATCATAACATTAAATGGCCCTATTTAGGTGACGATTTTACTTACAACGGTCAAAATCTATGAACTGCTGTTTTGCACGGCCTGTGAAACACATCTATCTTCAAGAATCTGAGGGCTTAAGATTTTTCGAAGAGAACGATATTGCAGGCGAACATTCTCACCACTTCCAATGATCTTAAGCAAATACCTGGAGTAATGGGAAACGTTCTTTCAGAAATTACAATTAAAGCAAGCATATTGTTAGGAAATTTCCCCAC
This sequence comes from Erythroxylum areolatum, assembly GCA_024520975.1. NCBI lineage: Eukaryota > Viridiplantae > Streptophyta > Magnoliopsida > Malpighiales > Erythroxylaceae > Erythroxylum > Erythroxylum areolatum. The sequence continues at coordinate 13,229,933 of JANIJH010000223.1, read as the reverse complement.
AACCAACTAATAAGATTAACGGTTTACTGCCATGAGACGTGGGCATGAGTTTCCACTCAAAGAAGGGAGCCATTACAGAGGTTAGTCCATAAAGGGAGGATATCGTTTGCATTTTAAAATACTGGGGCATCGTACTTTTATTTTAAGTATGGAAGAGACTCAAGGATTATAGAAGAATTGATACACCACAAGACCACTGACGGGGGGGGAAAATGCAGAGATTGAAAGACACAGTTTGACACGCAAAATGCAGAAGAATAGGATAGAACATAAATGATCACCAATTTCATTACCAAGTAGGACAAATGAGGGGGTAATCTGGACCACCTGGTTTTACTAACTTTCAGATAATTGGCTTGAAATATAGAAGAATAGCCAAAACAGATGCAAAACGACCAACCAAGTGTTTAATATCATCATATGTTGAGTAATTCAATCGAGGATTACTAGGCTAAATGTGGAAAATAAAGAGCCCTCTCAACTTACCAACCATTGAGACATTGAGATGTAATGATTGCTTCCTTCCCAACAAACTTTTCAGGCGTCCTTCTATTTCCCTGTACACATTTGACATCCTTCAAATTAGTCACCTAACAAAGCAACTGATAACAGAACAAGTCAAGAAACCGTTGAAAACAAACCTTTATTATTACTTTCTCATTCACAGCAAAAGGATATTGCACACCTTTAGGTAATCCATCACCAGAAGCTAAATCTCCATTCTCCTGAAGGAAATTAAGGCATGAGCTCACTGGTTTGAAACTACCACTCTTTCTTTTGACACACGTCATGTTGCAATAGATAGAGCATAAATATTTATATTTTCTTTGAATGCAACTTGCTAGAAATGTTGTTTATTATACCTATGTTTGCTAGAGGATAAATATTCCATTCATAATTCAAACATCAAATACACAGCATAACTTTATCAGAATCCAAATTTCATGATAGAACAATTGAAGATTTCCTGAGTTAGACTCACAAATTCACTTAAATGGTAACTAAAATTTGTTAGTTATAACAAACATATGCACAAAATTCAACTTCATGCCTTTTTACTGACATCCATAAATTGACTAGGAACTGGTAGGATTAATCATTCATTGTATCATTCTGGTCCAAAAACTATCCACTAAACTGAACAAACATCCCTATTAACTCACAATTTGACCGGTGGTGATTTGTCGACTTGGCAATAGGCCAGACTGGGCCATGTCCCAATTGCAAAGCCCAAAAATTTTCCCACTAGGTCTGAGCCCGGCCCAAAGCTTAGCAAAATTGGACTTCACCTATTGACTTTCGAGATGGGCTTGGGCTTTTATGCCAACTCTAGTTATTGGCATATAAACTATTGCAAGGACAAGAAACTTAGTTTTCAGTCAATAAAAACTTAACCAACATAACTTTCCCCCAAATAAACGAATGATTGCAAATGTTTCAATAGGCAGCATTTAGACAAAAGAATCAGAAATTTAAAAAAAGAAAATAGTCCAGAAAACTTGTTAAAATTTCAAGTCAGACATAACTATTTGCCATCAGACTACCTGGGTTCTCAGCCTTCAGAATATCAGCATTTTCTTCTTTAAAGATTAAAGTAATGCCACTTTACCTAATTACCACTAAAGGCCTCAATAACACCCTGTTATAATGAAAAAGGCTTCTGCTTAAACAGTAAATTGGTCAGATGTGTCTATACAGCCAACTTAAGGTCAAAGATTGTGGTGAATCATACTTTTATTTATGTTACGAGTTCTAGACATGGATCACTTGCCCCTCTGTTGCCATATTCAGTTATTTCATAAGTAGAGGAATCAGCATTCCCTGCACCTACTTTGCATTCGCTACAAAAACAGCTGAAGCACTTAGAACATTAGAAATTTGTTTAAAACATACCCTGTTGGGTCTTCTCAAAGCATCTATTTGGTCACCCATTTCTTTGCGACGCTTACGAAGAGATGAATTATGGAATAGCCTTCGATTATCCTCATGTTTTATGGCTGAAGCTGCAGCTCTAAGAGCTAAAGAACCATCACATATAAGAAATGAGGAGACTAAATTAATGAGCTTGACACAGTGGGAGAGGGATGAAGGGGGGAGGGGAATGCTTTCAAGAATTTGATCACAGAAAAAAAAGACAGGATAAACAGTCAACCTACCAATGTTAGGAATCAAAGACCCAGTATCAATTTCTGCATTGCAAAGGGTACATCTAGACTGCAATAAAAATAAGAAGTTATGATGATTACTGTTTCCAATTCTTTGGATGGAATGAGTGAAAAACCTGACAGTTCTACTTACCATATCGATGACTTTACTTAGCATGAGACCACCAAAAGAATGTCCACATGAAACAACCATCGCATCTTCAAGGAATGCACCACTGGACCATATCAAGAAAAAGAAAAAGAAGGGAAGATACATGAGCAGTAGATAGTGTATAAGAAACAGCAGTTGTTTGTTTGTCTCCAGTGAATACTAAATTTGTTAAATGGATAAGTGAAATCTACAACAGCAGCTACATAAAGAAATTAAATTTAGGAATAGACAAAGAAAAGGCATTCAAAAATAAAATCAATTCGCGGAGTAAAATTAAATGTAGAAACAGCCCTAAAATGGTTCCCGTGTATATAGAAAAGAGAGAAGAAAAAAGCCCATCATTCCATCATCTCAACCATGTTGAAAATGACTTGAGCCAATTCTGATTTGAATGATGTTAACCATTAAAAAAGCCAATGTAAAAAGGTACAAGTCTAGATAAATAAATGATACATACAATTCATTATTTCTATAGGTATATATATATATATACACACACACGCACACACACAACTATTAGTATACTCTTAGTGAATCATCTGAAATTATTATATTCCTACGATTATCAATGAAATATTTAACTTCCTAAATAATATAGATCCGTATGATTTAGGGTTTAGATTATTTCAAACATTTCAACACTCCCCTCAAGCTGGTGAATAGATGTCTATCGTTCCCACTTTCAGCATTGCCTTCGTGAACACATCCACTGCTTGATTTGTTGTAGGCAAATAACTAGACTCCATTTTTCTATCTTCAATCTCCCATTTTATGAAACTTCGATCAATCCTTATGTTTCAAGTGATTATGTTGTACTGAATTGTTAATAATGCTTATAGCTGACTTGCTATCACTATACAACATTGTTGGATAGGTAAGTGGAATTTATAGATCCTCCATCAACCTCTCCAACCAGATTAGCTCACATATCCCTTGAGCGGCTGCCCTGAATTTTGCTTTAAACTATGGAGTGCTTGTTACTTCTCCATGTAACCAAATTGCCACACAACTTGGTGAAATATCCGGCGATTGACTTGCTGTCCGTAGTATCAACCCAATCTGAATGAGCAAAACATTCTGCTCCTATAGAATCACTTTTTTGAAAAGTATCAATGAATCCCTACCAAGGTGTCCCCTTAAAGTACCTCAGGATGTGAAATACTGCATCCAAGTGTTGCTTAGTAGATGAATGCATGAATTGATTCACAACACCATCAACATAAGCAATATCAAAGCAAATAACTGAAAGGTAGATGCGTCTCCCGACTAACCTTTGGTATTTTCCCTAATCAACAGGTGTATCATTTTCGATTTCCCTACATTTCCAACTTCTTTCTAAAGGTGTCCCAATAGAACCGCAACCAAGCATCTTGGATTCTTCTAAGAGACCTAGAACATACTTTCATTGAGAGATCGAAACGTTTTATTTTCTACTGGAAATTTCCAGCCAAAAAAAAAAGTGCCCAGATACTTAACTTCAAATTCAGATGGCAACAGATGTTTAAGTCTCTCAATTTCTTGGGTATCATCACCTGTAATTATGATGTCATCCACACACACGATCAATAAGTACTATTTTCCATTTGCTGTGTGCTTTGTAAGTAGAGTACGATCAGCTTGTCCCTTTTTCTATCCAAAAAGAAAAAGAACACAGCTGAATCTATTGAACTAGTTCACCGGTGACTGTTTGAGGCCATAGAGAGACTTCTTCAACTTACAAACCTTCCCAGCTCCTTGCCCTACTTCAAAATCAGGAGGAATCTTCATATAAATCTCTTCTTCTAGTTCACCATTAAGAAATGCTTTCTTATCATCTAATTGCCTATGCTACCATTCCATGTTAACTACAAGAAACAGCAGCACCCTAATACAATTCAGACTAGCCACTAGATAAAATGTTTCTTCATAATCTATCCCATAAGTTTGTGTCAAACCTTGTGCCCCTAGCCTTGTCTTGTACCTCTCAATACTTCCGTCCGAATTATTCTTAAAGAGTAAATACCCATTTGCATCTTACCACCTTTTTATTCTTAGGTAGTTCAACAATATTCCATGTATCTTTTCCTATTAAAGCCTTCAGTTCTTCCATAACATCCGGCTTCCACCTTGGATCCTTCAATGCACCCTCAATGTCTTCCAGAATTTGCATATTATAAATTTTGATTAGACAATCTAAACTATGTTAAGTAATTCAAAGTAGGACGTTTTGTACAAGATCTTAACTTTTTTTTGAATAGCAATTGGGACATCTAAGTCATTGTCAACATTTATTTCCTCTCTTGGTGGACTAGTCTTTGTTTCCAATTATTGGATCTGATGAGGAGTAATAACTCTGACTTCTAGAATAAACTAGAATAGGTTTTTCATGATATGATTCTCCATGAATAGTCACCTCTAGTTTGACGGGTTGGGATGGTTGTTAGGCTTGTTTGGTCGGTAATTTCAGTAAGTAAGGACTAGGCAGTGATTTCACATATCTGGAATCATTCATTGCATTCATAAAACCTGTCATGTGATCTGATGCACCGCTATCTACAATCCAACATTTATTAGCAAGTATTTTAAAAGGTAGACCACATTTTATGTAACCTTTTAGAGCCACAGATGTTGGTGGGTTTTCAGGCCATTTGGACAGTAACAGCTAGTGACGAAGTTCAACCTGTTCGGTAGATAGCTCAGTTCCTTTCCCATTATTAGAGGTGACACTAACTTATTTTCCCTTTTATTTCTCAGCTTCCAATTTGCTGGTTTCTCATGAATCTTATTATCGTAGTGGTCACACACTGTTTGCAAGTGCAAAACTTTGGGCAGTACCTATGGCGGAATTTAACATTAGTCTGCTTTCTTCTCTTCTAACCAAGGCAAAGACGTCATGGGGTGACGGAAGTGGCTTCATCCTAGGATTCGACTGCTCAATTCATCCAAATCAGCACTCAATCCTTTAAAGAAATCAAATATCTTTCCTACTCTGACCATTTACTATACTCCATACTATCATTAGACCTATCCCACTTTGGATCACATAAAAAATCCATTTCCTGCCATAGTACTAATGAAGTATTGTACTACTCGGTGACACTTTGAGCGCCATGTCAAGTAGTCCGAATAGCAGATTCGATGTTGAAATTTTTGAACTACATACCATACCTCTTTTGTAGTCTTGTAAAAGGGATAGGTTCTTTCAATCTTTGGCTCCATTGAATTAATAAGTCATGCCATAACAATTGAGTTTTCATCCTCTCACGTAATATAATTGTTTGCATCACCAGATGCATTGAATATGCTCTAGAAAGATAGCCAAACTTGACTTTACCCTTGATCACGGCAATGACAGATTGAAACCATTCTCAAATTTTTTACCATTAAACTTCGTAATGTAACTTGCATTAATAATATCAGCTGGTGATTGGTTAGAAGGAATACGTAGAATACTCGTTTTCTACAAGTTAGAAGTGGCTGAAGAATCATAGAATGGTTAGATTACAATTGGCTTCATCCATAGTTTTCGTCAGCTAGCAAGATACAAGTCTAGAGAATAGGAATAACTTGTACATACAATTTTATTATTTGCATAGGTATAAAGTATGAGTATCCTCTAAAGTGATCCTCTGAAATGATTATATTCTTAAGATTATGAATGAAACATTGTACCATACAATTTAGGGATTCAGAACATTCCAACATCAAAGATACGTTAAGTTGGTCTCACCAATGCAACTACACATATTCTCATGGTGAGTATTAAAAAGGATCAGTAGATCACAACAATCAACACATTACTGGAAGAGATAACAACTGGCTGAAGTAACTAAAAGAATTAATGAATCTGGTAGGACCCTCAAGATTGACAGGAAACATCCAATTACAAGTTTGACTTCTCAGAATTCATGCGTGCTGTAGTCTATGTATGCAGTTCTATATGTGTGTCAAATGTGTGTGTCTTTGTGGCAGAGAGAGAGAGTGCAGGGAGAGATGAACTTCTCATGCCGTAAAGCACATATATCGCATCAAGGACAAACGAACAGAAGGAGTATAAGCATAGAATGAAATGAACATGCAAATTAATGTGTTATCAAATCTTATTGCATACACAGAATGGAATTTACAAGAATGTTCTCAACTGCCCAATCACTGTCATATGGTAATTGTCCTAGAAGTCAATTGAATGGCAATAGCATTTGATTCTATGAATCTACGTAATTCTGTCTCATCCTATCATTATCAGTTTTGAAGTTTTCATAATGTTTTATATTGATAAACATTTCAGAAAAGCGACAGTGATATTTGATTTAAATGTAATATTTTTTCCATGGAGTGATGCAAGTTACACAGAATCAACAACAACTTCCGCATCAAATTCAAGACTTGAAAGTAAAAATTTATTGGTAAGATCTTCCCCTATAAAATGAGAAAATTAGGATATCTACGCCAAACTGAAAAGTCAGAGAGAGAAAAGAAAGAACACTCAAGGACCAAAAATAACTCACGATATTGGATCTGAAAGAACACTTCTCAATGATGGTTCTTTGCTAAAGTTACTCCTCTCCACCTGCAAAGCATGATATAATCATACAAGTCACAGCCAATCTAGCAACTTGAATTCACTCACTGAAAATTGCTGTACAATTGACAACATAAGGTAATTGTTGATGACTAAGATAACAGAGAAAAAGGCAACAAAAGGAAACAATAGTGGCAGGGAAAAGCATGCAATATGAAGTAGTTAATATTATAATTGATTCAAGTTTTGGTTCAGTTTGCACCTTTCTTTTCTGGTTTCTGTACTTGGGATTGTTATTAGCAATGAAAAACTTGAAAAACTAACTTTGAAAGGAATGACAGTACAAACTATGCAACCTGTTTTAGATCTCACTCAAGTGAGAAAGAAAGACAAACAACAGAGCATGGATATGAAGTCATGACCTTCTAAGAAAATGGGTAAAGTACTTTCATTAGTTCTACATATTAGTCAGAGAAAATATTACTTACAGTGCTGTCATCTAGCCGACTGCACATAACATCCTCCTCCGCAGAAAGCTCATCCATAAACTGGCTCACAGATATTGGCACATAGCTTTGGGGAATGACATGACCAGCAGCCACCATTCGAGAACAATCTAATATAGCATTACTCTGAGGCATAAGTCTAAATGCCAGTGATGTCCTGAAATCACGTAGATTGCTGATCAGTTTAATAGTGAAAATTACAATTGTGGAAACTGGCATCTTCCACCAAAAATGCTGTAACTGGAACCAAGTTGATACATATGAACATTAATTTATTGCTTAATTCACAAACATAGTTTGATGTCACAAGTAGTTTGATGTCACAAGCATAGTTTGCTATACCTCCCACCAGTATTACTGCTTGATGAATAATCAGATGCGGCCCTATAAACGGCAGTAGGACGGAGCCCAGCAGTCGCATGACTAAGTGCTTTGCCTGTAATCAGTAAAAGATCCCTTGGAGCTGAACTGCAATCAGCTACATACCAGCGACCATTGGGATCACAAACCTACAGGGAAAATTAGAAAAGGTTCATATGAATCAAACAACAAACCAACCATAACTTAAAAAGGTCAATGATTATGTACAAAACAGATAGGCATCACAAACATCACAAAAATTGTAAACAGGTCCTCATTGGAGAACCATTTCACAAGTATTATGCTCTTCCAAGATAGAGAATACACCTGTATACCAGGATTGTCTGAGGAAATCAGTGTTAACAATCCCTTCTCGACTTCACCATTAACAGCTGGCTTCCCTCCTCCTATAGCACCTTTTCCATTTTGCAAAGATGCATGAGAATAGGTCGCAACAAGTACTGACGAGGACACTTCATTTGCAGGTAGCGGCGTGTCATCAAGTAAATGGTTGAACACACTACATTTTGAAGTGTTAAACATCATTTAATAGGTAAATTTTGGAACAAGTTTCACAAAATTACAAATCCCCAACATAAGCATCCTTACTCGCTTCGCAGGCGAAGATGCCTTGCTATTGAGCATAGTGCGACACGAGCAGCCTTTCCCATGCACCTAAATACTTCAGCCATGCAAGGAGGACATGAGTCCCAATCTTCCACAGCCCTGCCACAACACAAGCACTATTCATTTAAAACACCCATATGCATGGTCAATCTTCATATAAAAATTAGCAACCGTGTAATTCTTAAAGTAAGAGTTAAAAAACAGGTCTATGGAGCCACCAAAATCAATGTACAATGGTCAAAAAGGAGTAACATTGTAATTCAAGCCTCCAAAGGCATATTTCATGCAACAAACAAATTGATTAAGATAGCAAAAACCAGAGAGAAAACAAGAAAGAGGGAAAAGAAAATGACTCAGAACTAGCACTGTTCAGACATAATTCATTTCTTTGAGCTTTTCATGCTTTGGCAATTAAACTCAGATTATGGATCTATCGGTGCCGAAATAATTTCCCACTAATAGATAAAGCATAAATACTGTAGGGACATTGATGTCAGGAGAAAGAATTGCATATTTTAGAAAAGACAATGGTAGGGCACCTAGGCTTTCACTTCTAAAAGAAGAACGACTAATACGTACATAATTCAGTAACTAGAGCTTCCAAATATAAAATATCGAGTCTAATGGTAGTTTGACTTATATCATTAAAAAGAGAGGGGGTATCAAGGGAGGGGAGTTTGACAGGTGTCCACAATTTGTCATAAAAGTTTGTAGAATTTTAGTTATATTCACTTATGAACAAGCTTTGCAAAGATATCGTGGTAGAAAATAATTGATAACAGCTATCTAAATTGCAATCAAAATAGAGAACAGAGATGATGTTAATAACAATGCTTAACTCTCTGCAAATTTCAATTTTCATTTCAGCAAAATTACATGTTTTTCTTTTATATTAGGTGATGTTTGCTTTTGCAGAACTTATATTGCATACGATTGGCTTTATCAACCACCACAAAATAGTGGTTTTCCCATTGTTCTTAGTTAGTACAAATTATGATGTTTCCATTAAACCACCAATAATGCAATGTGTTATTATTGGAGTTAAAAACAGAAAGAAAAGGAATCCTGGCTAGAAAGAATGAGCAAAAAAGATTTTGAAAATTTCAAAAAGTTTTTG
>JANIJH010000223.1:13161463-13182637 GCA_024520975.1 Erythroxylum areolatum | reverse complement strand
TATAACAGATAGCCTCTCATATTTATCTTGTAGATATTTCATGACAATCCGTAGAGTAGGACTTCTTTATAATCAGCATATATAATGCTGAACAGTAAATATGTTGCAGGGATTTTAAATTATCAATGTGACCAAGGTTGACATAGCAAGATACCAATCAGAAGATACAACTCCAAATCTCAAGTTGAACAGTTGAGAAAAGACCAAACAAAGTTGGTTTCAGCCAAGGAATATAGATACAAAGTGATCCTCTAATAAATGTGCTAGACAGCTATTCTCATTTCTACTTATAAAAAAAGAAAAACTAGCCCATAAATAATGCAACAACCAAAGTTTCCAAAATAGTGAAATATTAAGGTATACGATGGATTGTTTGACAAGTGTCAAAGTCCGCATGATTGGCGCAAATCACCCTGTAGTGTAATTTTAACTGAGCATTCAAATTACAGTAGAACATTGTAGAATTTTGGTTTCTAAACATACTCTGTAAAGATACAAATAATCAGTGGACAGTTACCTATATTTTGATTGAATATAAGACACTTTTTTCTGCAAAACTATCAATTTTTAGTTGGTCCTGTGCCTTACATTCAGTACTTATTGAATTGCTTTACAATAGGTACTTATTTGTATGCATGGAACTGGTTTTGCTTATGTTAGGTTCTATCATCAACCTTAAACTAACACCCGAATGTGTGCAGCTATAAGCTATTAGATAGTACAGCTTATGACGTGGTTAAAATGCAGGGAATTATTCTTGGGAAAGAAAGAGAGGAAAATGTGGCAACGAGAGAAAAAGGAAAACACATGAAGAAATAACAGAATTAGGGAAAAGGTAAACAAGTAAAATTTTATCCTAGTAGTAAGGAAGACCATATACATGGAAACCCCCTAATCATTAATACCCCAAAAAATGGAAGTGTAATTGATATCAACTTGTTCAATATCTTCATGGTTGACTGCAATATAAGGAGGCGACTTCTTCATTAGCCTGTGTTAGAGCTTTATTATTCCATGGAATACAATATGGAAGTCCCTTCAATATCAAAGCATATGGTAAAGACAGTAAGCAGATTACAGGGGATGTTAATTATGAAAATGCTCTAACTTCCAAAACAAAACGAAACATTGAGAAAACCTCGCTTCCCGCTAAAAGTGTAACCTATTGAATATTGATGAACAAGTCGAATTCAGTGAATCATTTAATTCGAAAAAGAAAGAAATATCATATTTTATTTACCACCAGCTTGAGCCATGGCAACTATAAGTACAAAGTGAGCTCCGAATCATCAACGCACATATAAATATATACAAACAAATATCCCTTATAATCAGAAGAGTCTCTTTTTCGCTTAGTTTCAGTTAACAAACGAAGCTAATAAACCATTACTCAGCTAAAAGTCAAAACATTAAGATGAAAGCTTACCTTCCAGCCCTGTACATATAAACCCCGCGGCCATTATTACTACTACTTCCTTTGCTGCGAGCCCTAAAGTACAAGCGCGCGGCTTCCAACCCACACTTGATGAGTGCACCATCTTGGCCACCTAATTCAATTATTGCTGCGTTATGCCTCGTCAACGACCCCGACAGAGCCTCCACTGCTCTGCTATAGGTCTCACTAGGCGACCCATCGTACGGCTCTATGTCCGACAGCCGGACTCTCGCCAGCATCGGCGCGATCACATGATCGGAGGTTTGGGCCAGAGGGAGAGGGGATTGGGCTAGCGTCGTATGAGGCGGTGGTAGCGATGATCTAAGAGCGGCCGTTGAAGTAGAGTTCGGGTGTGCAGATGAACTCTGCTGCATCATCATCGCAACAACGATCAATCATTCTGATTAGAACTTTGGGGCGTTTCGAAGAAAATTCGAATAAAGAAACCAAATATTAGGGTTTCGAATGGGCCATTTTCGTTTCATATCATAATAGCAAGGTGGTCGTGGCTAATAATAGTTAACAGTACATGTGTTCGGAAACTGGGTCTAAAATCGATAGGTTTTCCGTTCAGCTGAGTTTTTCGTTCAGTCAGAGAGCGGCTGATGAGGTGGTGGTGGTGGTTGTGGTTACGGCGGTGGCGGTGGCGGAGGAGGGAGTGGGAAAGCGAGAGAGAGAAAGAACTGGTAGCTGCTGGCTTTTGGCTTCAGAGTTGCGGTTTCTGTAACAGGCAACGTTTCCCTACATAAAGGTGTAGTGCAGGCAGTTACTTTAGAGTGATCTGCCCGTTAAAAGTTTTGATTTTGGCTTGGCTGCTTCGATCGTACGACTCCTATCCGTAAGAGCCAAGGGCATAATGGTAGCAGAAACACGATAATCAATGTCATCTACTTGTAAGCAAAAAAGATAGGTCAGAAGACACGCACTTACAAATAAGAAGAAAAGTATCTTGAGGAGATTATTTTCAGTAGATAACTAAATAATTCTAAATAAAAAATAAAATTACAATTATGATCATTTTAAACTTTTAATTAACTTTAAAAACATATTTAATTTAGTAAGATATGGTGATGTCGTATCAAACACATTAATAGATATTATTGTTTTATGATAATATCTTATTATAATTGATAATTTTTCAAAATTTAAGAATTTGTAGTAAATAAAATAAATCAATGCCCAATTGATTTTTTGTCAAATTTATATTTTTAATAATTAGCTATCAAATTATGTGATAAATGTTGTGTGAGATCATAATACATCAAAAAATTAATAGATTTACTTAGGCTTGGCATGTAAGTTTAGATCTGACCTTGTTCGGCCTGAAGTTAGCCCAACTTGATTGTACCAAGTTTCGAGTCAGACTCAAGTGTTTTTTAATTTCAAGATTAATGATTTCATAATATTATTATAATAGTACTATGATAGTCTTTTATTTTAATAATAAAATAATTTTCATAATATTATTAAGCAAACTCATAAATTGGTAATGTTAGCACTATTAAAATCTTTTTAGTAATAAAATGATCTTCATAATATTTTAATGTGATATTTACTGCATAAGCAAACTTATAAAATGAAATAAACATTATTTTATTGTTAGACTTAGATAGGAGAATAGTAATCGGTAAAAAACATAATAATTTAAAGCAAAATTAATTTTAAAGTAATTAAGTAACACAATGAAATTAACATTATTAGTTAACTGTATTGCTACACTGAACAATCATTCTATATAAAAATTTTAATATTAGTCACCTAAATCATTATATTACTCGATCAAAACGCATTTCTTTGACAAAAAAAAAACTTTGATTCAAAACCATTTCAATGTTTTCTTAAAATCATTTTTATACATCAAAAGGATTTTCTTTAAAACCTTTTTAAATTTCCTCTTGATTATGACAAACTGGATGTAATATTTCCTATGTCAAATGATCATATAATGATTGAGTTCATAATTCAATAAAATAAATAAAATAAGGTTATAAGAATAATCATAACAATTTGCTTAAATTTTAATATGCATTTTGAAATTAAATGTATGAAAAGAAGGAAATTGATACCAATTAACCCATTTTGCAAGTGAACAGAAATGAGTCACCTTTGAGCTTTAAACTTTTGATTCTTACAATCGGGAAGAGTTTCAACATGAGACCAGTTTCATTGGATTGCTGGAGGTAAGCTCATCATTTCTAGATAGGTGGTGAAGATCATCGCCCTCCGGCGTCGACGTGTATACCTCACGCTCTAGTGACAATTATTTTTTTTGACCAACCCAAAAGTAGTTAAAATAATTTTAAAAATTCCTAACTATTATGTAGAACAATTTTTATAAAAGTAATGTATTGAAAATTTTCATTGTTTGTGAGATAAAAATTTAAAAAGGGTTTTGTTCTTATAGAAATTGATTAAGTTGAGTTGTTCTTGATTAGAATTGAGAATATCTTAATGTACTAAGTATAAATGAGGGTGTATGGGTTTGAAGTTGGTACACTCGAATTATGATTAAATTTATTATGAATTTTTGCGATATAAATATGGACTCAATTGAGCATGGACATGTAGTTTGGAAACCCAAATTGAGTTGTGATTATTAGTGGTCGTAGAAGTTTCTTTTTATTGTAAGAATTACCCTTATTTCGGAAGGGGAATGTCCGTTTTACAGGAAAAATTCTACCAAAATTTTCAGTAAACTCCTTGTAAAATGTGACATAGTCGTTTTTAAATAGAAAATAGAGCTCTTTAATATTGAGTCATGGTTTTATTCTCGGAGTGCCTAAAATTGCTTTAGGTTTTAAATCCTAATAATCATTCCAACTTTTCTTTCTATAGATCAATCAGGAGCTCAACCCCCAACTTTAAGACGTTAGGTTTGACGTGAAGGAGCGCATTCTACCTGTAAGTTAATATTCATAATTATAAACATGCATTAGAATTTATTCTCATATTTACCATGAAAATCCCCGTCATTATCATATGCACGCATGACATTCATACATATGGATTGACACATGTATAAGTATTTTGTTGTGAAATGTTATCTCATTTTAATATGTGATGATGTGGAGGATTGTTATAGTATTAGTTACCTGGTAGGTAGGTTGTCCACATATCATCATCATTATTATCATCATCACCCAATCCGAAATCTCGCAATGAAGCGGGATCTAGAGAGGTCTGATAGTACGCAGCCTTACTCCTACATAGTAAAGAGGCTGTTTCTAGTAGACCCACATGCAAATAAGACAATATAAGAAGCTACAGGTTACAGAGAAAAGATAAAACTAGCATGGAAAAATCTATATAACTACAATTTCAATAAATACATAAATAAATAGGGTTAACAATAAAAATAACAAAATTTATATAAATATATAGATATATACTAAATTAAACTACAACTAATAATAATAAAACTAATAATACTAATAATAATAACAATACCCACTAAGTAGTAATGAATGTTCTAACCAAAGGGGACTACCGTGCATACAATGAGTTATTAATCGGGTATAGATTTGAGTTAGTATTGGGTCTATTGATTTAGATATGACGTAAATGGGGCGATTCGGTTGAGCGTGCTCTCGAACGGTAATCATGTCGTTGTGAAGTTGTGGCGGTTCAATTAAGTGTGGCTCTCAAACAACAGTCTGCTACATTGGACCAAGTGAACTGTGTGGAATAAGAGAACCCTTATGGCTATAATATGTGGGTAAGAGGTATGTTAGAGGGTCAATCGTTAATCCTCCAATACTAATTGTAATTTGTGATTTGTGATTGTGATGATTATGTGACACGATATTGACATAGGAAATGCTTGCATATTTGTAAACAAAACTATTATGTTATGAAATTGTATTTATGGATATAATACATTATAAATATATATGTATCATTTGAAATCCTTAAGAATGCATAACATAATCACAATATTTACTCACTCAGCGAGGTCTGACTCCTCTCAATTATTTTTCAGGATCTTCTTTTCAAATCTCTTTTAACATAGCACTTTGTCGATCTTCCTTCTCTCCGACGATTTGATATATGTTTGTTGGTGACCTTTGACTCTAGAGTCGCAGTAGTCTTGTATGTGTTAGATTTTCCCTTGCATTAACTATCTCAATGTTGTAGCAATTTGACAATTGTATACTGTTAGAACTATTTGATTATTATCAACATGAGTTTGATCATTTTAAAATCTCATCTTTACTATGGATATAAGGATTTGATGGCAATTTAGGCTTACTAAAGGTCTAGTAAACCTTAAGTTTACTATTACTTTAGTGCCCGTCACGATCCAAGGTTGGGTCGTGACAACAATTCTCTACAATATCTTATAATTAAAAATCTTCGGCTGTAAGAAAGATTACTATCCTAGTTCTTCAAACAAAGTAATCATTTCTATTAAAGAATAAAACAATATCAATATCTTAGTCATGTGATAAGGTTATATCATAATAATCTTTACTCAAACTTTACTAAAAATATATATGTAATGAATAAGGCTCACTTGAATACCAATTGTTGGGGCTCAAAAGGCACCTAAGAAGGATGGCGGGTTATACATGTCTTACTTTTTAAGTAATGAATAAGGCTCACTCAAATACCAGTAGTTGGTCCTCAAATGCTATGAGGTCCAATTTCTTATTGACTATTAATAAGAATATGTTGCCCAAATAGTATACAAAATCTTAAATACTATTTTGCAACTATTTCAAATTTTTCTTACAATTGTTCTCTACAACAATCACCAAGAAACTATATTTCTATTGCTTTACCCTTAAACCCCACTTGAAAAATTCATACTCGAGTATAGGGATCTAGACTTTCAGGTTTTCTCTTGTTTGATTTTAGTTTTCCACTTGTTTGCAGTGGACATTATAATAGAGCTTGTACCCCATTCACCATAACATTATCTTCCTAATTGACTACCTAGTAAAAGAGAAACTAGCTCTATTATGTTGTCCACTAAAATCCAAATAGAAGGTGAATAACTGCAATCAAGTAAGAGAAAACCTTTTAAGTACAGACTTGCTCAAAAGAATAATTTAGGTAACACTAAAATTTAAGTTGAACTTTAATATTTTAAAGTGTTCAAATTAAACCATAATATTTGAAAAATGTTCAAATTAAACTTGACTAAATGAAAAGACTAATAATGTTAAGTCTTCGTCAATTAAATATCACGGGACATTTTAAAGAAATATTTATTCACAGTAAATTAAGAAAGAAAAAATTATGTAAAAGTGCGAGAATGAGACATATTATGTTAATATTTAAATACAAAAAAGAAACAACGAAATTAGCGAAACTAAATTCTTTCTGCATTTGGCGTAAATGGGAACAAATCATTTGTTCCAATTAACCAATTTCTACTATGTTATATTAAATCTTATCAAAACTAAATGGCATAAGATTATATTTATTGAGAGAGGAATAGATGCGCTGACTGGTTCGCGAGTTATACCACACATTTTGATTTAGGAACCACCATTTTTGTAAATCCACTTATTAGGTAGTACCCTTTTCTCATTGAGAATATGTCGGGACTCTGTATCTCTCGACTTATTTTCGGATCTCCCTGTTAATTAAAAAAAATCGATTTATATCTATTTCCCTTTTTTAAAGAATTATTATCTAATAATATAATTAAATGTAAAAACAAAATCAAATTCAGCTGGCTCTTTCTTCCGACTACTGTACTGTTTCTTTTTTTTTTTTATTTATCCAATATCTTTTGGGTTTTGATTCAATCCAAGTCCAATTTGCTTTTCTTGAAAACACAACAATATCCGGCTAGGTAGCCGATGCAATGACGGAGGTTGAGGCAGTGGTGGCCTTGAATTTGAAAGAAGCGCACAGCTGGTGGGAACAGATTAACGAGTCGGTGAAGTGGCAGGATTCTATCTTCCATGCCCTCGCTGTTCTCTACGGACTTGTTGCCGCCGTTGCTCTTGTACCTATGCCTCCTCCTCCTCTTGTCTTTTTGCTATGCACCTGAATTTAATTTCTATCTTCTGACGTCTAATTACTGTTACATATCAACAATAAGAATTATTATTTGATGCGCTTTCGATTAGGGTTTCCAGCTCTGAGGGTTATGTGCAGGCGTGAGTTTTAATATTTTTATGGTTCATGGAATCGTTTGTTATGTTGGTTGAATTGGTTTTGGTATTCAGGTTCAATTGGTACGCATACAATTAAGAGTTCCAGAGTATGGTTGGACCACTCAGAAGGTTTTCCATTTTCTGAATTTCTTGGTCAATGGGGGTTTGTATCTCATATTGTGTGATTTTATATGTTTTATGAACTTTTGGATTTTCTGAGATTATATAAACGTGTGGGTTAAGGTTTCTTCTATACTGCAGTTCGATGCGGGGTTTTTGTTTTCCGGCGGAATGTGCAACATATACATCCATTGGTTGGTGCTTTATGTTGAATAATGTGTTATATTTTGTTATTAGTTGTCTATGATTGTACCTAATCTATAAGCATAATTGCTTACATTTGTTAGATTTTGCAACATATCCTACTTGATTTACCAAGTCTTGCTTTCTTTACAACATATGCGCTTTTGGTTCTCTTCTGGGCAGAGATATATTACCAGGTTACTTTCCTTTGCTTAATCAATTATCCTGGTGAAATTTCCAATATAATTTCTGCACTTGACATTGATTAATACCGGACAGGCACGTGCTGTATCTACTGATGGGCTTAGGCTGAGTTTCTTTACTATCAATGCTGTGGTTTATGTTATCCAGGTGAATCTCTTCACTGTTTCTTTACAATCAACCAGCTAATGCTTGGAACAAGCAACTTAAACAATTCTTATATATCAAATTTAAGGCTAAAAACATTCTTAAAATGATCTAAGGAAACTCCTTTTCCAAATTATTAGCCTATTATCCTTCATTCTGCAATACAGTTACGATAGCATGGTAAAAAAGCTTGCTGTTAATTGTCCTAACAAGTCATGATTGAAAAATAGAGGTAGAATAAGATTATATGATTTAAATGTCATATTTTGGTCTAACGTGACTATTTTATAAAACTTCTAATTCATGTGTTTCCCCTGAGTCGTTATAAATATTAATGCACCCAACACCACAAATTCCAAGCAGGAATTCTAAGAGGAACTTTAAAAATTCTGCTGCTTTTGTCAACCCCAACCCAATAGGCCACTCCTGCAGTCCTACTATATATTGAAAGGAATAAGTGGAAATAGATAACTTAAATTGTTCATTGAAATTAAATCGCATGCAGTAAAATATGTACTTTTCTTCATTGATAGCATGTCATTTCATTTTTCCCAGATGGTGCTAGACGTGGACCAATGTGGGATGCTTGTTTATCAGTTATGATGTTTTAGCCACTGTTTTTAATCTAAACCCTCGGCCTTTCCGCCCAGTATTTGTTAACTGATCCACCTGTATAGCATATTTAATGTGAACTGATGTCACAGTTAGTCAAATGCAGTTCATTGAATTCAGCAACAAATAAGCATGGGCTAATGGTTGTTGTAGCTAGGTTGGTTGGTTGGTTGGTTCTAACATTAATCAAAAGGGATTGAAGAATCACGAATAGAAAATGATGTAGAAAATGATGTTGCTGCATGTTTTTACTATTAATACCTTTACCATGCTTTTGGCATGGTTTCTTGAGCAAGGTTGTGCCATGCATGCCTAGGATTTTGATTCTAATGTATATGTGTGCCTTCTTTCAAGTTTCCATACATGCATCTGTGGAGGTGTTAGTATGTACGTATTCGTTCTCAACCAATGTGTATTATACACATTTAGTATTAGGATGGGTGCAAGAGGAGGTTATTTTCTAGTGTAACTGTTACAGATAAAGAAAGGTCTATCCAAAACATTTACCAAACAAATCTAACTGGAAGATTATCATAATGAAGTTCGAAATTCACATTTAACAGGTCTCTTTCATTGATATTTGTGAACTCTTTTGACACATCATACTGATAGATTTAGTAATTGAATGACCTTTGTCAAAACACCGGCACAAAAGTTTTGTTTTTTCTTCATATGCATTTTGTTTCTGTTGTTCTGAGGTCATGCTCTTTTTGGATACCATGTTGTAAACTGCTGCTATGTTCAATATGAAAAGTCATACGCAAAGACCTAATGTTTCTACTTTTTACTTTTAGCTAATTCTGTATTTGATCAATTTCAGATTTCTATGTGGCTGGTGTTATGGTGGAAGAATATCCCGGCCATTGTCATTCTATCTAAGATGTTCTTTGCAGGTTCTTTTCTTAGTGTGCAGAATTTTCTTGTGATACCTAGTAGTTTGATAGCGATAACTGATGCAGCATGCTTTTCAACATGTTGGGCAGGAGTGTCTTTGGTTGCAGCTCTTGGCTTTCTCCTTTATGGCGGAAGGTAAACATTTACACTGACCCTCCTACATTGTGGGTATGGTAACAGAAGAACTTTATTTGTCATCAATTTAGTCTGAATAGCTAGATCATAGGCCAGATTATGATGTTTTTACAAGTCATCGGGATTCATACGTGATGAAGCATTTTAATAGCTTTTCCTACTCCTAGTGACTAGCTTCAACCAATTAACTGGTGTCTTGTGGTTCTAATTGTAGTTTTTTTCACCATATGCTGTTGTCAAGTTCTGTGTAACAAAACTCAGATAAGTCAGCAGTTGATAGCTGTCTTTGGTGTTAGCAGTTGTGGCATCAATATTTTTACCTAAATGCTGTTTACCCTCATCTTCTGTCTCATTTTCTGTTACCTATCTTGACAATTTTAACCAATGCTGTCTAGTTATCTGTACTGTCTTTTGATCTAATGCATTTTGCAATTGTCATGTTTTGCAAGGCTGTTCTTAATGTTGCAGCGCTTCCCTGTGGAATCCAAAGGGCGGCGTAAGAAGCTTCAAGAAGTAACTTCTCACTAAAACTGTTTGGACTTTTTGCTTTCACTCTTTTTTTATGTAACATGTGGTTGCCCCTCTTTTACTTCCTTACAGGTTGGGTATGTGACCACCATATGTTCCTTATGCTTCCTCATCAGATGCATCATGGTGAGCCGATTCACTTCTTTTAAGACATACTTTAAAACCTTGATTGTAGGTTAGTCAAATGGTGCCTCGGCATGTTGAAGTTTGAAAAGAAAAGTGTTAAAATGCTAAGAGTTCAATGCTTACAATGAACCAATGAAGTATATAATATGCTGTAAATGTCATCAATCATTACTAAGGCTGTTCCTTTTGTACTCCACTCTTCGGCAAGCATAATAATATTCAGGGATTCTACTGTTGATTTTGTTGTCCATGATACACGGGCATCTGACTTCATCCTTTATTGTTATTTGCCCATGTTAGATGTGCTTTGATGCTTTTGATCAAGCTGCAGACCTAGAAGTTTTGGATCATCCAGTTTTAAATCTCATATATTACCTGGTAAGTTTTATTTGAATTTTCATTACGCCCTTACCAGTCAGTCAGCTTGTCAGTTCCATGATACTCCTTTAAGCTAAATATTTGCATTTGATAATGTTGCTACAATATAGCTAAGAACTAAAGGAAAATGTTCTTTAACCTGCTTCTCTACCATTTTCCAACACTCTGTTCAACATTCATAATGTTTGCTAGTTCATAATATACATATAATTGTCTTAACCTGTGATTGGCTGAAGTGAAGTTTTGTACAATTTCCTAATGATATGGTTACCTTTTGATTACAAGATCACATATGCACAATTGTTTGAATATATATGATGTCCACAAGGAATGTAGGTTAATCCTTCAGAATGTTATTGCATTTTTAGTCGATATCCCTGCATGGAAAA
This sequence comes from Erythroxylum areolatum, assembly GCA_024520975.1. Classification (NCBI taxonomy): domain Eukaryota; kingdom Viridiplantae; phylum Streptophyta; class Magnoliopsida; order Malpighiales; family Erythroxylaceae; genus Erythroxylum; species Erythroxylum areolatum. The sequence goes on along the minus strand of JANIJH010000223.1, from coordinate 13,171,379 downwards.
TGATCGAAGCTAAAATTCTCTGCTCTTTAGATTTGTATTTCAGAAGTATATGGTGAGAATTAAAATAATTATGGGTTTGTCTAGTTGGGTCACAACAACAAAACCTTTTTCTTGCATTGTAGGATTTTTACCATTACCCTATTTCTGCATGCAGCTAGTGGAGATTTTAGCGTCAATCTTGGTTCTTTTCATTTTGAGGAAGTTGCCTCCAAAGCGTGGCATCACACAATACCATCCTATTCGTTGAGGAGAGTGGGGGCAAGAATACTATGTGATGCAAATGCTAGAAGTGATGAAATGCTTGCCGTAATAAAGCTTTTGAATATCATCTAACGACAAGCAAAAGCAAAACTATCCTTTTGGAAAACCAAGGGACTCCTTTAGAATGGAATCTAACAAATGAAATGTTCTTGTTAGGGAATATTGTTGGTCCGTGAAAGAGGCATAAGCCTCTGAGGATTGTACAGATACGTATGGTTGTTGTTGTGGCTTTTGCTTCATGAGGGTTGGTTCCTCTTTTGTTCCAATACAATCTTACTGGACACCACATATGGCAGTAGAGAAAAGTGTTTGTTGAATGATTGGTTGTGGTCATAAGAAAATTGTAAGCTGAATGATTTCTCCACTATTGGATTTTATGTTAACTACAGTTCTAATCTTCCTTCTGATGTATGAGTTGCCAGTTTCCTCTCCTTCTCACCCTTTTTGTGTGTTCAAGGTAGGACATAAAATCCTCTAATTGACGGATGCTTACAGTTATGTTTTTAGATAGTTTACAGCTATAAGATGATTACTAGAGCATTCGAGTTGAATGAAATTGCAAAAATGAGGAAACGTACCTGTTTAAGACGGTGGCTTGCAAAAATGCTTTCCAACTTCGTTCACTGAGAAGCTATTCGATCAAAGTTACTCCTGGTTTCTCTTCGCTTCTGCTATTCGGAAGGCGAATTTGAGATTCTGGTAACAGGTTTATTATTATACCTTGAGAGGCATTTTGAAGTTTGGTTAACAGAGTGGACTGGTAGGATTTATTTCTCACTTCTACCATTCTCGTCTTAATAGTAGTACCTTTGAATGGTTGTTTTCTGGTTCATGTAGCCATCTTAAGCTTAAGTTGAACTCATGACCATACGAGTCGGCTTCTCAGCCCAACATTATGCAGCATATAACCTGCTGTTACTGGGTGGCCCATGATCCTAGGGTCTACTTTTTGATGCAGAAGCCGTTTACCCTTTATCGTGTTGACAATATTACACGTTGCAATGTGCATCAAGTCTGTAATTTACACTAATCAAATGTAAAAGAGAAGAAGGGATCTCATTGATCATACAAATGAGAAGAAAACAACAACCTACAATAGGTACACCACACCGCAGTTCTGTAGATGGTAGATCTCATCCCAACCGTACCATGATAGTAACCTTAAAGCCACAGACCTTTCACGTTCTGATTTACATGGGTATGTAAATATGGTCTTAAATATTCATATTCATGAAATTAACTATGTAAGATTGGCATCATTTGATCAAAGGTTTAGTCAACTCCTCTCTCTCTCTTCTAAGCTTACACAATATGTAAGATTGTCTATTCAATAGTTATTTACACAATAATTTATGTTAAAATAGTTCAATAAAATTTTTAATACCACATTTTTAATTTAAAACAATAAAAATATTTTTAGAAATTAAAAAATCTTTTATCTAAATAAAAAATAATTCAAACACAAAAATTAAAGAAAAAAAAGGACAAGTTGACTTACCAACTAAAGAAGAGCATTTCCAAGACATTGCTTTAGTTGATTCTTTTAAAGAGTTTGCTAATTAATGCAAATGAATTGTGTGGGTAGCAAGTAGGTAGATATTAGGACTTTGTGAGGGCCTACTATCTTGTTAGGTGTGGTGGTGTGACTAAATTTTATATTTATAATAATAAATCATTGAAATAAACTAAATTAAAAAAAAGTACACGTTCCTTATGAATATAATTGATAGTTCTTTTTTAATTAAATTTTAATTTTTTCAATAAGTATTTTTAATATATTTAAAAATTTATAATTTTGTTAAATCTTTGTGATTCATCATCACATCCAGTCCGAAGTTACGCACTGAAACGAGATTTTGGGAGGTCTGATAGTACGTAGTCTTACCCTTATATAATAAAGAGACTGTTTCTGATAGACCCACATGTAGATATGACACGAAAATATAACAAAAAAAAGTCAAATAAATATAAAATATGTAAAATAAAATAAAAAGGCAATAAATAAATAAAATAGAGTAAGACCAAAAAAAAAACTATAGTCTATTATTTGCTTGTCTTGGCCAAACATTGTAATGCTTATAAGCATATACTCCCTCCGTTTTATAATAAAAGTCGTTTTAGAAAAATATACGCTTATTAAGAAAACTAATAAAATTATAGATATACCCTTATTAAATATGCACCTCGGTAATTTGCAATAATTAGTATGTGAGTAAAATTGCCTTGAAATTGTGATTGTATAATTAAGATGAGAGAGAAATGAAAGGTTAATTTTGAAAGAAAAGTTATAAACATACATATAAAGTCAACAATGACACTTATTTTGAATAATTAAAATATTTCTAAAACGACTTTTATTATGAAAAAGAAGGAATACAAAACAATAACATATGAGTAGAGAATAGAGAGACAAGCTTGAATTTACAGCTAAGCGAAAGCAATAACATACTTGCTTCCTTTTCCTTGTTGCCGTTGTTCTTTGACCACCAAAATTCTATCTTTGAATATGATATTCATAATGCGCACACATATACATAAATACATACAAAATCGATAGTAACGAAAGTCCTTGTTTGGTGGCTTGTTGACAGATTAACATAAAGACCTTAGCAAGGTTTGATCTTTATCGTCATATTCAACCAATAACGCTAAACTATTGTGTAATGTTTGTGTTCTTCTGCTTCTGGATTCGCTCATTCTCTTCGCTGATATAAGTTAATTAGAAGGGTTTGGGAACAAGAAAGGTTTGATCTTTATCGTTATTTCTTACAAATTTTCCCATCATTTTGCAGTAGACTGTTGTCTAATGGTGGTGGGCTAGTTCTAGATCGCTTCTTTGTTTGATGTTGGCTTCAGTTGGAAAATTTTGGCAAACATAAGCTATATTTCCTTGCTGCCCAACCTGTCTTCTTTTACCTCCTAGCGTTGAACTCGGAATGATCTGTTCTTCTTCTCTCTTGGATCATTCTGATTCAGCTTAATCTGGTTTCCTTCTTTTTTCTGCTGTTGTTCCTGGGGTCTTGTTTGAGTCTCCTACCTCAGTTTCGTTCTCGAGATTTGGCGTCTGTACCGCTTGCGTTTTGTGTTGGGTGTTGTTTGATTTCTGGGTTATGTAAATCTGTCTTCATTTCATACCTATCAATTGAAACAAGGCTAGAGAAGATGAGAGGGAAATCTGGGGCACCAGGAGTTTACTTTGTACTGAACACAGGAGCTAAAATTCCTGCAATTGGGCTTGGAACATGGCAGAGTGGTGGTGACCTGTGTGTTGAAGCAGTGAAAACTGCATTACAAGTTGGTTACCGTCATATAGACTGTGCTCATCTTTACGGGAATGAGATTGAAGTTGGTGAAGCATTGGCTGAAGCATTCAGAGGGGCACTGAAGAGGGAAGATGTTTTTTTGACTTCCAAGCTCTACTGCACTATGAATTCTCTGAATAAGATTGAGAATTATGTGAGGGTTTCACTTAAGAATCTTGGAGTGTCTTATTTAGATCTTTATTTGATGCATTGGCCTGATAGCTCAGCATTTGGTGATGCAACTGATCCTCCTTCAAACTCGGGGAGTGAGTATAGGCAATTCCTGAACCGACTGAAGAAAGCCTGGAAAGTAATGGAAGCTCTGATTGAGTTGGGTCTTGTAAGAGCTATTGGTGTGAGTAATTTCGGTGTTCATCAGATTAAAGAGTTGCTTAAGTTTGCAAAAGTTGTGCCTGCTGTCAACCAGGTTGGTTTTATCCAATTCATTCTTATTAATGTTCATTTGGTTTGTTTCTGTACACATTCGCTTTTCAAATTTTTCCTTGAGCTGATCTAATTAGCTATTCATTTCATCAACACGAAAGTTGGAGATAAACTCGGAATCTTCTCCAGTGATCCGCATATAAGGGTGCTATTATTATTATCTGAACTTGATCTTACTATTCATTGACGAGGCATTTAGCTTGGTAATAATGATAGTGAATGTGCAGTTATTAAGTCAATTCAAGGAGCGGAAAAAACATTGTATGGGATGAAGCATGTGATGATTATTGCTTTTGTAGTCAGGAAGTGAAGATCATTGAGAGAAATGCACAATTAGTTTATCCAATCATCAAAACAACCTATTAGGTGCTCTGTTTGATGGACACTTTTTGATCATTTGCTTTGCACCTTTTGAGTACAGTTACAATGTATGAACTCTTATGAAATTGAATTTTAACCAATATGATTAATGTAAGAAAAACGAGTATGAACAGATGAATCTTATAAGGGCAAGCAAATGCTGAGAGTTCTGAGATAACAGCTAAGATGAAAAGATTCAAGATTTTCTACACATAACATGTCCCATCTCGAGAATTATTTCTGATCTAAAAGAATTCTCCCATTTTGAAAATTATTTCCGATATAAAGAAATTGTTTGATGGCATTAATTGAAAACCACCATTACCAAACATCCTGTCCCTAGTGATTTGAGGGTTGACTTGTAGTGGAAATTCATATCACACATAATCAGATCTGGAATGTTATTACTTTGACTCCTTTTCATTTGTTTGAACCTACAATGCAACAGTTGTAATTTTTGAGCTCATATTTTGAACAAGTGCTCAAAGTTCTCAACGTGACAATCTAACTGTATTTGGTATTCCTAAAACCTTGCTAGTCACCCAATAATTGAGCTTATCATTCAAAGCGTTACTTCATAAGCACTAGGGGTCAATTCGCTTGTGTTCCTTAAGATTTCTTTTAGTCAAGTCAAATGTTTTGAGATGATGAGTAACTTTTTGGATATGGGATACTTAATTGAAATATATCTTTTTCTAGGTCGAATTGCATCCATTTTGGAGGCAAGAAGAATTGGTAAAGTTCTGTCAGTTGAAGGGTATTCATGTGTCTGCTCACACACCATTGGGAGTTCCCACAACAAACCCTGGGACATCTGATGCTGGATCAGGAGAAGAATCTGGCACTCCTCGCGTGTCATTTAGGAGGTCAAGATCAGCGCATGGACCCATGCTAAAATTGTCTGTTGTCCAAGAGATAGCAGACAGATACAAAAACACACCTGAACAGGTAATATTGAATAAGTTATCCTTTATTTCTTTCACAGCACAACCCTATCCAAAAATTACCAAAATGTTTGAAAGTTGCCAAACCTCTTACTTCTAACTGCCAGACTTGACCTTTTCTAATCGATATGCCAGACTTAGGGTAGAGAAAAAATTACTGAATCAATTAGAAATGTTCTTGTGTTTCTCTTATTGAAGGTAAACCTGCATCAGTCATATATGCCCACGTACTGTATCTAGGACAGGAGCACAGTGTGACTACGCTGGTAAAGAGAAACAAAACTCAACTAAAATTTGAAACATTCTACATTTGGAGATATATTTGTATACCTTTGGAGATCAAAGTGTTAGCTACATACAGAGATAAAGAGTATAATCAGAAAGATCTAGAAACCACAAATGATTCCTTAAGAAGGATCCCTGGTTGAAACTAAATTTGTCCTGATTCTCTCCCTAAGATGAACAGGGGTCCTGGGGCTTTATATTTAACATGAAGCAAATGCTTTTGACCTCAAACTGACAGATTCTGATTTTGAAACCCTTGATTTTTAAAGTATTTGTGTGTTGGTGAATTGTCCTTAGGTATGGAAATATTATTGAGGATAACTAGAATGTTTAGATTGGATTATTTTTTAGGACCTGAGGAAAGATCTTTTTGTCTTTCCCCAGGTCTTAGTCGGTGTAGGTGGCTGTCAATTGATGCACAAAGGATTCCCTGAGCATTACGTTTCTATAGATAATGGTTCTTTTTTAGAAGTTAAAAAAGCCATCCAGCATGAGATAATGGTTTGTAAACCAATAGATGTGGTACGCTTTGTACATAGAGTATGATAGAGAAAGAAGTGGATTCTACTACTAACAAGATAACAAAGCAGTATGTGTTAGTCTTGTAATTCTATTGCATGTTCACATATCTATTAAGAAGAGGTTCCTGCCACTATATATATGTGCGAGTTGTATACATCTAGGTTCATGAATATAGTGAATGAGTATGACACGGTTTCAAGCTAAATAGATGAATATGTCTCTAGCATGTTGGTGCCCATAGAAGGCTACACTAGGGCTTATCATAAGTCAATCAAGCAGCATTTATGAATTCTTATGGATGTGAATACAAACAAGATTTCTTCATCACCATAAGTTGTTTTGATCTCAACGTATAATAGATTAGTGCAAAAACCTCTAAAAGGGAACCTTCATGTAGCTGAATTGGAGATGCATTTTACTGCTTTTTGTGCTGTTACTTGTTTTGGTACCTATGCTTAGGAAACCACTGATCAAGCTCAGCACACTGATTACCTTAAAGAAAGCTGCTCACAATTTTTAGTAGGTTGATAAAAGCTTGCTTAATTCTCATGTTTAAGGTTCTTTTCCCTACACATACTCTGATACATGAACCGTGAGATTTTTCTAGCTGACGTTTTTCTTGTTGGTTTATCACCTATCATTTACGGTCTGACATATGCATTAGTTCTTTGTTAATTAAAATATTATTTTTTCCTGACCAATCCAAACTATTTTCTACATACACGGTTGGATTAAGAAAATGCCAAATACCTTTTTTATTCTTAGGACCAGAATGCATCCAAAGCAGTTTGAGAAATATAAACTGGTTGCATTACAAAATTCTCTTTTTGTTAATTTTTATAACTCCCTCAAAAGAGATGCATCCTGTGAGAAGAAATAAAACAAGAAAAGAAATTACAAACATAAGCCCTGTTGATCACTCAGAGAATTGAAAATCACAATGCAAAGTCCCATTGTTTTTAGATCATGCCTGGAACTGTTTGGCAATGATATACTGACTTCCTTTTTAAAGAGGATCTGGACTATATGAACATAGCACTAATTACCATTGTTTACTTAACCAGTTAAGTGTGCTTCTTGCATTGTAGGTAATTCTGCGGTGGGGATTGCAGAGAGGAACTAGTGTCCTACCGTGCAGCCTCAACCCTGACCGTATAAGTAAAAACATTGAAATTTTTAATTGGTCTTTGTCTGATGATGAGTTGAAGCACTTGAATCACATTGAACCTCAAGTGTGTTTATTTGGGAATGGTCCTCTGAATACGCTGTTGGATATTGGTTTCATGTTGGGCAATGATCCCCTTCAAGCAGTCCGTGAAACGGAAGATGATGCAGAATACAATGCCTGAGATCTACCGGTATTTCCTTGAGGACGGTTTGGTCCATTTATGTTCAGAAATGTGATCATGTTACAAGTGCCAATTTGTCTGTAAAGGTTTTGATTTTCTGCCACTGAATAAGAAACGGCTAGGCAACTCTCAGTTATTGAACTGCATCTTTTGTTTCGTGTCATATGAAGTTGTTTAACCTTTACTGATTGGTATACCTGACTGCATCATCAAGATGTGGTCAACTCTACATAGAGCTCGAGAACAAGTCATGCTCTCCGAAAATCCAAGCATGTCAATTGATCACATTCAAAAATCCGAGTGGAAGAGTGAATTCTGTGTTACTTTTTCTTTAAGTTCAACTCCAGTCTTGGTGTTTTTGTATTGAGCTTTTGTAAACCAACTTTGTTTTAAGACAATGTGGTCTTGTTCACTTAAGATGTATATGTGGTCTTGTTCACTTAAGATGTATACTTTAAATTTTGCTCTTGGAAGGCCTTTTGTTGCAGGAACGCTAAGTTTTATCCCTGAATAGTGTTTTTACTTTTGCATTCTTCTTTCAGTCTTAGCAGATTATTTAGGCTGTGATTACTATTAGAAAAAGAAGGAATCTTGAATCATAGAATGGGAATGAAATTGAAAAGGCAAAAATGGTGGAGGGAAGACCAATGTGGGTACTGATCGACCATAAGAGCGCCCACAACTTTATTACTATTGTTGTTGTAAGACAACTTGGTCTCTCGATCATTCACAAGCCAAGATTACAAGTACTAGTAACTAACTAGGAGAAGGTTCATAGTTTTAACATGTGTGAGATCGTCTCATTTCAGGTTAATCGTGACATCTTTGCTACTATTTTATATGTTATTCCCTTAAAGGGGGTGATGATGTTTTGGTGGTTAAATGGTTACATACTTTGGGGATACTTATATGGGGTTTTTCTGATTTAACAATGAGCTTTGACTTTAGAAGGAATTGAGTTAAATGGCAAGGACAAAGGTTGGATACGGAGGTAAGAACTCATCACATTCAAGAGTCCTTTCCACCCTTTGTTGAGTTAGAGAAGCTATTGGCTGTGTTCTCTGACCTATTTACCGAACCGACAGACCTACTCTCTATCCATGAATGTGACCACCAGATTACACTCACCACTAATACTTAGACTTTATAGATATACTCACCAATATAAAGATGAGATCAAGTGACAATGTGATGATATGTTGACCTATGGTATCATCAAGCCAAGTAGATTGTCATTCTACTCTCGTGTTGCTTATTCCTAAGCACGGCAGGTCATGGAGATTATATGTTAATTAGGAGTTAAATGCCAAAAGTGTAAAAGATAAAGTTCCCTATTTCGATGACGGGGGAATTATTAGATGAATTGTATAGAGTGAGGTATTTTTTCAAGTTGGACTTGAGGTCCGAATGTCATCTTGTTCAGATGGATGAGCTAGTTATGGAGAAGACAACATTCTGAATCTATCATGACCATTTTGAGTTTTTAATAAGGCCTTTTAGCCTTGTTAATGCTCTGTCAACATTTCATGCCTTAATGAATGAGACCTTTCTATCTTATTTATGTAAGTTTGTCTTTTTTTATGGCTTATTGATGTATAGTAAGACATCTATTAAACATTTACAACACTTATGCATTGTTTATTTATTTATTTTGTGCTCATCAATTGTTAGTAAAGAGATCCAAATGTGCCTTTAGGGAAACTAAGGTGACATACTTGGGTCACATTGTTCACAATGTAGGTGTCTTAGTAGATCCCTCAAAAGTCCAAACAATAATCGAATAGTCAACCCCTTAATCGATTCGTGGATTCCTCAGTTTAACTGGGTATTACAAATAATTCATCAAGCGCTATGGTGACATAACAACATTGTTGCAAGTTTGCTAAAAAACTTCCAATTGAATGAAGCAACTGCCAAGGCCTTGTATGAAAGAGAGTTGATTGGGCTCTTAAAGGCAGTATAATACTAACGTTCATATCTATACGGGAGGTCATTCCTATTTCTTATTAAAACTTACCGTTTTAGTCTCAAAAACCTACAAGAGCATCATCTGTCTAACTCCCCACAATAGCATTGAGTGAGTAAATTGATGAGTTTTAATTTCAAGGTAGAGTATTGAGCTACTTCTTTAGATCGGGAAACAGATGCACTATCCCAACAAACAGAGGCGACAAAAGGGGTCTTCTCTTATTTGTGGTGGTAGACAGATTTTCTAAAATGACTAATTTTACACCCATAGCACATCCTTATACTGCCATCTCTACGGCTCGTGTTCTTTTAGAAGATATTTAGATTATATGGCCTTTTAGAATCAACTGTGAGTGATGATTTAGGGAGAATTGTTTAAATTATGTGGGACAAAATTAGCTTATTGTTATAAAACCAGAATTACAATTTCAGAGTATTTGGGAGAGAAGACTTATTCTTATAAGTTCATTCCTTATCTCTC
>JANIJH010000223.1:13137986-13149775 GCA_024520975.1 Erythroxylum areolatum | reverse complement strand
ACACATGTGACCACCTACTCCATATGTGTTATTGTGTTAGGTAAAACCAAACCAATAACCACCTACTTTATTCTTGTGTTAGGTAAAACCAAACCAATCCATATGTACACTAACTATTAAATAGTGCATCTACAATTAGTGGTACACCATATTATTTCTATCTTTTATAACACTTATTCATTTATACAATTTGCAGTCAGATGATCAGACGGAAGTAATGAATAAGACCATTGAGACGTAATTGTGATGCTACATGGGGCATAGGTGGAGAAGTTGGGTGGAATGAATTCCTTGGGTTGAATTTTATCATCACTCTACATTGCAAGCGACACCATTTCATGTGATGTATGGCTGTGACCTCCCAAGTTTCTTGTCCTATGATTATGGCACCACTTAGCTAGATGTGTTAGATCAAGCCTTTTTAGAGAGAGATGAAGCAAATTGGATGAATTAAGGGACAACTAATCCAGGTGGAAGCAAGAATGAAGCAAGTGTATGACTTTCACTGTCATGTGGTCACATTTACATTAATGGCTAAATTAGAATTTTAGCAAGTGTATGACCTTCACCATCATGTGGTCACATTTACATTAACGGCTAATTTAGTATTTTACATATTTTGAGAAAGTAGTCCGACATGAAACAGACATGAGACATCCGATGTGATGGCTCAGTTATCGTTCGGATGTTTTGTCCGCTACACATACTCTTTTTGAGTTCAGTCTCTGCTTCGCCACACATTGAAGCTACCGATACACTGCCACCACCTGCAAAATACAGAGCTTGAGTATCAGCGACAACTGGGTTACGATGTGCTCTGACCATTTCACTTTTATTGTTTTTGTTAAGTGAGTATATGCCTACAGAAACCAATACCATCACTAGCTTACTTTCAATGGATTACGAAAGAATCGAAAAGTCCCAGGTACTAGCTTTCCGTTTTCATCTTCGTCTTCATCTTTTTTCTTCGATTAAATCGTCAATTCTTGGTCCATCTTTTGATGGTTTTCTTTACTTTCTCTTTACTCAATGTGTCTGCTTTAGTGCTCAAGTTCGCTTAGAAAAAACACCTGTTCATTCTGATCTGCTAATAGTAGAGGCATTGCTTAAGATTTATGAATGTTTCACAAATGTAACTAAATTTGATTCCTAGAACAGGGTGGAGGATTGTCACCAGGGAAGCTGAGAAACCTCCTTTTAAAAGTGGAAAAGAAGTCCAACGAAGAAGAAGTTGAATCTGTCTGCTCCTTGACCTCTCGGCCCATTGACCTTGATGAAACTGGTATGTATAGATGTATGTATCCCATTTTTCCTTTATCTTGTTGCTTCTGTCCTTAATATGTTTGTGGCTTGTTACTGCTTTTAATGCATTTTGTTGATTCACTGTCCTATATAATCTCTCAAATCTAGATGTTCCAAATTTGTCTATTCTATAAAGGTACCATTAATGCGTTCCTAGCTTTGAAAATCGTCCTTTGTCGCAAGTTTTCATCCCAACTGGAAACTCGCCCTCGCTTAATGCCTTCATTGTATGGGACATGTAACATGGATGGATCAGGAAGAAACTAAGGGACAACGAGGCTGATTTGATCATATTGCAAAAAGTGGTAAGACATTTCACATAAGCAGGTCTCATGGCAGATAAGCAAAATTATGCCAACTTAAACAGCTTGGCCAACTGGAGTAACCTTTGCTGCTGAAGCCTTGGCCTTTCACAAGATTTACCCAAGCCAAGACGACTAAGAAAAGAATACTTTGAAGTTTGAACCCCAAACTTTCATTTCTGAAAGCGTTTCCAAAATTTTGGGTGGTTACGGATTCCTGTGAACCATTGAGTGAAGTTTAATGTACATGTCGTGTTACTTCTGTCATGTTAGCCAATGTACTGACTGGAAATTTCTGCAGGAGGTGATAGCTCTGGCAATTGCAAAGATGTAGATGTTGATTCTGTACTTCCTGAATGCTTCACTTCAACATCAGTGGAAACCATGGCACAAATGGTTAGCGGTTGTAGTTAAAGATCATTTTGAAAAATCAAGAATTATGTCTTAGTAAGATTTGTTAAATTCCAACAGTAAGCATGATACTACTACTCTATCCTGAATTTCTGAGTTTCAGTCGACAGAGCAGGGCCCACAAAGACTGCCTTTTGCACCATTCTCAAAAGGGGCGCCATCCAAATGGGATGACGCTCATAAATGGATAGCAAGCCCCAATTGGCATCATCCAAAGACTGGACAAATGCATCTGTTGGGTAGTCAGGGAATTGGATCAAGGAAGAAGACTGCTGGTTATTTAAATCGACAAGCTTCCGCCAACATGGCTGTTCAAGTTCCTGAACATACATATGTTGCTTTTGAAGAATCAGATAAAACCAGTCAAGCTAAGCAAGAAATTGGGACGAACAGAGATGTTGGCTGGGAGTCTAATTCACACCCAATTGCAGAATCATATGGCAAGCCTGGGCTTATGATAGAGAATTCTGTTGGTGAGTCAGCAAGTGATTAAAATCTTGATCCATAATATAACTTCATTTTCAAATCTGATAGTTTCTAAAGCAATTGATTCTGTTTCCTGTTTTTGATCAACTATGCTTCACAGGATGGTTATACCTTACTTATGCAATCAAATTATTAGTGTATTTTAAGTATGTGATTAGATTATGTCTCATGCTGTGTTCCTTTGACTATTTTTGGTCTCAAAACAATGTAACTGACTATCCTTGGTACACTAGAAATGAAAATGTGGAAGTGGAAATAATCATTGCTTTCTTTATTCTTCTGAAAGTTGAACATGTGATATAGATGAGAGCAGAAAAGTTAGGAGTTTCTCTTTGTGATTTCTTGTTTCAATAGCTTATGACTGTAAGAGGAAGGTTTTATTTATTAGTATCAGCTTCGTTGTGCTATATACACTGTACCTTGGAGCGTTTTTTCTAACATAACCTCTTAATGGTAAAGTCACTATGCTTTTATGACAGTGGGCAGATGTGAGGGAAGATCAAATCTTCTTCATGGTGTCAATTATTAGCTTTTTTTGTACTTATCTCTTGGTTTGTGCGAACCCCGTGATTTCATCACATTTTGTAGGGGTGTTGATCGTCCAACATAAACAATCATTGATATATTCCTTGGATCGAATTCTTATATCAACACTATTTTTATACCTAGAAGGTTGTAGGCAGATATAGATCAAACATTTTCTATGTTGTTCGGGAAAATTGGCCTCATTAGATTTGGCTTCTTACAGATAGTTTACAAGGCTGTTTTCCAGGTTGTCTAACTAGAACCTGCTTACATGATGCAGCTGTGTTTATAGAGATGATAAGCCTTAGCGCTGTTTGGTACTGATAGAATTTGAGTGAATGTCATGTGAAAGAGCCAATTGCTTAGGCAACCAAGCTTAGCATGTTACGTGCAAAATTCAAAATTAGGATTTATTGTTATGTTTCAGGGGTCCAATTTTAGTGGAAGCTTTCTAACATAGCTGTTAAAGGCCGGTTGTGTTTTGTTATTGACAAAATAAGGTTTCTGTACATATCTTCAGAATGAAGATAGAACAATCTTAGAAATATTCAGTACATATTAATTGCTCAACTTTTCTTGCAGTCAATCATAGCCAACATAATTCATCTTTGACAATGCATAGTGCAAGTACATTTATTCCACCTCCCTCAACCTCTAGATCGGTTTCATTGAGAGACATGGGTACAGAAATGACTCCTACTGCTAGTCAAGAACCATCCAGGACAGCAACTCCAGTAAGGGCATCAACACCAATTCGAAGTCCGACTTCATCTCGGCCGTCAAGTCCTGACAGAGCTGTACAATCTTCATTTCCAACATATGCTCTCAATAATCATCTTGGTCCTAAAAATGAGTTATCCGAAAGAGAGCTGCAAATGAAAACTAGGAGAGAAATAATGGTTCTGGGGACACAGCTGGGTAAGCTTAATGTTGCTGCGTGGGCTAGTAAAGAGAAGGACGATAAAGATTCATCTACCTCTTTGAGAACTGTATCCACGGAACAACCAACTAAAAGTGCAATTGAAATGCGTGCTGCAGCATGGGCGGAGGCAGAGAAGGCTAAGTATTTAGCAAGGTACCATGTTCTAAGCACTGATTATTTAATTTGAATTAGTGCATTGTTATTTTCCCTCTTCATTTCTATTCCATACATAGTATGTTTTGCTAGTTACTAAAGGGTTTTGATGTATATTTCTTATCCAAATATGAACCACGCCTATGCCTTGCTAGTAATACTTCTGGTTGGATTGATAACATGTTTGATTGACCAGAGAAAAAGATAAAAAATGTGGATTACCTGGGGGTATAACACTTAAGAGACTATTGTGCTGGACGGACACCTGGTTGCTGGTTTTCCAAAAACCGGATTGGTGATTATGATTGCTTTATTTCAGGTTCAAACGTGAAGAGATGAAAATTCAAGCGTGGGAAAATCATCAAAAAGCCAAAACAGAGGCTGAGATGAGAAAAATTGAGGTACTTTAAATTGTTGTTATTAATCGTTTACTGGTGTAAAGATGATAATTCTTTGCTCTGGATTTATGCTTCAAGAATTAGGCCAAGACCAACTATTCAGATTGTGAAGGAAAAGATATTATTACAATGGATTAACCTCTTTTCTTTTAATTCATATGATTAAAAGTTTCCCCAGGGCATTGTGATGAACATGTGTTTTGATTTCTACATTCGAAAACTTTTAGCCTGGACAGCATCTTTCTATGGCATTCCTACTGTTTTCCGATATCCGAGTTCGAGACTATTAGACAGATTTTAACAATGGATTATGGCTTAAAATGCTGAATGACTTCTGCTGCCTCGCAGGTGGAGGTTGAAACGATGAGAGCGGAGGGCCATGATAGGATTATGAACAAACTAGCATCGTTGAGGCACAAGGCAGAAGAGAAGCGAGCAGCTGCAGAAGCCCACAGAAACTGGCATGCTGCAAAAGCAGAGCAACAAGCAGACTATATCAGAAAAAATGGACGCATGCCTTATTCGTTTTCCTGCTGTGGTTGGTGCTCCTAAGACCAAAAGAACCAGAATGACAAAGCTATATGGAACTTCACTGGTTTTCAGATATTTAACATTCTTGAGTTAATGATGTACTATTTACATATGAGCATTTTCATCTCCCCTATGCCTGTGCAGCTTCATATCTCCTGCAGGTGATGTTTAACTTTTTACAGTGTTATGTTAAGTTGAAGCCTTTCCTGATTCGTGTTCTTTGACATATGTCCAGACACTTGCATGTTTTAGCGTCAAACATTTCCAAATTAATTAAAAAAGTGGCAATTAAATACGTAATTTTTTATTTTTTTAATTTTAACCTAGTTTTAGTATTTTTGTTAACGGTACTGACATGATTTACCATATAAGATAGAAATCTTAAATACTTATATACATTATACTTAATTAAGTTTAATTAAACTGCGTCGTTTTGATATTGAAACTCCTGAATATATTCGTTCTTGTATAAAAAGAAAGAAGGCCTAAGATGACAAATTGAGATTTCATTCAAATTGTTAAAAACTGTGTTGTCATATCGTTTTGTCTCACACCAATATAATAAAGTTTGATTTAAAAATTTTAACCCCAAAATGGCACAATTTAGTTAAATTTAATTAATTATAACGTATATAAGTGTCTAAGATTTTTGTCTTATATGACAAGTCATATCAATAATGTTAACAAAAATATGAATGTCGGGTTATAATTGAAAAAATTAAAAATTTTAATATTTAATTATCACTTTTTCAAATTCAGGCTGAATATTTTTAATTAACTCTAAAACTTATGTTTAATTCAACAATGTCATTTGGGATAAAAAAAAGTATACTAACTTATAAATTAACAACATTTATATTTTTATTTGTGGCATGAAATAAATTTCACAAATTTGATTATCACATAAGATAATAATTATTAATTATTGGTTAATAAAAATTGGTTTATCCCTTTTATTTCAGAAATACAATACAAATTCAAATCAGGAATTTAAGAGAACCTTTAGCTCTAAAAGGAAAGGAGCTTTACCATCTTCCCTCTCTCTCTCCTCTTCACTAACTTCTGATCTCTTTCTCTCTCTATAAAATCCTCTTTCAGAAAGGATAATACTTACGCGCCCACATACACACACACACTCACACTATATATTCATAGGCTAAGTTTTGATCTGTTACTTGCAACTATCTTTGTCTCTTCTCATATACAAATTCCTCTGGAATTGGATCTGATTTTCGGGTGGTCAATTGGATCTGTTGTTGCCGGAAGTTTCATCGACCATGGCGGCGACGACTCAGAGACAGCAACCACCGGCAGCGACGGTGACGACGCTTTCTTCCGAGGAAGAAGCATTGAAAAGGAACACTGATTGTGTTTACTTTCTAGCTTCTCCTTTAACCTGCAAAAAGGTTCAGTCTGTCTCTTCTTTTTTCTTTTCATGATTATCTAGAAGAATTAATCTTTGAAGGCCGAAACCATGCTGATTTATTTCTCTGCGGTTCTTGAGAACACTTGTCTAGTTGGGGTTTCAGATTTGGGCTTTGGTTGGTCCAATTTGGAAACAAGTTTTAGTGAATCTGCATGTTACGTTGCTCTTTTTTTTGGTATGTCGTCTTTTAGTGGCTCTAGGTTTTTCATGGCTCATCATGTTTTAGTGTTGTTTTGTTATGGTCGTGTTTTCGGCGATCGTCATCATCAAATTAGAGTTTGTGAAGGCATATGCTATTAAGTATAATGTGGATTTTAAACTAGGTTTATGAGTATTATTTGTAATCTAATCACCAGTAACTATCGGATGAAAAGCAATGGAACTAAATTAAACCGTGGGAGGGGTTTGTACACCGTGGCTGGGGGATTTCTGAGGAAGTGTGTTCTTGTTCTTTCAAACTTACAAACCGAAGTAAACCAAATCCACAAATATTGTTTTCAAGAACTGTCATCAACTCTATGTTACAAGGGCTTACCGAATATAGATGTTATATAATACTGTAACCAGAATATACGATATGCCGTGTCGTCTCATCTGTTATAGTTTTCTACCAAAAGCATTTTTTTCAGTTATCTTTCTAATTTTCAATATTTTTGTATTTTAAATATATATAACGATATATTTTTAATATATACAATGATATCTTTCTATTTTTCATTTTTCATTTTTATTCATTATTTTTAAGATACATACATGCAACACTGGCCTGCAGAATGTATAAATGTGCCTCATTTTCCAAGTGGTTTACCATCTCTCTAGATCCGTGAAAAAGAGAGCATTTTTCCTCATAATTTTTTTATTTAACCGATCATGTGGTGTGGATTTATCTTTTTTGTTGTTGTTGTATGGCTGCCCAAACTGGATTTTTGCAACCTTCTCTTTTTTAACTTTTAAAAGACTGTTTGTCTATCGTTTGAACAGGGAAGTGAATGTGAGTATCGCCACAGTGAATATGCCCGGGTTAATCCTAGGGATTGCTATTATTGGTTGAATGGAAATTGCTTGAATCCGAAGTGTGGGTTCCGCCATCCAGTAAGTTTCTTCTTTTTTCTTATTTTCTTAGAATTTCTTTTCTTACTGATATGTTCATCAGTTTGAAAAGTACATATATATTTAATAATCATGAAACGGTCTGTAGAATCTTGGAGATAAAAATCTGATTTGTTTGCAGCCTCTTGATAGCTTGTTTGGATCCCAAGCAGCAGCACCTGTTGGATCATCCTTACCTCCACCGCAAACTGTAGCGGCACCTGCTATGCATACTCCTTATAATTCAGCCAAACATGCAGTCCCTTGCATTTTCTTCCAGAAGGGGCTTTGCTTAAAAGGTGACAGATGTGCTTTTTCACATGGACCAAATACTTCTGGCAATAAAGTTTCACAAACAAATGCTGCTGCTTCTAGTTCTGAAGTCCAGATTAAAGGCAAGGGTTTTGGTGGCCTTCAAAAATTCACCCAGGAAAAGAATATGCTCTCAAAGGCAGTTGATTTGCCTCTAGAAGCTAAAACTGCATCAACAGCTGGAGTTGCTCCACCTAGAACTAATATGGATGTTGAGAGAAACTCATTGCAACCTAACCTAGCGGATGATGAGGTTCCCAGATATAAAGCTATGATTACTCAAATTGTTCATGGAAATCCAGGTCGTTCCAACCGTTTGCATCCATCAGAGGTAGCTGATGACCAAAGTTTCCAGAATGGTAAGGATTATGATGACTTATTGAGGGAGTCCTCTCCTGGATTTGATGTACTTGTGGATGATGAATTGAGAGATTCTGATTACTATCATGGTGAAGATCCTGAAGGAAGGAACTTGAACACTGTTGATGAATATGAGCTTGGTCAAACAGATGATTATGGCCCTATGTCTAATATTGACCAAGAAACATATCATGGTCCACGAGGCTATGACTCCTTTGAGCACATGCAAGGGCAGGATGCTTGGGGAAAGAATAGGGCTTCATCAGAGAGAATGCTGGGGGGCCCAGCACATTTGAAAAGGAGAGGCTATGGGAAAGCTCATAGCCCTGAACAGATTGACGAATCAGATCTGCGTTATCGGTTATCAAAATTACGTAGAGTCAGTAATGGGTTGAGGTCAGTTGTCAGTCACGATACAGTTTCTTTTGACCATGTTGAGGGGAGAGGTTTTCGGGTTTCCTCAAGAAGAGATTCTCATGTATCCCCACGTGAGAGCTCCATTCGTAGTCGTCTTCAAGGTCGAATAAAGCTCCCTGGAAGATCTCTCAATAATGGCGGTGATGAAATGGAGAAGGGTAGGAATTGGGGCATATTATCACCAGGTGGTTCACAACTCTCCTCCCATCAAGGGAGGCTTCGTGATAGAATAAAATCTAGAGTAGAAGAAGATTACAATAACGAAGGCAGAAATTTTAGACGTCCCCAGTTGAGAAGAGAAATTATGGACCAGAAAAGCATTGATTTTGCTGGCCCGAAAAGTCTTGCTGAGCTGAAAGTCTCAAAGCATCCAGATGGCAGAACACAAAAATTACTGGGAAAGCGGAAACATTTGGAAGATTTTGTACCATCTGAAGGTGACCTGTCATTTGAAGGGCCAATGCCTTTGAGTGAGATTCTTAAGAGAAAAAAAGAAGCTGAAGCAGCTGCTTCCGCTGGCAAAGCAATATCTGCAAATAAGCACAGCAATAAGCAAAGTGAGAGAGAGGAAGATTTGACTAGTTGCTTCAATAATGATGCTGATGCAAAAAATCAGTCTGGTTTTCTTCTGGGTGCAAAGGATGGAGATAAAAGCCAGGGAGACAAGGGAGAGTCTGCTGCAGAACGGATGGAAATTTTTCATAACCAATCTTCTCAATTACCCAATCTAAATGAGCTTGAGAGTGGGGAAGAGAGGGCTGTTGATAATTTAACCGAAGACCCTGATTACAATGGTGACGATCAGAGAGATGGAGATTATGAATATGAGCAAGACGAAGGGGACTACAACTATGACGAAGAGGGCGAAAATGTGGATGCTGAAGAAGGTGAAAATGCCGATGTAGATGATGAAGAGGCGGACGATTTTGCTAAGAAAATTGGTGTTATATTCTCATAGAATGGTATGAAAACCCTCCCCCTGACATACTTGTGGTTTGTCTAATGGGAAGCTCTTTTTGAGTTAATCATATATCTGAATAGAACAATGGGTAGTTTTTTTTTCGAGTTTTTCTTTGTAGAACTAGTGTTATCAAGCTCATTTGGCCATTAATTTTAAACTCTTATAAATGTATCAAAGAACTGATTGAATGAGAATTTTCTGTGCATGGGCCATTTTGCTCTTACCCATCAGTAGTATTGCGTTCACAGAGGCAGTCGATTGAAACACCAGGAAAAAATACACCTTCATCCATCTATATTAAATTGGATGACCTTTATCTATCGAGTCTGCAGAAAAAAATGGTTTATATTAATGGAAAAAAGGTTCAACCTTCAGAAGGTGATTCAAGCTGCCATGAATGGGAGGATGAAGATGCACCGGTTAAATCTTGGCTCATAAATTCAATGAGAATCTGATGTCACACTTTGTGCAGTATGGAACAACAAAGGAAAGTCTGGGATGCGTAAAAAGAAGTTATCATGATGTATCTGATTCTTCTCAAGTGTATGAACTAATGAAGTAGTCTTTCCAATTACGTCAAAATGATTGGCTTCTAATATAATACTGCAATTAGTTAAACTCAGTTTTTAAGGAGCTTGAGTATCAAAGACGAAACAGTATGACTTGTACTGCTAATGTTAAACAACATACAAATAGTATTGCACAAGATAGGGCCTATATATATATTTTTGTTGGTCTTGATCATAATCTGGATCAGGTTAGTAATCCTGCTCTAGCCACTTCTCCTTTACCAAGTTCGTCGAAAAGTACAAAGACAAATGACCATGGGAGTTGGTACCCACACTGAGGCTTCAGCTCAAGCTGTCCAAAAAAGTACTCCTGTTTTTGGCACTTGGAGATTCTGTAACTCCTCAGTTTCGTTTCCGTACCTATTGTCGTAAGAATGCACATAAAATTGATGTCTGTTGGGAAAAATATGGCTATCCAAAATGGTATAAACTCGAGCAAAAAATAGAAAATCTACGCAAAATGTTACTACCATATCTTCTGCTTCTCATGTATACGAGAATTTCATTATGACACAAAATGAAATTCTTCACAGAAAATATATGTTTAGATGCCTTAACATAACAGCATAGCAAAATGTAAGAATTTCCACCTTCTTGAAATGGCTAAAACCTTATATTTTACTATGCACGTTTCTAAATGTTTTTGTGCTAAAGCTGTTGTAACTATTGCTTTTATTATTATTCTTATGTTCACTAGGATTTTTGATTTTCAAACTCCTTTCAAGGTTTTTGGTTATGTTTCTTATGTTCATGTTCACTCTCTTCATAAAGATAAATTTGAACCTTTTGCTCTTAAATTTTTTCTTCTTGGCTACCCTAGTTCATAAAAGGGAGACAAATGTTTTGACCTTCCTACGAGATCCTATTATGTCACGATGGATGTTCATTTATGTGAAAATTTTATGGAGATGTATTCATGGTTCCTCTTTAGGGGCAGATTGATAGTAAAGAAGAGGAGCAATTTTGGTTGGGAGAAAAGAATATATGGATCTCAAGTCTAGAGAATATTAAGGAAAATAGGAAATTAGTTTTAGGTGACCCCATTAGAGGAAAATAAAATTGACTATGATGGTGAGAGATGTGAGAGACCAACTTATTTTCTAAGAAAGCCTATCGTGGGAGATGAAGATATAATGATTACATCTTTTGAGTCCAATATCTTTCTTGTTGATACTACCATGCCATCAAATGAATCTTCTAAAATTGACATTAAGGTATATGCCTATTATCCTTAATCTCCTAAAATTTCTAATCTTAATCCTACTGAACATGATAGGAGATATTCTCTTCATGAGAGGAAAGCACTTGATAAATATGGTTTTCCAAAAGCCTTTAATGTTGTTTATCCAATCTCAAACTTCATATCCTATCATCGTTGTCTAAAGCTAACATTACTTTTGCTCTTTAGTTATTTTTTGTATATATTCCTAATGTTGGGTCCGTGTTTTGCGTACCGGAACAAACGGGCCCCGCATACCCCAAGTTTGCACGCAACCACAACCTTAATCAGTATTGTCCTCTTTGGTACTCGAACTCGAGAACCTAGCATAGAACTTAGTTAGGGTTTATGGTGATTATGGAAAATTGGGGATTTTCCAAATAAATTGAAATTCATGGAATTGTGT
>JANIJH010000223.1:13126685-13137886 GCA_024520975.1 Erythroxylum areolatum | reverse complement strand
AAACTTGATGGCTATTAGGGTTTAAATGCAATAACCCTTAAGGTAATATGCTCATGTTTCATGGTTTAGCAAGAGGGTTGGGTTCCGGAATCGGGAGCCAACACCTAGTCACTTTTAGGAAGCCCTTCAAGATCCTAAGTAGAAAGATGCAATGGTAGATGAAATGTTGGCTCTCTAAAAGAATTTTACCTGAGAAGGGTCGAGTTACCAACGGGAACAAAGACAGAGGGTGTAAATGGATATTCTACGTCAAATATAAGTTAAATGGGATAGTTGAAAGATACAAGGTTAGGCTAGCCATGAAAAGATATATCCAAATATATGTTATTGTTTATCATGAGACTTTTACCCCAATTTTTAAGATGAATATTGTCTGAATCATATTGCCTCTTACAATTTATCAAAACTAGAATCTATGGCAGTTTGATTTGAAGAATGCTTTTCTTCACAGTGATCTTTCAATGGTAGATGAAATGTTTGTGGATCCACCCCTTAGTTTACATTAGAAGAAGGAAAAGTATGTAAACTAAACAAGACATTGTATGGTTTAAAAAAATCACCAAATGCATAGATTGGGAGATTGAACCTTGTAATGGAAGAGTGTGAATTCAAGTAAGCTTTGGCAGATCATACCTTGTTCTATAACATGACCATAATGATATTACTTTGCTTCTTGTCTATTTTAATGATATAATTGTAATAGGTAATAACAAAAAAGATATTGAGAAACTTTGAAGTTATCTAGCCCAAAAATTTGAGATAAAGGATTTGGGGCTTCTTAAATACTTCCTAGACATTAACGTTTCTCGGTTAACCAAGGACTGTTTCTCTAAAAAAAGAAGTATACTTTGGATCTTATTGTTGAAACTAGTAAAAATGAGTGTGAACCTATTAATACTGCTTTTGAGGTGAATCACGGTCTATCTATTTGTCCAAATCAAGTTCCAACTAATAAGGATAGATATTAAAGGACAATTGGGAAGTTGATTTATTTGTCTCACACTAGGTTGGATATAGCGTATACAATTGGTGTTGTGAGTTAGTTTATGCACAACTTGAGTGCTCAACATTTGTTAACCAAATTCAGGCATATTTGAAATTAGCACCAGGTAAAGGTGTCTTATTCTTCAAACATGATCATCTTGATGGTATAGGATATAATCACAAAACTTTCTCGGCTGAAAATGTAGCACCCCACTTCAATAGGGCATATTCCTGAATAAACCGACGGTATTCGAGAATACAATCTACAAGGGTGGTGTGCTACGATAGTCATTCAATCATAACTATTAAAAACTTTTCACACATCACATGCATGTTTCGAAAAACCAATAGTCAATTTTGACCCATTTTATTCATAAACATTTTCAATCACAGGTGTTACAATTATTATACTTATCATCATAATTTCAATAGTCACTTGAGCCCATTACAGATACAAAACACTTTTAGTCATAATGTCATTACATTACAAAATCATTCACATACACATTATACAATACTTGTGAATACACATTTTAATACAAAATGATGAAATACATATATAGAGGCGAATTGACCCCGACCTCTATCTCTTACTTGAATGTAGTGGCTAGACTCCAATTTGCCTAACTGGAGATCTTCTCTAAGCTTAAAAAATGTTGTAAATATTGGGTTAAGTTTTGCGAACTCAGCGAGCAGACCATCCTCGATGGTTCACTCAATCACATAACACATCAATTCATATACTCACAAAATTCACATCACTTTATCAATTCAACATGTTGAGACATATACATTTCATATTCACTTAAATAATATTTCACATTAAAAAATATTCAAACTATTTATTTCAACCATTTAAATCTTACATATCAGATGCATATGCAATGCTCATAAGACTCGCTTTCAATTGTTATTGTTGTGACAGAGTGCCTATAATAGATACCGGGCTCATTAATATCTGTCCCTTATTCGTTAGAGATATATGACTCATTTTATATAGTGAGCCAGAGGCTCTTAACACATTCTAAGCTTTAAGCTTTTTTTTTTTTCACTTTTTAAGTTTTAAGTTCTTTTTTGGTGGTTACTCTGGGCACAATAGCCTTTATATTGTTATGCATTTATATAATGAAATGCATCACATTCACATATATTCAATCATTCACTTGATTTCAGTTTCACATTCACATTCACATTTATCATCGGACCTTGGTCTAGCATTCAACAATAATGTTGAGTATCACTTATTCATTCAAATTCACATTTAAGGAACACTTCCAACAATAACGAAAGTACTTTTTCACTCTTTCCTATATTAGGGGATTTTACTTGGAAAAGAAAATGTTCCATAATAATGGATTCGAGTCCATAACCATGGGTTCCAATGTATGATTTTTACATGCATAAAACGCCTCAGATATTTATTGTCCAGAATCAACACATTCACATAAATCATATCAGTAATAATTCAATACAAAAATTTAAAACAGAACAAAGAATGAAAATGAGACCATCTAGGTCAACTCAATATGCTTCAGATTAGCATTAACTTTCATGATCCGGAAACGTCTGGATGCGCACGTTCTATCCTATATATCAGCATCGTGCAATACACATATTGCATAGACATTATTAATTGCAAAATATTATGAATACTCAATCATATACATATGTATATGTGTTGTGTATAATACATGCTAAATGACAATCCCGGGTATATTACCTAAATTCACATCTTATATTCATTCTCATTTCATAAATCGTATACGTCTAATTGAACTTAGGTTTATACTTCATTTGTACATGATCATTCTAAGTTCACCATTCAATCCTTATCCTTTGTATGTGTCTAGCTTATTCTTAGGTTTACACCTCAAGAACACTTGGTTATTCTAATATCATAAATAAATTTCTCGTCATTTCTTTTCTAACATTATATGCTCTCATAATACCCAATTCTCATTCACATATACTTAATACATATTACTCAACTCCTTTGAATCATAACTACAATTATATGAACATCTTCATTCCCATTATAGTCATGCCTTTGGTACTTTAATATCAACAATTCATTTACGAAGTTATAACCTCCATTATCACTTCATATATATCACACATTTAGTCATTTAATCCAAGCATCATTCTAGGTTCAATTTAAGCTCCATTTAAGCCTAAATTAAGTCCAAATGACTAGTGAATGTCCGTTGGGCAGATGTCATATTCGCCGAGCGAACATTATCTGGTTTTCTAGCTTTCCAGCTCCGCCTATGTTCGTTTGAAGGGACATCATGTCTGCTCGGCGAACATTCACGGGACACCTGCAGAAATGTAAATTTACCCTTTAGATAGCATAATCTCTCCTCGGGGTTTTTGTGGAAGTTGTAGAACTTGAAGTCCTCTTCAAAATCATACTTAAATGATCTCAATCTGACATCCACACAGGGCCGTTTCTAAAGCTTTATAAGCCCTGGGCGAAGTAAAAAAAAGGCCCCAATACATTGACCATAGATAAACGTGTAAATTTAAAAGCATATTTTTATTATTAAATTTAATATCTGTACATAAGTGACCCAATTTATAAGTCCACACATTCAACAAAATAATAAGTAATCATAACATCAACTAATAATATCTTGCAAAATTTCAGTAGCAATAAAATCACTAAAAATAGCAACAGTAACAACAAAATAACAATAGCAGCAATCGAATAGCAAAACACTAAGATAATAACACTAACAAACACACAGTTGATCATGATTTATAAAAACCAATTTTTTCGTGTATTTCTAGATACAAAATTATCAATAATATTATCAAAATCAATAACGTCCAACATATCCTTCTCGATAAATAAAATAACTAAACCATTCAACCTATTACGATCTTATTTAATTATCAAATAATTTTTATTTAATTATCAACTGCATCCAACTATTTACAGTCTTATTTAATTATAAAATAATAATAATTATTATTATTTAATTATCATGAAATGTTTAAAATTTTTATAATAAATGAAACCGTTTATATAATCTTTGATTTGAGTAACTTAAATTATTTGAATTAGTCATATTATCACTAAACTTATATGAACCTTTGTAAGATCACAAATGTAACAATTATTGCATTACTTGTGACAAAGTATAATAAAAATTATAATTACAAAAATTAAATTATTTATTAATGTTTAATTATATTTTTATAAATAATAAGTAATCTAAAAATAAAAAAGGAGAAATACAAATAAACGTAGTATCATTTAATATTAATGTTATGATTTAAAATGTTAATATAATGTCCACGTTAATGACAAATTACAAATTAATTATAATATATTCAAATATTTAATAAGCTAAAAATACATTAAAAATAAAAAACTTTATCTTTAAATTATCACTCAGAACTCATAAGACAAAATCGTGAAAATTTTTTACTGTCAATTTTTGAGTTGAAGTATCTTAGATTCATATGTTGATGACAAAAAAAAAAAAGTATAAGAAATATACTCAAATGCTTCAAAGGTATTTATAAATTTAACAAGTTAATGTTATATAGCTAATAAAAGAAACTATTTAGCTTCCAAGATTAAATAACGTTAACTTTCTCGGTAAGTTATTTATTAGTTAATGTTAACTTTCTCTTCTCCTCTGACTGACAACTAAGGATTTACTACCCTTCTAACTGAAAAAATGCCAAAAAATGCTACTGAAATGCATTGAAAGTGGGCCCCTAATGAGGATGGGCCTTGGGCAGGTGCCTTGCCTACCCCTGTCCAAGGCCGATAATGCATCCACCGTAAAAGTTAGGCCTCTTGTCCCAAAATCTATCCAATTGCATCCATATTTTCCATATTTCTAACCCTTTATTTATTACATTCAACACCTTATGCTTAGTCTATCATTTCTAGTTTAATTACTCATCATTTCCTTATCATTCTTAACTCCATTTCAGCTCAATTTTATCCATAAACAAATTATAGTCCATGACTAATCATGAACACTAAAAACAAAACATATACATATATACATTCATCGTCAACTTTCTGCATATGTTCAACTTCATTTCTACTTTCATTTCACTTCTAACTATCACCTTAATTCTTCCCATTTTAAGACACCACATTACTCTCTTTCTTTACCTCTAGACTCATATTAGTTCATCTCCAAAACACCTAAAGAGATCCACATTAATACACCAAGAAAATATAACATAAAACCCATTATCTATCAAAATTTTCTGCACTTTTTCCTACACCATCTTTAATGATCATTCTAACTCAAATCATCTCCAAAATAACTTATGAAATATTGATCATCATATGTATAAAAGTAAGACATGAATCTAACCAAATTTCTCATTCACCTTTCAGCATGTACCCATCCTCATTTTATAGTCATTTAACTCTTAACTATCATCAAAACATGTTTCATTCAACAAATAAAGAAGAGTAATGCTTTATACTTACTTGTTTACTTTAAGATCTTCAAATAATACTTAAACCCTAGCTTCTCCCATGCATCCCAAGATTATCATCTTCCCAAATTAGAGTAGGTGGGCTTTTTTTTTCAAGAAGAAAAAATAGCAAGAACTTTGAAGTAGCTAGTGATAGAAGAAAGCAAGGTTCAACTTTGATGCTTGAAGAAGAGAGTGTCATGAGAAGGAGAGGAAGATGATGAAGATGAGAGAAGCTAGCGAAGAGAGCAGTAAATAGCAAGTGAAAGACCAAAAATGAGAGTGGGTCTTTCATTTAATAAAAATCGTGGGTTAAGACAAGTGGTGTGGCAAGTGACACTTGTTACTTATCACATGTCACTTTTTAATGGTCATCTTTTGGTCTTTTAATTAGCTAGTCCATTTGTGTCCCAATTATACTCCAATTGACTCCTAATTTTAAACTTATCATTTGTCACATATCTCTTTTTTATAGTCCTTTTTTGGTCTTTTAATTAGCTAGTCCATTTATGTCCTAATTCTAATCCAATTGACTCCTAATTTTAAATGTCATATGCCATTAAATCCTAATGTCATTCATCAAAATTTATACTATCATCTGACACTTATTTATGCCATTATTCATCAATTGTCTTACCACTTAGTATTTTTCCTAGTCTAA
Source organism: Erythroxylum areolatum (assembly GCA_024520975.1). Lineage (NCBI taxonomy): Eukaryota > Viridiplantae > Streptophyta > Magnoliopsida > Malpighiales > Erythroxylaceae > Erythroxylum > Erythroxylum areolatum. The sequence continues at coordinate 13,131,789 of JANIJH010000223.1, read as the reverse complement.
AAATACCCTTAGTTCCAGAAAATTCACAAATTTTACCAAAAAATCTAAATCACTACTTATTCACACCAACTCAATTTTTAAGACATATAATCCATAATTCACATTATAATCACATTAAGAAAATCATCTATACCCAAAAAAAGTCAAATGAGTGCATGAACAAATCATTGTAATGTGTGAAAAATTTAAGTTCATGTGTATGTATGCTAACATTATGCACAAGTATGAAATGCATTTTTTCTAATCTCTCATTGCTATTTCTCAATTACAAAAATCTAGGGTTCTAATCCTTAGTATGGAAATGAGATGTTACAGAAAATTTTCTTAACTAAAACTTAGTTTATTATAAAAGGCCTATGATGTTATTTTGGGATAATAAGGCAGCTATTGAGATTGGTAATAATCCAATACAACATGATTGAACTAAACATGTTAAACTAGCCAAGAATCATATTAAAGACAATTTTGATTATGGTGTAATACAAATTCCTTGTACTAGAAGATTATATCAATTGGCTAATATTATGATTTATGCTATCAATATTGGGTCATTCCATACAATGCTACCCAAGTTGGCATGCATCATATCTATGCCCTAACTTGAGGGGAAGAGCTAGAAAGAATAAAATGTTTTTTTTTCCTATTTTATATTATCTTATTATATAAATTTCCTATATAGTTTTCCTAAATTTAGGAATAGATAAAAAAACTATGTAGTTGATCTACTTACCATGTATGGGTGCTTGTATCTAGTGTGTGTATATATCCACACACACACACACACACACACACACACACACACACACACATATCATTGATTTATATGAAACATAGTTTCACATATTTTTTTTACAAAAATTTTAAAATTAAAATGCTCTCTTTTCTAATAATGACAAAATCTTAATTATTATTATTTAGACGTGTATTGGGTAAGTCACCAAATGCATTAAACAACCTATAAATCATATGTTTTAAGTTTTTTAATTGACAAGAAAATGATTCAAAATCAAATAACGAATTTGATTCAATTGGTGTTTATGTAAATCATAATGTGTCTTCACCCCTAACCAACCATCTTGTTTAAAGTTTTAAATGAGTTGCAATCCTTTTTATTGTAACTGCTACAAAGCCACAGGTTTAAATTGCACCTTAATGTTACTTAAAAGGACTAAGTAAGTCCCCATTGTTATGTTTAAATTGTACCTTAATGTTACTTAAAGGACTAAGTAAGTCCCCATTGTTATCTATGACACCTTAAAATATTTGAAACAATATTAATAGCACTCTAAACTCTATCGAAGTTAGGATTTTGCAAGTTTTAGTATCTGAATAGTAAATTCAACTTATTTTATATCATAACTAGGCAATTTAAGCTTATTTTAAAGATAATTTCTTTTAACATGAATAAAATGTGTATTTTTACACCTCCAAATTTCACAAAAGTCTCAATAAGTTTATAACGATAGGGTGCAAAATGATACATGCATGAAAATAAAGTTTTATTTAAACCTTTTGTGAAATGTCGAGGTATAAATAACATCTTTTAACAATATAAAATCTCTTAAATTAGGAAGGCTTGCTAAGAAAATAACTAAGACATAATGATAAGGACATGTATAAAATGGCAACACCTAGGGTAGTTTTGAGGGTCTTGATTTGCCTTTAAAAAATTTTGTTGATTTGTTCTGGTTAGAGAGTTAAATGGCTTTCACTACCATGATTGATTGATTGTCATTAAGGATATGAAGAATTAAGATAAAGACCATTTGTTGTTAAGATGTTGCATTTTATCGACAAATTTTACTTTTCAACGTAGGAAGATTCATGTGCAATTTAATGCTAAAATTGCAAGTAATTCTATCTTGACATAAAATTTATGTTTTAATATTATATAAATGAATTTACTTAATCATTCAAAAAAATTATTTGAATCTTCTAAATTTTATTTTAGGTGTATTTAATTCCTAAACTATTTTTATTTTTCTAAATTGCCTTCAATTTTTTAAAAATTTAATAAACGTTATTTACATTATCATCAAGAGAGTCACTAACATATGTTGTCTTTTTATTATATGGTATGTTACAGTGTATACTGGTGGTAAAATTACATTGTCCTTGATATTATACCAAATAAATATAAAATAGACTGGAAGACGTCCTTGATATTATACCAACTAAATATAAAACTGACTAGAAGACTTCCTCCTTAGCTATTGATAATACTAGGGGACGTCGTTGAAGGTTTAAGTGGACTTTATTATCTAGGATTTGGACTCATTGAGGTAAGATAATTTATAAATTACTCATTTATGATATTTTAGGATTTCAAATATAATCCATTTTATTCCTAAAGTTCTATTATTTGTAATCATTAATTGAGTTTAGGTTAAGTGAAATGTATTTTGTTTATGGACTAATTTCTTGAATTTTGTTGATTTATTAGTTAGTTTAGAGAATGAAGTATTTTGTTTATGGACTAATTTCTTGAATTTTGTTGATTTATTAGTTAGTTTAGAGAATGAATTGATGAGGGCTTTTTTTTATAAGCAATTGAAGAAATTATTTTGAGGTAAAAAAGGAGGTGAGAAATTATGACATAACATTAAAACATATTGATACATAAAATGTGACATTTAATATGAATTGTTTAATGGTTGCTTGTAGTATGCATGTTTGAAAATTTTAAAATGAGATAGTGGACCATGTGTGATTTTGTTACTCTTTTCTTTTTTTAAATGTGGAATTTAGAAAAAGAAATTTGTTTCATTAGAAGGACAAATTAATAGAGACAATTCATTTGTCTACGTTAGTGGGAGGATAATTTTAGTACAATGCCTTAACTTAGACAAGTTATATTGGTTTAGTATTGTCATAATTACTAAGTATAATTGGTATGATGTGCTATATAAAGTGTACTATAAGCACTCAAATAAACTTCAAGAAGTTGGGGCGGTTGAGATTAAATATTATGGAAAAATAGATGACATAATCTTAGTTGTTTTAAATCATGGAAGATGGAGATTTACTTTAAGGGGAAGCATAATGAAAATAAACATAAAAAATCATAAACTATGGATGGTGAGATTATTGGTAATATGAATAAAAAATGTTGAAGAAGAACATAACGGTTTCATAAAAGATGAATTACTTATGAGACTGAATAATATGGATGATAAAGGCTACAATGAAGAAGACATTGAACTGTTAAATGTGAATGATAGTGAAGTTCTTACTATTATTGATGGACGACTTGGTGATGCTATTGTGATAATGATGGTGTTAATGAGCATATAAATATTGGTGGTGAAGTTTCAACTACTTGTGTTACTAATAAAGTTAGTGGTGAAGTTACTAATTATTCTACTAATGGTGTTACTAAGGTGTGTTGATAAGTATATAAATATAAGTGATGAAGTTTTAAGTTTTTATGCAACTAATAAAGGTGGCGATGAACCTACAAATTATGCTATTAATAAGGAAGCAAACCATGTAGTGAACTTGCAACTCTTTGTGCTCATTATTGATTATTCTATTAATAAGGAAGAAAAGATTGTTAGTGAAGATTCAATTGTTTGAGTTATTGATGGAGGTCACAAGGAAGATGTTATTGCTATGAATATTAGTTGTAATGCTACTAATAGTGTAGTGAGAATGCTTATGCTTCTGTGATATATTATGAGAATGCAAGTGAAAATAAGGTTAGTGAGTGAATCATTAACTAATTTTGAATACAAAAGTGACAGAGATGACGATAAGCTCTAAGTTGTTAGAGTAAAATACAGAGCAATGAGGTACAAGAAAATATAGGAAGATGAAGTAACTAGTAATGAAGGTTAAATTATGAATGAAGTAGTTGAGCCCAATAGAAGTGACAAAAGAGATGAAAATGAAAGATATGGGATAAATTATGATAAAGAGAGTTAATATTTTAAAAGTGATACAATACAAGTTATAACGAAAATGCAGATAATGCATTAAGAGGTAATTGCAAAAACCTTTATTATAATCCAAATTGTACTATTCCAACATAGGATGTAGGTTTGAAGTTTAAAAATGATAGGCAAATCAATAAAATAGTGATTAAGTACTCAATAAAAGGCCCTTTTGAGTCTCAACATTTACACCAAAATGTAGATCATACCCTAACATTTGATAGTGTTTAAAAATTTACACCGAAATGTAGATCATATCCTAACATTTGATAGTGTTTAAAAATCCTAACATTTTATAATCCTCACAAATTCAACCCCAAATTGACAAAATTATTAACTCTAGTTAGATTTATATTAGCTTTAGCTAATGTATATGGTTTAATTTTTGTAACGAGATTCACTATTGCTGGTTTGAAGCTCTATTATCACTATCTATTAAACACCTAAACTTAAGGAATTAAGGATTCCCCAAATTAGCTAACCATTGCGTCATTTCTCCTCTTCCTCACCATCGCATACACATCCCACCTTTTTCTCTTCTCTCTTGCTCACTATTGAGATCCATTTATGTCTTCTCTCACTCTATCAAATAAAATTCTAATAACTTATTTTCTCTCTATAGTGGAGTATGAGCTATCATAAATCGAAGATTTTTAGTTATTGGTCCTGCTTCATTATCTAGTATATATGGTGATATGGAAACTCAAATTTAGATTAAGCACGAAGCATATTCTTCAACTTTGCAAGCTTTTAAAACTTAATTTGATGTCATCACTTAGGTATTTTCTTGTATATACTTTTGAATGTAACAGTTCAAATAGTTGTACTTATATAAATAATTTTTATGATTGAAAAATATCATTTTTAGAATTAATGAGGAATTTGATAATTAATGATATAATTAGGGAACTTTTTGGACAAATTATGGTTAGAATTATTGGAGTGTCACACTTAAGGCAGTGCCAGCCCTGGGCAGGGGCAGGCAGGGCACTTGCCCAGGGCCCATCCTCATTAGAGGCTCACCTTCAATGCATTTTAGGCACATTTTTTGGCATTTTTTCAGTTAGAAGGGTAGTAAATCTTTAGTTGTTAGTAAGAGGAGAAGAGAAAGTTAACATTAACTAATAAATAACTTACCGAGAAAGTTAACGTTATTTAATCTTGGAAGCTAA
>JANIJH010000223.1:13116282-13126585 GCA_024520975.1 Erythroxylum areolatum | reverse complement strand
CTCATAATATATTATCAACAAATTATAATGTTAATACATGAATCACAACTATCCATTGGCCTAGGGCACACTACTAATAATTTTTTTTTATTTTTAATGTATTTTTAGCTTATTAAATATTTGAATATATTATAATTAATTTGTAATTTGTAATTAACTTAGACATTATATTAGCATTTTAAATCATAACATTAATATTAAATGATACTGTACTTATTTGTATTTCTTCTTCTTTTTTTAGATTACTTATTATTTATAAAAATATAATTAAACATTAATAAATAATTTATTTTTTGTAATTATAATTTTCATTATACTTTGCCACAGGTAATATAATAATTGTTGCATTTGTGTTCATATAGAGATTCACATAAGTTTAGTGATAATACGACTAAATCAAATAATTTAAATTACTCAATTCAAAGATTACATAAACGGTTTCATTTATTATAAAAATTTGTATGATTCTATTAAACATGTCATGATAATTAAATAATGATAAAAATTATTTAATAATTAAATAAGATCGTAAATAGTTAGATGTATTTGATAATTAAATAAAAATTATTTGATAATTAAAAAAGACTGTAATAGGTTGAATGGTTTAGCTATTTTATTTATCGAGAAGGATATGTTAGAGGTTATTGATTTTGATAATATTATTAATAATTTTGCATCTAGAAATGCACGGAGAAATTGTTTTTCATAAATCACGATCATCTGTATGTTTGTTAGTGTTATTCTTTTAGTGTTTTGTTGTTCGATTGCTGCTATTGCTATTTTGTTGTTATTGTTGTTATTTTTAGTGATTTTATTGCTACTAAAATTTTGCAAGATATTATTAGCTGAAGTTACGATTACTTAATATTTTGTTGAGTGTGTGGACTTATAAATTGGGTCATTTATGTATAGATATTAAATTTAATAATAAAAATATACTTTTAAATTTACACGTTTATCTATTGTTGATTTATTGGGGCCTTTTTTTTTTTTTACTTTGCCCAGAGTTTATAAAATGTTAGGAACGCCCTGACTTAGGGGAACAACAATGACTTGATTGTCTTTGCTGGTCTTGTTATTTTATGAAAAAAGATTTCGAAGAGATGATTGCAAGACAACAATTCATGTACACTCCAATACAGATGGGAAGAGGAGTTTGGAGTTCATGTAAAGCATTTTCAGTTATGGGCTTCATCTCTCAACCACTGAACGTGGTGTAGAGAAGGTATAGTGATGACTGGAATTGAAAGACTGTTCTTGCTACTGACTTGATCCCTACCATTTTATGCTAAGGCACGAGCAAAACTGACAAATACAGCTGTTGTTGGATGTGTAACTGGAGGTGCTTTGTCGGAAAAAGATAAGCTTCTTGGATGGCATGATTCCCCTTCATGAGTAGATAATGTATTTTGTTGGTGGCTTTCAACATACTGAGTCTCACGAGGTTAGTTGGAGTTGGGTGTCTTACAAGTCTACTTCTGTTTTACTTCCTATTCTCTTGACATTTTTTATGCATCTTCTTCAATACAAAGTATCACAAAGCGTTCCAACAACTAAGAACAACGGGCTACTTGCCTACACTATACCAGTATATTAGTTCCTTCCATCTTTTGTTGGTGAAAGCAGGGGTTTTGGTATCGTGTGTAAGAGAACTGGTGTGAATCTAAAATATCATCTGTTGTAGTCTTGTAGCCACTCTTTAATATATCTTCTTATTGGTACATCATATTAAGAATATCTATGAGGAAATACATATTAAAACCTGCTGACATGCATAGCTTCATTTCAAGCATTGGTCAGTTCTTTGCTTCTAATAATTCAAATTTCGAACATATCAATTATAAAAACCAAATAGTTCAATTTTAGTTAATATTGCTGCCAACTGTTTAGATTTTAATTGAAATCTGTTAAAAATGCTTTATGACCTGCATGTTATTTCTCTATGTTATTTTCTGTTTTGAATAAATCCTAGTCAATATTTTGTTGCTATTTTTTAGGAGTTGTTAGTTCTACTAGTGATTTGTGCTTATCACAATATTTACGGATGTTCTGTTATTTCTAACGCTATATATGTAAAGCTTATTCAGTCAAATAAATGTGATTTTCTTTTGCTGCTATTCTTTCTTCTTGTCTTCATATTATATTTCCAAAAACCAACAATTGGTATCAAAGCTTTATTCTTGAGGGGCCTGGGAGAGAAAATCTGAGTGTTTTCAAGTGATTTGAGTGCCACTAAACACCACACTTCAACACCAGAATGTCAAGCATGGAAGGAGATTCAAGTTTCTCAGCAACAGCACCACCAGTCTTCGATGTTGAAAATTATCAAATATGAGCAGTACGAATGGAAGCCTACCTAGAGGCTTTGGATCTATGGGAGGCAGTTGAAGAGGACTACGAAGTTCCTGCCCTACCTGGAAATCCAACAATCGCTCAAATTAAGAACAACAAGGCCAAAACAATCAGAAAAGCTAACGCAAAGGCGTGCTTCTTTGCAGTAGTTTCAGCAGTAGTCTTCACTCGAATCATGTCTCTAAAGTTAGCCAAAGCCATATGGGATTATCTTAAAGTAGAATATGAAGGAAATGATCGAATCAAAGGCATGCAAGTGCTGAATCTCATCAGAGACTTTGAATTGTAGAAGATGAAGGAGTCAGAAACCATCAAGGAGTACTCTGAAAGGCTTTTGAGCATAACAAGCAGAGTAAGATTGCTTGGTTTTGAATTTAATGACTCTCGTATTGTTGAAAAAATTCTAGTAACTGTACCTGAAAGAATTGAGGATATCATAACCACGTTGGAAAACACCAAGGATCTGTCCAAGATCACCTTGGTAAAGTTGTTAAATTCCTTGCAGGCATAAGAACAATGAAGGGTTATGAGAGAAGAAGGCTTTGTTGAGGAAGCCTTGCGTGCTAAACATGAAGATAGTGAGAGAAACAAAAAGAAGAAGAATAAGAAGAATCAGCAAACAAACGGAGAAGGTGCTGTTAGCAACAAAAGCAAAGAAGGAAGCTCAAAGCGTAAGTATCCTCCTTGCAAGCATTGCAACAAGACAAGTCATCCTCCGTTCAAGTGTTGGAGAAGGCCTGACGCAAAGTGCACTAAGTGTAATCAACTTGGACATGAAGCTCTCATTTTCAAGAACCAAACCCAACAGGAAGAAGCAGATGCTCAAATTGCTAATTAGGAGGAGGAAGATCAAATCTTTGTTGCAACTTGTTTTTCCAGCAATGTTTCAAGTGAATCTTGGCTTACTGATAGTGGTTGCACCAACCACCTCACTCATGACAAGGAACTCTTCATGGAATTGAAGCCTTCAAAAATTTCAAAGGTCAAGATAGGTCATAGCGGTTATATTCCAGCAAAAGGCATAGGAACCATTGCCATTGCAACACATTCAGGTACTAAAATAATTTCTGATGTGTTATATGTACCTGACTTATACCAAAATTTGTTAAGTGTTGGACAGTTGCTAGAAAAAGGGTTCAAGGTGTTTTTTGAAGATAATCACTGCTTGGTCAAGGATGCTATAGCTTAAGATTTGTTTAAAGTAAAAATGAGAGGCAAAAATTTCTCACTAGATAAAAATCAGAGGCAAAAATTTCTCACTAGATCTAGTTGAGGAGGAGCAGGCTTCTTTTTCAGCAAAAAACAAATGTTGCTGAGCTATGGCATAAGAGGCGTGGCCATTATCACTATCAAGGACTTCTCAAAATGAAAAAATCTGAAATGGTAAGGGACTTACCTAATTTTGAAGTAATTTCTATAGATTGTCATGCTTGTCAATATGGAAAGCAAAGCAGACTTCCATTTCCAACAACCACTTATAGAGCCACAAAGAAGTTGCAGTTGATTCATATTGATGTAGGAGGGCCTCAAAGAACTCCTTCCTTTAAAAGTAGTCGTTATTACATTATTTTTGTAGACGATCTAACCCGAATGTGCTGGATTTATTTTCTAAAATTCAAATCAGAGGTTGGGAGCATTTTTTGGAAGTTCAAACCAAAGGTGGAAAATGAAAGTGGCTATAAAATTCATACTTTAAGGTCTGATAATGGCAAGGAGTATACTTCACTTCAGTTCAACTCATTTTGTGAGGAAGCAGGAATTGAACGTCAACTTATAACTCCTTATACTCCAAAACAAAATGGAGTCAGTGAGAGAAGAAATAGATTTATTATTGAAATGGCCAGATGCATGTTGCATGAAAAGAATTTGCCAAAGAAATTTTGGGCAGAGGCAGCAAATACAGCAGTGTTCCTACAAAATAGACTTCCCACAAAGGCAGTGAAAAATAAAACTCCTTTTGAAGCATGGTATGGGTACAATCCTCCAATGAATTTTCTTAAAGTGTTTGGTTGTCTTTGTTTTACCCATGTTCCACAGGTCAAATGAGATAAACTCGACAAAAAGGCTGTTGCAGGAATTTTCATTGGATGTAGTACAGTTTCAAAGGCTTACAAAGTTTTTCAGCCTGAAACTAAAACTATAATTATCACTAGAGATGTGCACTTCATGGAAAATGAAGAGTGGGATTGGGAAGACTCAAAAAGTTCCATGCCAAGGACAAGCTCATGGCTAGATGAAAGGGAAGATGATCCACCAATTAGAGGCACAAGAATGATCTCTGAAATATACCAGAGATGCAATGTTGCAATATGCGAACCTGCTAATCATGAAGAAGCTCTCAAAGATCCCAAATGGAAGAATGCAATGAAGGAGGAGTTATTTATGATCGAGAAAAACAAGACTTGGGAGCTTGTTGATAAACCCCAAGGTTGAAAGGTAATTGGGGGTAAAATGGGTATTTAGAACCAAGTTAAATGCTGATGGTTCAATCAATAAGCTTAAAGCAAGGCTCGTAGTTAAGGAGTATGCACAGATTTTTGGTGTTGATTATTTTGACACACTTGCACCAGTTGCTAGACTTGATATAATCAAGCTACTTCTTGCTATTTTTGTTCAACTTGGTTGGAAAGTGCACCAGATGGATATCAAATCAGCATTCCGTAATAGAATCCTTGAAGAAGAAATTTATGTTGAGCAACTCGAAGGTTTTGTTAAGGAAGGCAGAGAAGAAAAAATGTATCGATTACACAAAGCTCTTTATGGACTAAAACAAGCCCCAAGAGCTTGGTATAGTCAAATAGATGATTATTTGCTTGGCCTTGGTTTTAAAAGAAGTCTTTTAGAATCCACGCTTTATGTTAAACACATTAGCAATGAAATTCTTGTTGTTTCTCTTTAAGTGGATGATCTTTTGATTACAGGAAGCAGTATAAAGCTTATTGATGAGTTTAAACTAGATATGATGCAGGCCTTTGAAATGACTAATCTTGGTTTGATGACATATTTCCTTGGAATGGAGATCAATCAAGGAAAGGAGCAGGTTTTCATTTGCCAAAAGAAGTATGCAAAGGATATTCTCAAAAAGTTCAAAATGGAAGATTGCAAAGAGATGAATACACCCATGAACCAAAAGGAGAAACTAAGCAAGGATGATGGAGCTGGAAAAATAGAGGAAACATATTTCAGAGGTCTCATTGGGTGTTTAATGTATCTTACAGCGACAAGGCCTGAAATATTGTATGTTGTAGGTGTTTTGTTAAGGTTCATGCATTGGCCTAATGAAATGCATTTAAAGGTAGTAAAAAGAGTTGTTAGGTACATCAAAGGAACCATCAATTATGAAGTCAAATTTCAGAAAAGTGAAAAGATGAAGCTGTTAGGATACTCTAATAGTGATTGGGATGGTTCTTTGAATGATATGAAGAGTAGTTCAGGATTCTGTTTTAGTCTTGGATCAGGAATTTTCTCAAGGTGCTCAAAAAACAGGATATTGTGGCTCAATCAACTGCAGAAGCAGAATTTGTGGCAGCAACAGCAGCAGTAAACCAAGCCTTGTGGCTGAGAAAAATCTTGGTTGATTTACATATGGAGCAGACCAAAGGTACTGAAGTGTTTGTGGACAACCAGGTTGCAATTGCAATCTCTCACAATCCTATGTTCCATGGGAAAACTAAGCATTTTAAGATCAAGCTATTCTTCTTGAGAGAGGTGCAAAAGGATGGAGATATAATTCTTGTCTACTGCAAGACTGAAGAACAGCTGGCTGACATATTTACAAAGCCTTTGTCAATCAGCAAATTTGAGCTTATTAGAGAAAAACTTGGAGTTTGCAATTCTTAAAGTAAGGAAGAGTGTTAAAAATCCTTTATGACCTGCCTGCTATTTCTCTCTGCTATTTTCTATTTTGAATAAATCCTAGTCAATATTATGTTGCTATTTTTTAGGAGTTGTTAGTTCTACTAGTGATTTGTGATTATCAAAATATTTACGGATGTTCTGTTATTTCTAACGCTATATATGTAAAGCTTATTCAGTCAAATAAATATGATTTTTTTCTGCTGCTATTCTTTCTTCTTGTCTTCGTATTATATTTTTAAAAACCAACAAAATCATTCTTTGCTGCATGCTCCCTTTGGAACTCCTACTTAAATGCTTGGCTACTTTATAGAAATACAGCTTCTCTTAGAATTTGTCCCTTGTGCAATATTTTCCATTTCAGCCTTTATTTTTAAGAAATTGGCATGTTTTGTTGTGAAAAACGTTATATGTGACCTAAACTGACTAAAGCACGTTAATTAATCACAAATCAAGTGGCCTGATTACTCAGAAGTGTCCATAATTGCTGGAAGTGCTTGAGGTCTATTCTTTTTGCATTACTCAAAGTGCATGAATCACTATGAGTTTCATCCAATAAACACAACCTTTCATATACAGAAACAAAAGCTTTGGAGAGGAATCTTGGAGACTACGTGTACAAAAGAACTATAATATTTGCAAGCATCCTTTAAGTGTCATTTTACATGCTGTTAGGTTGTGTGCCAAACACTTGACAACCTGACAAAATGAACCAGTAAATGTTGAACTTCTCTACCATACTCCACATGAACAAAAGCTTCTAGGAATTAATCAAGTGGAACCTTAGTAACTGGGAAATTGTTATATCTATCTTCACAAACTCGAACAGAGGACTTCCAAATTCTTGCTACCTTGTGATCTACTTGTAAATCCATTCATTCGCTCGGCCTCCTGACTCATCCATGTCTATAAAAATGCTTACTGCCTGTAGTAAATGGTGTGATGTGGATTATGTTATGTGATGATTTGCAAAGGTTCTCATGTACTCAGAGATGTATCAACTATTATGCCATTCAATCCCACAAGTTATAGAGGAGCTTCAGCTAATGTTATACTAGCCAGTTTTCCTTTAGTTGAGAATTAATACTGCAAAAACGTAAGATCTTGAGTAAATTATCCAAAAGATACGCAACCATTACAGTATCAATTTACCTTCCCTATTCGTGGCCGCTCTTTCACCTTCGCTAAACTGTTTCGAATATGTGAGACAGCTCCCCAGCATTTCAACGTGTTTGCAACATCATCAAGCCTCAAGAGGTACTCTTCTTCAGTCAGTGGAAAAGATCTCTAAAGCAGGACCAAGAAAGAAGGTGTTAAACCAAAAAGGAACAACCAACAAAGACATCATTAAGAAGGAAAGCAACCAAATTTCCATAAACCTAGAATATGCATGATGAGGAGTTCTATATAACATGTGAGCCATGTCAAAATTAAAAGGTGTAGCAGGGTAATACATTTGCATGAGGAGTTTATGACAACTCAAAGTTATGAAAGCCAAGCATGTTCTTCTCTCATATAAAGCAAACTTCTTGAAATCAATTTATCTATCCAGCAGAGAAACAGTTAGAACATGCAAACTCAAGATTGAAGAGCTTATAGTAAAGATCTCTAATGGATAACAGAAAGTTAATTCCCAAGTATCTCATGCTGTATTATAGAACAAATACTCTTATCCACAAGCTACTTTATCTATCTGACTCCATATTAAAGCTCATTTTCAAGGATACCCAGTAACCAAGTGAAAGGCATGCAGTCAGAAACCAGAAGATGCATCAATTAACGCAACTTGGAAGGTCAATAACATATAATCAACACATTGATTAACAACCGCTGAAGGAAGGTCATGCTTGAAAATTTGAATTTACAAAGCAAGGCCATGTTTCCAGTAATCTGCTTGCACTTTACATTCATAAGAATTTAATGCTTAAGTGTCAGCGCTAAAGTTCGAAAGATTATAAGCACTGAATCCTGGAACTCGTACCCTGATCAATGAGTGAATAACATAATTATCTCAATTAGTGTAGATATCGATAAATGACAGTAATGGAAGATGTAGAGTAGTTTTATTTAGTCATTTATTACCTTTTTGTTCCATAGCAACCGGTTAAATAAGGTTGAAAAGTCATGTATTTAGCATTTTGTTCACACTGGCAAAGTAATGAATTCCTCTTCCCAAGAGGTGATGTGCTATTTATGAAAAGAAACGAATTAGAAACTGGGTTTCATCCAAACACACATATGCAATAACCACTGAATGTAGAAGAACATACATTGCTTCATTCAGGGCCCCTAGTAGAGTCTACTATTATCATAATTCTTAAACTTGACAGTGCCTCGTATTTGATGTGGAGTTTTCTTCTGCACATTATGAATAATTAGTAGCTCAAAAGTCCTCTTACCTGTTCCATGTACTTCCACATGACATTCAGAGCAAGGAGATTTCTACCCATAAATTCCTACATCAAGGCAATCACAACGATGAGTGAATCGAAAAAATCATGTGTTAAGAACTTCAGTTGAGAAAATTGGAGAACATGATATAATGGTGAACAAAACTGTTAGTGAGACACTTCGACATTCACTATGACAAACATGAAACATCCTGCATAGTTGTAAAGGAACCTCGCTATAAAGTCTAAAATGGCCAGTACCGTCCAATTTGGTGATTTCGAAAGCAATTCTAGCTCTGTAATGATGCCTATACATTTCCGGTTAAATGAATTCATATCATTTCCGTATATGGAGTTTTGTCCAATAAACGAGATACAATCGCAACTTGTACTTCTCTTCTGGAGACAAATCCCGTAACAATAACGTCGATGACATTTGCATAACATAATTTCCCTATTTCACTGAATTAAAAAGCTGTCGCAACTCAAATTACTCTTGCACATTACTTCCCTGTAAGCACATGAGTCGTACCTTTTTTATCAGCTGAACATCGTAAGATCTTCCATACTTGTTCCTAATAAGAGTTGCAAGGTCCATCCCACTGAAGGTGGAATCATCAGAACCAACAATTCTTTCAAGATTCTGTCTTATCAATTCACTGTCAACCTGAAAGGTTTGAAATGAAAACGTCATAGCTATTGGCCGAATGTACGAGATAATTTTTGGCGTCCAAGAAAATGTTAAAACACAATATGCAAAATAAAAGGAGGCCCATGAGTAGAAAGAAAGAGAATCCTAGATAACCAGTTTTGAACACTACCGCGAGGAAAAGACTTGAAATGCAAATAACAGTCGAAAGTTCAAACGTACCCCTCCAGATTCACCTTGGGGAGTATTCTTCTCGCTCGCATCATCTTCTGAGTCATCTGGGTCATTTCCGTCATCCACTACACTAGAAAAAACTGGTCTACCCTTCCTGGCAATGAAGTGGTAGCTGCTAGTACTAAGGCTGTTACTACTGATTCCGGAGAGAAATTGGGCGTTGGAGAAAATCGATCCTTTGATAAATCTTCCAACGTGATGACGCTTATGAACTCCAATGGACCAGTTACAGTGTGTAATGCTCGTCATATCCCTGAAATCACCGTACTTTTATCATTCCTCTTCGATATCATATCATATATGAAAGGCAGAAGATGGAACCTGGTAAGGACTGGTTCAGTCAGCTTCGTGGCTATAGAATCCAGGAAAAAGTTGTCAACTTTGGAACTCGGCAACACCTGTGGGTTGGGTACACGGGTACCACTCGTATGCGCACCGGTCCGTCGGCACGTAGACACAGGGATATGACCACTGGCTAACCCACACAGGGTAACCACTTCTTTCTAAACCACTCACTGGTTGAAGACATCGACTAACCAAAGTCGGATTGGAAGTGTGTATCACAACGTAGATATCCAGTTATCGGAGTCTTACACCCCTCAACGCCTCTCCCTGGGCAACACGGGACTTACTGCTCACGCCTCTTAGGATACTCTACTTCACTCACACACTCTTACTCTTCATTCCCCGTTAATGCTTCTATCTCAAGGCAGCGGAAAAGTTTAGAAGCTGACAGAATCTTTACCAGATTGTCATAAGATGTTCTGATATACCAGATCCTTATAAAAGGCAAGTATAGAGCATACTAATCTTCTACAATCTT
>JANIJH010000223.1:13057021-13083944 GCA_024520975.1 Erythroxylum areolatum | reverse complement strand
TGTTTTTGTTGGGTCCCGATTCCACAGTATCGCATAAAATTAATAACATGATTTCATATATATATATATATAAGTTATTTGTATATAATGTTGTATTGCATGAAACAAATGGACAACTACCATATAATTTGAAAGAGTGTAACTTGTCGTGGATAATTAAAATTTCTTATTGATATGGATGGGTCGTATTTGTTCAGTTCTAATAATTTCAATTATATTTTATTTTGTCTTATATGGTTCGATTCATTTTGTATTATAGTTGATATTAATGTTCAATCTCTAATTTATAGTTACAGAATTTTTGTATTTCAATCTTTAATTTAATTTAGTATTTGGGTTTAATTGATCATGCGTTCAAAGTTGATTATTTAATATTTAAAATTTTATTTTTATTTTTCTAATATTATTTAATCATTTAATAATTCTTTGGTTAAATAAAAGGATATTACAATAAAATTTTATATAATTTTTTAATAATATTCACAAGTTAATTATGTTACTCAATTTAAATTAAGAGATCAAATAATTTTAAATTAAGTAATTAATTAAATATATCGATGACAAAAGTATTTACATAATTATTTTGTTGGAATAGTCTAATTGTAACCAATTATAGTAATTCACTAGTGAAACCAATTGCAAATTGATTAACAAGTATATAACATTTTCTCATCTTGTATGATTAGATGATATCATCTCAAAATAGAAACAAAGGAGAAAGTCAAGGGGGAATGATATAGGTAGGGTCATTGGCCAAAAGAAATACTTCTTCTCTTTTGTGACCTTGTTAACCAACATATTCAAAGGGGTAAGGGAAAATGTGGTGGAGTTATTTATCAAAGGATACCATGGAAGAAGATGGAGAAAGAGTTTCACAAAGTGACCAACTTACAATGAGATAAAACTAAGCTTAAAAATAAGTTTGATTGGATGAGAACTAGATGGAGTCTTTGGAAATAGTTGAAAGGGAAAGAAATGGGATTAGTATAGGACTATGACAAAGGAACAATTCTTGCTTGTAAGGAGTGGTGGACTTTGAAGATTAAGATTAGCCCATTTTAAGTTATTTTCCTT
Organism: Erythroxylum areolatum; assembly: GCA_024520975.1. Classification (NCBI taxonomy): domain Eukaryota; kingdom Viridiplantae; phylum Streptophyta; class Magnoliopsida; order Malpighiales; family Erythroxylaceae; genus Erythroxylum; species Erythroxylum areolatum. Next base: position 13,082,870 of record JANIJH010000223.1, on the reverse strand, counting down.
TACTTTAATGCTAAATAAATAGTTAATTATAAGTTATTATTTGTAGGTAGGAGAACAACAATTTTAAAATATTTAAAGAGGAATGGCTTGAACCTGAGCTTAAATGTAAGTTGGATCAACTTTTTGGATGTTTGGCCTAAGGAGAAGTTAAATTTTGTCATGCGGCTAACCCTCCATAAGAACAACAAAAAGTTGAGGAAGTATATGTTCCTTCTTCTCCTGATAGCCATAATGTTCATCATCAATTGTTAGGCTATCATGATCATGAGAATATAGATGAGATTAGTGGTCTAAACAATTATCAAGTGATTGGTGATTGGGAACAGGTATGGAGAGAAACCACCCCGAACCTTGCATTTACTCTTATTGCCGCCCCTCAAGCTTCATATGATAAAGGAAACGAGAGAAAAAGATGTAAAAAGGTTTTGGAAAATGAAAGTTCACAAAGCAATAAGAGTGCAAGAACTGATTCCACTAAAAGGGTAGGAAGATCTGCAGCAATATATGAGAGACTTGACGATATGATGCAATTGATTCAAGAGAAACAGAGTGCAACAATGGAGATGAATACTTCTATTACAAAAATTTTAAACACAATGAATATTGGTACATCACAAAGTACTAGTGCGGGTGCGTCACATCATATGATGTAATGAATACTTTGAAAAAACTATGTACTTTGTCTGGTTTAAAGACTGGTACTCATTAATTTTACTTTGCTTGCTTGTTGATTGAAGATCCACAAAGAAGGGCCATTTTTTTTTGTTTACTAGATGATACAAAGAGAGTTGAGTACATAAAGTTTATGTATGAGTATAACAAACATAAAAATAAAACATAGTTTCTATCTATGCATTATTATGTTTAGTTTATTGTTTTTATTATTTGTGCACTTCTGTTGACATGGTATTTTTTTAAGACATTATGAACTTGGTTAAATAATTTTATTATATTTTGTTATCTTATTGGTAATATATAATTTTGTTACGTGTTATATTATTTATTTCTTTATATTTAGACATATTAGTGTTATGTTTATTTAGAATATAATTTTATTTGTTGATTTGTAGGTATGGATGATATTGTTATGCAAATTATGCAACTTTTGCAAATTAAGCAATTTTTGGACAATGAGATTGAGTTTTGGGATTCGATCGCTTATGTAGTGGGTTAAATGGGTGTGTATTTTTTAACCACATATACAAGGAACCATGTATGACTTCCTATCAAACAAGAGAACTATGGATGAACGAATTATTGAATGGTCGTGAAAGTGGTGTTTTAATATATTTAGGATGAATCAAAATACATTTTGTCAATTATGTATGGTTTTGGAAAACAATTATAGTTTGAGAACTTCTGATAGGATGTCTATTTTAGAGAAAGTCGGTTTATTCGGGTATGTCTTAAGTAAAGGCAAGAGCACTTTCAACATTCAGGTGAAACTATGAGCAGAGTTTTTTAAGAAGTTTTAAGTGCTATGGATGGATTTTCAAGGGATTTACTTGTACCAAATGATCCCGAATTCAAGTGGATTCCATAACAAATTGCCAATGATGCTAGATATATGCCACATTTTAAGGTAATTCAATATGTTCTTACTCCCCCTTCATTATATTTTTCATTGAAAATTGTTGTTTTATCATCTTATGATCATTGTTTTATAGTAGGATTGCATTGGAGTTATTGATGGTACACATATAGCAGTAGTTGTTGCAGAAAAGGATCAAATGGGATATAAAGGACAGAAAGGAATAACAACTACAAATGTATTAGTAACATTTGACTTTAACTTACTATTTATGTATGTTTTAGTGGGTTAGGAGGGATTAGCAAATGATTCTCATATTTTTCTTGATATAATTGGTAATCCGAGACTTAAATTTCCAAAACCACCAATAGGTAATTTTAAGATTTGTAGTAGTTGTTATTTATAATTTAGACTTTTTATGATGTCATTTATAATAATTATATTTCCTCTACGAACACTCAGGTAAATATTACTTGGTTGACAAAGGCTATGTAAAAAAAGAAGGATATTTGACACCTTATCGAAAGAAAAGGTATCATCAATCAGAGTTTTGTGGTGCAAATCAAAGAGGATCTCGAGAAGTTTTTAATCAAGCTCATTCATCATTGAGAAGTTATATTGAGAGGGCTTTCGGTGTTCTTAAGGCTCAATAGAAAATATTTGAGAATATGCCTAAGTATTTATTGATGGATCAAAATAGAATAATTTGTGCAGCTTTTACGTTGCATAACTATATTAGAAGAAGTACAATTGGCGACCTAGATTTTAACATCATCTATGAAGATCCTAAGTTTATACCTCCAGATGTGTTTCAAGATGTTGAAGTTAACTCTATGCAAGAAGGCATTGAAGAATAGAGAACTCGAGAGGTGACAACTATTCGTGATAATATTGCTTCTATTTTAATGGCAGTTAGACGTCGTTCTTAAATTAGTATAAACATTTTCTTTAAATGATAATGTTCATTTCTTTTGCTCTATTTGAATTGTGATGTTAAACTTTATTTGGAGTCTTATATTTTATGTTTGGATGTATCACTATCATCACCACCATCATCATCATCATCATTATTATTGTTGTTGTTGTTGGTGGTGTTATTGTTGTTGTTCTTGTTCTTGTTGTTGTTGTTGTTGTTATTGTTGTTGTTGTTGTTATTATTATATGTTCTACTTTTTATTAGAGTTATAATCTTAATTTTTGTAGAATTAAATATCTAAATTCTAAATTCTTATAAGAATATCCATTGAAATACTAAAATATATAATATTTATATCCTTATAATTTTTTTAAAATCATATCCTCATAAATCACTTTACACATAAATAGCTAATACTAAACAACTAATTTTATCAAACATCTTTAACAAACAACTAATGCAATCCGCTGCTCAAATCAGCTGATATAATCAGCTATCAGCTAACAACTAAATGCAATTAGTTGGTTGTCAAACAAGAGCTTAATAGGGAAAAGGGTTATAGGATTAGGAATTAATTTGGTTTCTTCTTAATGTAGTTGTGAGTATACTTTCCAAAGCAGAGGAAGAATATATTGGCATCAAGGAATGGTGACCCGTGTACGGAAGACTACTATGCTCAGATGTATTTCAGCAGGGGAGATGTCCAGAAGGCATTACATGCCAATGTAACCAATTTGCAATATCCTTACTTCTCATGCAGGTACTAACTATACTTTTTAGGTTTTAACATTTACCTATTGCTGATGTTTATAGTGTACCTATAAATTAAAAATGTAAAGAAATGACTATAAAAAAACACAACATTTTTTTCATATGGTTGAATTTGGATTGACTAAAGCTTAAAGGCAAAGATTCATAAGAATTTTAGTTACCAAGTAATGGTGTATATATGCAGCGGAGTAATTCAAAAGCTTTTAGATGCTGGAATCCGTATGTGGATCTACAGGTACATATGAAATCCATTAACAACATTCATTTACATGATTATTTACATTCATTTAGATGATTATTTACATTCATTTAGTTTAAAGATTAAACTAAATTAACATAATAATTTTATATGAAAATTTTACTTGTTTATTTATGAAAATAGTTATGCCAAAGATTTAAAGCATCCCCTAATCATATGATTATCTCTAGCATTACTTTACACTTTAATAATTATAAATGGTATTATTTACATTATAAAACCTATTTCTATTGTTAACCCATCTGGAAGGCATGCCAATTAGGCAACATAATGCACTGAATGCTAATATGGAATTTTTCTTAATTTTATAATAATTTTATTATTTCAATAATTAAAATATTATATTTTATCATTATATCTCCTCTATTTTCCTAACCCACCACCTTTTAACTATAGACCAACCATTGCCGTTACTATATCAATCTTTCCATTCTTCTCAATACCATTACATCAAATTTTCCATCTTCAATACCACATTGCTTTTCATGATCATCGTCATAATCTTTAAATTACCAACTCCAAATTGAACAAAACTCCTTTTCCAAATCCCTTTATTTTCCTTTGACGTCAGTTCAAAACTGAACTAAACCATTTTCATGTCAAGTAAACTCAAATAGCCATAACTCTAATAGAAACAAAAAAATTATTACCCAAAAGAAACATAAAAATAACCAAAAATTAAAAAGAAAAAGAAAGATCCAAAATAGAGAACCCACCACAGTTGATTTTTACCCATCTTCATTCTTGGCAAAAATGACTCAATAAAGATTTTTTATAATATTTGTTCACTTAGAGAGTTTGCTTCTCTAAAAAAAATTTGTCAAAATCTTCCTATTAAGTTAAGTGAATAAAGATAGTTACAGGTCAGACTAGACTAACAATTCAGTAGGAAAGTCAAAGCTTTTCTACAAAATTTGGATCTTTTAAAAAAATTTCTTAGAAACTTCCTATTAGACTAAATGAGTAGGAATGACAACAGGCTAGGTTGGGCTTATCTTTGATCCATCCCAACCCCAACCTATAAGGAACAACTTGTTGTGTCTAACTCAAAGCTTAAAGTTTGATCTAAGTCGAGTTGGACAACTTAAACTTGAACTTAAGCTTACTCGGATTGCCCAAAATAATATCATTTTATGATGGAGGTTAGAGCCTCAGCCTAACCCCCAAATTGAGCCTAGTTCAAAGCTCGATCAACTCAAATCTGACCTATTGAATTTATATTAAGCTAGGCTGAACTAGGCTAAGTTGTGAGAATTTTTTCATCTCTACAAGTAAGGTTTTAAATCATAGTTCTAATGATAAAATAATATGTTACTATTACTATTTTTATCATTAGTAATATTAGTAAGTTAATGTGAAAGATCAAGCTCAATGAATGGTAGAGCAAAGTAGCCAATCTTATTAATTAAGCAATCAAATGTTGAGAAAAATGAGCAAAGTGGAGATCATATGCAATTCAAGTGAATGACTAAGAATAGGAAGGAATCAAACATATCAAGACTCATAAAATTATTGTAATCCTTCTTGAAAAATTATTGTAATCCAAAAATTATTGTAATCCTTCTTGTAAACTTATTATAGTCATTTCAGTTAATTAAAGGCTTAATTAATACATCATCATTTGTATATAGGCCTAACACATAAATCTTTTCATAACCAAAAGAAATTTTGTTTTAATCCTTAAAGAAAATCTTTTGAAATTTAAACTAACTTTTAGGAAACTTTTAACATGATTTTGAATCAAGTTTTTGTTAAATGAATATGTTTGATCTTTGAAAGAATTTGCAAAGATTTGAAAAACTTGCCTTTGCGCATATTGGTCAACCTATGTATTACTAGTGTCATCGACCGATGTCTTTCAAAATTTAGTAAAAGTATATATTGTTACTTTGTTAGTACATTTATCGATACATTTGACATTGGTCAACAAATAGATTCTAAAAGATAAAATTTTTAAGTACTATGAGTCTGTATCGATAGTACTTAATACATTAGTCAACCAATAAGTTACTTTTAAAAAAAAAAGGTAAACAAATAGATTAATAAAAGAGCTTTAACAAAGGAACAAAGGAATTAAACAACAATTACTATGCATCTAAGACCAAATAATAAAAACATAGATGTGTGTGAGTAACTCCTTGTATATTAACGTCCAAGTTAACCATGTAGAATAGTTGAATTCCTCTTTCCTTTCTATAGAAGTTCTCTATAAGTGTGAAATTCATTCCTCTGCTAACACGAGGCTCATTTTCTCTACTATCTTGGAAATAAGTTCGTCTCTTACCCACTACACTGTATTTTTATAAGAAGTATAAGAGTTAAGTTCATAGTTAGCCAAACATCTCTTATTGCTTTTCTTACAAAGAGAATATACCGTCCCCCCTAACACCAATTTGAAGGTTATTTCATTATCAATGTGGGTACATGTTACATCTTCTAAACATGCCATAAATTATGGGCATAAAAATTATGTGGTTCTAATTATATATCTACTGTATGTCTGGTTCTAAACTTATTAAGCAAAGTGGCATTAAAAGAATAAGCAATCTCTAGTTTCAATTGCCTCTTCGTATAACACGCATAATTGGTTGTTTAAAAAGATTCACTTGACTCTGTCTAATATTTGCAATTTGATTATAATTGCTAATCAAAGTATGAACAAACATTTAAGACTATTATTTTTAATCCATACCAAGCTTTTCCAATATGCCTTACTAGTCATCTTTATAAATAGGTTGTGACATGATTTGTTAGTGAACATGTCTAAATTATTATCCCTTCAGTTAACCTATCTTCCTGTTTCACATTTAGGCTATAATCAAGTAATGAATCCATTATCTAGTTAAATCCTCTATACCTGTAGAACCATTCCTTATCTTTGATGATCTCTTCCACTAAAATAAATTAGTAATTTGAGATTATCCATTCTAAGGAGTATGATAAGGGTCTTAGATCATTCTAGTTATTATACCAGAACCAAGCTTTATTTCCATTTCCAATCTTGAATTTCATCCTTATTCAAAAGTGTTTCTCATCCTAAAAGGCTAAAAAAGCTAGGTTGCTCTTTGATGCTCTAAAAACTTCTATTTTTGATTATATAGAAGTGAATCCACCTAACTCATATTTGAATTTTAGTCTATAAATAAAATCCATATCCTCTTGTCCATTAGTTTTATTAGTTACCCTTTAGTTTGATTCCTAAACCATCATTTCCTTCAGGTTGGCTAAATTTTTCTAAAATAAAGGTTTCATTAATATTCAAATAGCATCTAGTTATACACATCCTTACAAAACTTCAGTACACCAAGTCCCCTAGCTATGAATTACACTTCTAATAAAATGAGTCATTACCCAACCCTTAACTGTCTTTTCTTACTACAAACTTATCATGTTGTTTTGTATGTGATTGGATAACACTAAATCTTTGGACAGCTTCAGCATTCTTAGTTTGAGTATCAGCTTATCCCAAATGTCTTTATGGGTTAGCAAACTTTACCCCAACTTACTTTAGGTATTAAACCTCCCTCTAATCTTCTAGACCAAAGGAAGTTCCTCAACATCCTCTCAACTTCATTGATCACATCTTCTTACCTTTATTGATCAGGATAATAGGTAAAAATAAGTTACTACACTAATGTACACAAAGTTATTCTGGAACCCCAAATACAAATTAAAGTCTCACTGTGAACGTGAGAAACTTAAAATTCCAATGATTTATCTTCTTCTTAGTAGAATCCAATAGAGATTAACTATCATTGATGGTAATTCTATTATTAGATATTGGGACTCCTTAGTACTTGAATGACAATGGACTTCCAGACCTGTAATCATTGTAATGTTCTCAGCCTAGTGCATATTACCTGCATAAGTAAAAGGGAACTTTTGCTTAGATTTAAAGACAAACCTAAGATTTTATTAAGGGTTAAATTAACTAGATCCTCGTATGGTTTAACACTCTATAGTTTTGGTTTTATAGCACCCATCCCTCCTTCTGTCAACTTCTATTAAAAACACTAACTAAAAACTTCAAAACTAAATTGTTTTTGTTATGTGGAAGTACATTTAGTATTACATATAGCACTACATGATGATGTATTGGAGTTTGTAATTAGTGTTTCTAACAAAAGTTAGCAGTAGGGGGGACAAGTGCTATAAATCAAAACTATTGGAGGTTATTTGCAGTTTCTAAAAGTCAAGGGGTAAATTAATAATATGCCAAATTAGAAAGAGTTTTAATGAATTTAATCCTTTTATTAAACCTAAGCATGGTTTCTATGAGAAGTTTGATTGAGATGTGTTTAGCTACACAAAAGATAATGATATCATTTGCAAACATTAGGTGAAACAAGTTCAATCTCTTACACTAATGGTGATAAGAGAACTCATTATCTTAGTATCGTAAGTATCATTCTCATCAACACCTCTATAAAAATTTTAAATAAATAAGGAAATATTAGGTCACCCTGTCTAAAGCCTTTAACTCTTTGAAATTATATGGTTAGTTCCCTATTCACTAGTATAGAATATGACATTAATGTTTTGCATTGTGTTATCCAAGATACCATGGTTTTTGGAATGCTAAAGTTTACAAGTCAATCAATCGTAAATCTCTAATTCACAAAGTCATAAGCTTTATAGAGGTCTAGCTTCATAAAGAAGTTATTCAATTATTTCTTGCTCTTGTACCCATTCAAGATCTCCAGTGAAATTAAATAGTTATCCCTTAAACTTTTCTCTTTGATTGGGTAGGATCAATAGTTAGCTTAAACACTTCCTTCATTCTTTAAGTAATAAGTTTGGATATAACATAGACAATGTGGCAACAGATATAGGCCTAATCTCATTAATAGAGTCAACATTTAGCACTTTAAGAGTGAAGCACAAAAAGGTTCTATTCCACTCCCTAAGTAATTTATCCCTGTCGAAGAACTCTAAAGTGAGTTTTATAATCTTCTGGCCTGTTAAACTCTAAGTTTACTGAAAGAAGTAAGCACTTAATGCCTCACTACTAAGTGCCTTATCAAGTTTCATGTCAAATACCACCTTCCTAAAGTCCAAGGCTCTAAAAGGTTTAACCAGCTTTATCTTTGTTGAGGAGAGACCAAGTTTGAGATGATCTCCTTTAATAAATCCAAATAGCCTTAGTTGCTTTTAGGGGAACCTAATATGCTTTTGAAATGTTATAGTTACTTGATTTCCCTTTATCCATTAATCACCTCTCCATTATTCTTCAGAAAGCATAGTTTATCAATGTTCTTTTTACTCAAGACTGAGTTATAAAAGAACTTCATGATTTTATCTGCATCCTTCATCTAACATATTTTTACCCTCTGCCCCATTAACGAATAGTATTCTCTAGTGACTGGGAGCATTTGATCAAAGCCACATTCTCATCATTCTTCCTTTACTTTGTGGATGCATCCTTTTGTATCATTCACTCTTTCCTTATGCATCAATTTAAGTTGTATCATTCACTTTTTTCCTTATGCATCAATTTAATTTGATTGTTAATAGCCTGAAGCTTTCATTAAAAAAAGCTTCATCACTTATTACTTACCTTATTAGGCGATTATCGTCTTGTTTGTTGTTTTAGGTGAAGAAACCTCTATAATAATTTAAGTCAGTTAGAGCTACATTTTTTAAGCACTTACCTAGCTTCCCATTATCACTTTTCTTATTCAAATTATCTCCTTCAACTTCCTAAATGAGGAACATATGATTAAAGTACTTTAATGTAATCTAAAGAGACCTTATAAATTCACTAATGGCGTTCAATTCCCTCTATAGATCTTCTTTTTTAATCTTAAATTAGATATATAAATTAAGATTTTTTTAACCAACACTTAGAAATTAACTAAAGACATAATAATGTGCATATATTGATCAAATATGACAATTTGACAAACATTCACCTTTTCACAGTCATAAGTGATGATAATATGCCCATTACAATAAGCTTGGTGATTGGAAATAAGGTTCCAACCCTTATCAAGAATCCATTATTAATTTTTTATTTTATTTGCCTTGATTCTTGTCTCCAAAAGTCTTAGCATATATGATTTTTTTTATAATAGAAAGTCATTCACCATTTGTTATTTCTTAAGGCAATTTATGTCGCTTATGTTCTAAGCAATGATAATAAGGAAGAAGATAGGCCCTAAGGCCTCTTCTTTTTAGGTTTTTTCTTCTTATAGTATTGTCTTCCATAAACTTTCCCATATCGTTAACAAGGTTTTGCTCATCTTTAGATATAGAAGTGTCTACCTTAGGGCTAAGAAAATCCTCTTTGCCTATATCCATTAATTCATGGTCAAGTGTATTTCCCCTTCCACATATTCAATGCCTTAATGTTTGAAGTGTTATCTTTTATCAATTATTTGGGTTAAATTTCTCTATCACTCTTCTTTAAGCACTGACTCATACCGGTGGATTGATTACAACAACAACAACAACTTCCTTTATGCAATACCCTAGCACTTACCTATTACCAACTTCTTATTTTGCTAGACATTTGAAGTTTGCATTATTTAGCAGTAACTCTGTATACTTACTTTTCATTTCCTTTCTCTTTATTCCATTTCACCTTTTCCTTATCCTTTGCTATAGATGGTTCCCATTAATAAACCAACCTTATTTTTAAGTTTTTCACCATCTTCAAAGAGTCTTTTGATTTTAATAAAGTCTAGGAGTTCCATTTCAATTCCCAACTTTAAGCAATCTTTTACAAAAACTAATTTGCTTAACCCCAACATTAGTCTCATCTAAGTATAAAGGTTTACCCAATGAGCTAGACAGACAACTCAATTTAGAAGTGGACCAATATTGAAATAGTATAAATATGAAAAAAAAATTTACCCACAAAGTTCTGCTCTTCATGTTTTTTTTTTCCAAAGCCATATCTGGTCTCCCCCTCTATACAACAATGGTTTCCTTTGTATATGCTAGAGACCCATATTCAACACTTTCTTTAGTTAGCTTCTATTATGAATCTGAAGATGAAAATGTCCTCTTCAATTATCAATGAAGTCCTCAAGTCATGTTTGCTCTAGTATTTTTTTTACCCACTTCCTAACTAGTGGAAAAGGAAGTCTCTTTTGTTTAAAATATCCCACTAGTGTGTAACTCCATCTTTAAGCCTTGACTTTCAAAATTTTCAAAAAGGCATTGACCATACTAATCTCTCGATATATGAAACTAGGAACAAAATATGAGTTTCTCCTAAGTTGCTTGTCTCCCCATAACTTGTTTATATGATTTGCTCATCTTACATGTTTTTAAAGGGGAAAATATTGCATATTCCTTAGCAATTAATCCTTCTCCTATTGTAAGAGGGATCATGGCAAGAGAATTATTCTTAGTGATAGTTCACTTCTAGATAGCTCAATCTAGAAGTAAACTGGTACTCAAATAGTATACTATGAAAATTCACCCATAAAGTTTTGTTCTTCATATTACCTTTTTCCAAAGCCATACCCAATCCCGACCTCTGTAACAACAATGGCTTCCTTTCACTATGCTAGAGATCCATCTCCAACAATTTATTTATTTGCTTTTTGTTGTGAATCTGAAGAGGAAAATTCCCTCTTCATTTATCAATAAGGTCCACAAACTATGTATGCTTTAGTATTCCTTCACCCACTTAATAACTAATAGGAAAGGAGGTCTCTTTTCTATAAAATATTCCACTAATATGTACCTCCATCTTCTAGCCTCAATTTTTAGAATTTTCAGAGGGGGATTGACTATAGTAGTCTCCTCATATATGACATTAGGAATGCATATAAATTTCTCATGACTAGTTTGTTCTCCTATTGTTTGTTTCCATAATCTGCTCATCTCGCTTACTTCTAAGAAGGGAAGCTATTGCACATTCCTCTATAACTAATCGTTCTCCCACTACAAGAGGGATCAAGGCGGGAGAACTATTCTATACCACTCTAACATGCCTTAAAAAGGCTTAACCGGTTGGAGAGGTTGTAGATTTAACACTTCCTCCAACGTCTGGGTGGTAATGGTCACTTATTACCTAAATTGTTAAGGAAGGTGAAGTAAGAATAGGCAAGAAAATTACACTTAATGGTTGTTAGCTGTTAATAGTAACTCTCACGTGAGTTGTTTACATTCTCTCTCCTATTGTTTGCATTATCTTTTGTACTCTTTTTTGCACCATCTTTTACAACAATATGGCATATTGATTAACTAATTTGCTAGATTAGTTAACCAATATCACTTATAATGACTAATTTTTTCTAATTATTGACTTAGGTTCTTTTAGGTATATATATACCATTTATAAGTTATGAAAGGGACCAATATCTCTTGAAAGCTAGTAAAAATGTGGACCATAAGTTTATTAGTATATTGGTCAATACATTGGTTGACCAATGTTATATATTGGTTGACCAATGTAGTCTAAAAGATAGAAATTTCATATATATTGAGTTTGCATCAATATTAATTGATACATTGATTGACCAGTATGCCAAATTATTTTACTAATTGTATAAATCACATATGAGTTGTAAGAAGCTTATTAGGCAAATTAGAAAGTTGATAAGAGTCTCAAGAGGGTAGTGAGTGCATATATACATTACATAATATACTTTAAGCCTTTATTCATTGGTGTGTGTAAAAGAAGTTTTTGAGTAACATAATTATGGAAATTTTGGAAGATTATTTAGTTTACACTTTATTAGGATTCCTCTTAACCTTGAATAAGATTTGTAAAATGTTACTCTTCATTCTTAGACAAAAAATGAAGAGTAAAAAAGTTCTTTTTCTTCCGTCACAAAGAAAATCTTATATAGAAGGTTGCATTTCACCTATTAAAGAAGAAGAAAGTGGATTTCCATATGGTGCTTGAGGAGTGGACATAAGCTAAGGATTATTTGGTTGAATTATGATAAATTAATTTTATATCTCTTTTTCCTATACTCTTCTATTTATTATTGTGATTTTTTGTAATTATTATATATGAATTTGACATTATTATTCATTAGAATAGACAATTTATTCATTAGTTTATAAATAGGGTAAAAATTCAATATGCACATTTGCATTTAGATTGCTAACAAAATTTGAGCAAAGATTTTTATGGCTTAATTTGATTCACTTTTTAGCTAAGGTTGTCGATTCATAAGTAAACCCTATTTCTTTGAAGGTAACAATTATATAGAAAAACTAAGATGAAACACTTTCATTTAACTAAAGCAGTTGATATTTGGAGATTATAAAGAATGGTCCTTATATCCTAATAAGAATTGTAGTTATAGATAAAGTTGAGATTAAATTATCAAAGGATAGAAGTGAGTAGAAAGATAAAGATAAGAAAATCATTGTGCAAAATGATATATATTTTTATTTTATGCTCTTGTATAAATGAATTCAATATGATGTCTATATTTGAAACCTCCCACGTGATATAACACATAGTTGAAATCACATATGAGGACAATACTCAATTAAAAGAGAGTAAATTGAACTTATGAGTGCATCAATATGAGCTAATTAACATAGAGATAAATAAGGAAATTTCTAATATATATACTTGCTTTATTTATATAATTAAACTCTTAAAGGTGTTGGTAAAACCTATACTAATCCTGAATCAGTGAGAAAATTGTTTAGATTTGCAATAAAGGTTTGAGAGGTAAATGTGACAACTATACAAGAAGCCAAAGATTTGAGCACCTTGTCATTAAAAGAACAAGTTGGATCACTCCTCATCTATAAGATACAAATGAATAAGAAGTTGTGTTTAATCATCAAATGATAAGAAAGCTAATGATAGGAAGACCTCTATAAGTGAGCGTAATGAGGACGATATAAAGCTCATCACAAAGAAATTTTGTTAAAAAATTTATTAAAGAAGAAGAGGGACAAATAATTGAATAAGAAGAAGAAAGCACTTAAGGCTGCATATGATAATACTAGTTTGGACAGTCATTAATCTTAATTATATAGATACAAGTATATGCTTTATAACTAATAGTGATAAGGTAGCCTCCTTTTCAAATTATTATAATGATAATAATGATTGTGACATTATTCTTTCATATAATTAGTTATTTGAATATTTAAAAGCCATAAGCATAAAAGGGAAGAAAGTATCTTCCAAGTATAAAAAGGTCCAAAAACTCTTAGATATATACATGATTGAGAATAAAAAATTAAAGTTTGACATACATAACATAATAGAATCTAAACGTGTGGTTCATTAAAGAAGGAGTTTAATTTACTCAAAGAATCATTGTCTAAGTTCACTTTAAAAGTGAAAACCTTCAATATCATGCTTAAAGTCTAAAATAACTCTAATTATAAGCATATAATTGGTTTCACTTATTAAAATGCATTATCCAATACTAAGACAATTTTTATTAGTGGAAAGATTTATATGATGAGCCATTGCTTAAATCATTAAATAAGCATACAGAATTCTATTCTAGACACGAGAAATTTAATGCTCATGCATCAACTTTTAGATCTTAAGGTAAAAAGAAATTTCATATATTTATGTATGGTTAGGCATAAAAAATTATACAGGGTCATATCAAACAAGCATGTAATATTCTTCTCTCTACCTCTCCCTCTCCCTCTCCCTCTCCCTCACACACAAACACATATTTTTGTATATTTATATCTTTTATCATCAAAATAAGATAAAGCAAACTCATTATCATATTTCATTATCTAATAACTTAGAACATATTCACAGTTCTCATAAGTCATATTTATACTAAAAGAGTATGTCATATGTTAAACCATTTGTTGTTATCATATAGGAAGATAAACTTATCCTTATATATCTAAAAGTGAGCATTATATTACTCATATCTTCCGTTAAGATCTAAAAAGACACAAAAGCTATATTCTTATAGGTCTTTCTCACATAGTACTAACACTTTCAATTACATTATGTAATGTGCTTTTTTATGTGAAGATTATGTATATATACATATATATGGAAAATGCTCTTTGAATGAATGTTTATTAAGTAAATCCAAAAGATATAAATTGAAAAAAATTAAGAACTAACTCCTAATGGCCAAATTTATCTGGATACTTATAATATATTAATTTCTTTGCCTTGTGGTTCAATATCAATTAACATCAAATAAATACCAACAATTGATACCACCTGTATGGATATAAAATGAAAAATATCAATGATATATCTAGCAACTAATTTCAAAATAAAACCACAAAGACCCTTACATAAGCCAAATAAGAAAATTGTTATCAAAAGACCAATTATTGAACCAAGTAAGGAAGAAAAGGATACAACCATTGATATATATATATCAATATAACCATTTATATATATATATCAATGGTTGTATCCTTTTCTTCCTTACTTGGTTCAATAATTGGCCGTTTGATAACAATTTTCTTATATATATATAAAAGTAACCTAGTTAGTTTTATATTGAAAATATTTGATCATATATATTTATTATGGATATTTAAGAGGAGAGGGCATTTTCGCATATACCTGGGTGAGAAAGATAGATTAATTTTAAAATTGGTATATGAAAATTATAAGAATTGCTCTTTGATTTACAAATTCTTTGAATGCCCTATTTGCCCATTTGATAGTTTTTTGAAAAGGGAGAGAGGGAAGCTAGTTGTTTTTCTCTTTTGATGCTTATAAATTTAAATATCACAAGTCCTTTAATTATTGAAAAAAAGGGGGATAGAATGATGATATTGAAACTTGATCATTTCATAATATATGAATTAAAGGAGAGCATGCATTATATATTCCTTTAACATAAAGAAAACTTATTTAATATCATTTATATTCTCTAATATCACTAAATATTTTATCGTAAAAATGTCAGATTATTGAACCAACTAAGGTTTTGACACATAATTTTGATGATAACAAAGCACGATACTAATAATGTTTTCCATCCTTAGTGATATTAGCAAGTTAATATGTGAGTTATCAAGTTCAATGGAATAGTCAAGCAAAAGAGACAATTGAATTAATTGACCAGTCAAAAGATAATGAAAATGGACAAGTGGAGAATTTATGTAATTTAAGTAAAGAACTAAGAATAAGGATGATTCAAGCATACTAAGACTTAAGCAAATCATTATAATACCTTCTGTAACTTTATTTTGGTCATTTCAACAAATTAGGGGCTCAATCACTATATAATAATAAGGTACAATACCTAAATTTGTTCATAACCAAGAGAAAATTTGTTTTGATCTTTAAAGAAAATTTTAAGGAACTTTTGAAAATTTTTTAAATAAATTTTTTTTAAAGAATATGTTTTAATCTTTAAAAGAACTTTAAAATTTTTGGGAAACTTACTTCTGGGCATGATGGACTACTATATACATGTAGTCAATAAATGTATCTTGAAAGATAGTAAAAATGTATACTATGAGTTTGTTGATACATTGGTTGATATATCAATGTATGAATGATCGATCAATCTAGTAACGAAATTTAAAAGCTTGATGTGCCAAAAGTTTGCTTTTATATTAGTTGACCAATACACTAGTTTGGTTGACCAACATTGCTGCTACTAATTATCAGAACAATAGCTTTGTTTCCATCGACCAATTTAGGTTGTTTTGAGTATAAATAGACTATATATGAGTTTAAGAAAGTTGTTGTTTCTAAGGTACTAAGACCTTGAAAGGCTAAAGAGTGTATATGTACATTACCTAACATATTTTAAGTCTTTATTTATTGGTATGAGCAAGAGGAAAAAAAATTAGTTGTATAATTAGGACAATTAGGGAGATTGCTTAGGATACATTTTATGAGGGTTCTTTTTTATCTTCAGCAAGACTTGTAAAGGATTACTCTTCATACGTGCAAAAGCAAAAAGATGGTAAGGGTTCCTCTTCACTTATGATAAAGAAGATATTATACAATGGGTTGTTTGTCACCTATTAAACGAAGAAGATAGTGAATTCTTAAGTAAAACTTGGGGAATGAACATAGGTCAAGGGTTATTTCACCAAACCATTATAAATCAATTGTTTTCTTTACTCTCTTTTACTTATTATTATGATTGTTTTGTTATTATTACATGATAATTATTCGTAATCATTCATCATAATAGACAGTACATTCATTAGTTTACAAATAAGAAAAAAAATGAATACACATAAGTCACCTTCCTCTTATGTTTCATCCAGGGATTAACACTTCTAAAGTTATTGTAAAACTAATGCTAGACTAATTTGAATAAAAATGAATAAAGTCACCTCCAAAGTACTTAAGTTTCATGTCACTTGTTCTATCAATAATAAGCATTCCTGAAGTGTTTGCAATAAGTTTTACATGTTTGGCTAACCAAAAGGGAATCTTTAGATTATTGCTAAACTATATTTCTAAATAGCTGGGATTTGACTTAAGAGAACCAAATTATAAGAATCTTATTTTGAAGAACTCATTTTTCAAAAAAAAAAGGGTATTAAAATAAGTCAAGACATCGTTATGATAGAGGGTACCTACTCTTAAAGCATCAGAGGAGGTGGTGGTGGTGTAGTCCATGGCTAATAAGCGAATGGGTTAAGGAATTGGAAGAGATATAAAGGACAAAATATAATATTTTAATTATTTTAATAATTAAAATTATTATAAAATTAAGATTTTTAAATTTAAGCTTTAAAAAATCTATGTAATTATTTATTAGGTCCAAGTTGTTCAATTAGTAGGCCACATTAGATAGGTTAATAGGCTAGTAACAAAGACCTAATGAAAAAGTTAGGTTTTAGGGTGCAAATAATAATATTTTGTAAATACCAAGGGTACAAATAGTACTATTTTATAAATACTAAGGTACTAAATAATACCAAAGGTAATAAAAAGGGCTAAATTAGACTTTTTGTGAAACATTGAGTTATTTGTGTATTTGAACAAATAATTATTGTAATGATCATATAACCTCACACTTAAATATTTAAGCTACATCAAATATGAAACATTATACATGATACAACTAAAATTTTTAGTTGTATAATTATGAGAATTAGGAAGATTGCTTAGGATACATTTTGTGAGGATTCTTTTTTAATTATCTTGAACAAGATTTTAAAAAGGTCACTCTTCATCCATGCAAATGCAAAAAGATGATATAGGTTCTTCTTTACCCATGATAAAGAAGATAATATACAGAGGATTGTTTTTCACCTATTAAGCGAATTCTTAAGAAAAACTTAGGGAATGAACATATGTCAAGGGTTATTTCACCAGCCCATTACCATGTCCTTCCACTAAAATGGTTGGAATGCCTGGATACTTATTCTAGTATATAGAGCACGGAACATATAAAATGGATTATGAAGTATTAGAACTATGATTCATATTAAATATTTAGATTCCGCAACTAAATTTTAAAAATTTTCAAAGCGTTAGAAGGTATAAATTGAAAGATTTTTCTTCATTTAATCTTTTGTCTATGCATAGTCGTCCCATTTGATCAAATTGGGATGTCCAGTTGTTTAGTTGACCTGTGCATATTCGAACAATCTCAACCAAGGGTTGACCAGGATAATTAGACAATTCTTGATAACCCCTTTGGATAAATGCTCTGTCAAATTTGTTTCTTTCTCTACACTCTTTTATTTATTATTACGATTACTTTGTTATCATTTTAATAAAAACTCATTCACGTTAGAATAACTAATATGATTGACAATCTATACGTTGTGTATAACTGGAATATTATATAATAAAATGAAAAAGTTGAGTTCTATAAAAAGATCATTAAAAAAATTAGTTAAATTATTTTAATTTTATTAATATTTAAGTAATTATAATGTGTTGTTAGACATCTTTATTAAATTAGATATTAAAGATAAATTTAATTATTGTAATTAAAGTGATCGTAAAGATTATATATAATTATAAGAATGTTAGTAAGTCACAGTGATGCTTGAATCCTAAGAGTCCACGAGAAAAATCTGAAGCCCTACACGCATTTGAACTTTAAGCATGCTCAAAAAGTCTGCACTCATTTATTAGACTATATCTGAACTTTCTAGACTTAAACAAGCTTGAATTAACCCATTTTTACTTTAAATCATAATTGCGAAAAGTCAGAAAGGAGGGGACAAGATAATTATGACTTAAACAATATTATAAAAATGAAAATAATAGTTTATAAAATATAACAATTAAAATATATATAGAAAAAATCAAATCACATGAGATTTAATTATATT
Source organism: Erythroxylum areolatum (assembly GCA_024520975.1). Taxonomy (NCBI): domain Eukaryota; kingdom Viridiplantae; phylum Streptophyta; class Magnoliopsida; order Malpighiales; family Erythroxylaceae; genus Erythroxylum; species Erythroxylum areolatum. The sequence continues at coordinate 13,064,201 of JANIJH010000223.1, read as the reverse complement.
TAATCATAATTTATATTTGTTAAAATTAATGAATCACACGTAACAAATAATTAAAAAATGTAAAATTAGGGTGAGCTATATTTACATGGGACTATGGTCTTTCTTTTTTTTTTTTGGTGAAGAAGATATACGGCAAGAGAGCCTAAAGCCTCAAGATCGCTACAGATAAAACATCATTATGTAGAAATTGCCAAATACCCGAAATAGGCATCTCTTATAAATAGGGGTGAGCATTATTCGGACCGGGCCGGGTTAATTCGGGTAAAGAAATTACCTAATTCGGGTAATTCGGGCCGGGCCGGATATTACCCGAATTATTTTCGTGCCGGGACGGATAACTCCGAAAAAATTCGAGCCGACCCGATTACCCGAATTAGGTTTAAAAAAATTATAAAATAGGGTAATTAGGATAATTCGGGTAAATCGAGCCGGGATAATTCGGGTAAATCGGGTAAATCAGGCCGAGTAAATAAGTAATTCGGGTAAATCGAGCCGGGTAATTTCAGGTAATTAAAAGTTCGGGTTCGGGCCAGGTAAGAGAAAAAATTTCGGGTAATTCGGGCTAGGCCCGAACAGTAAAAATCCGGCCCGAACTATCCAAATGCTCACCCCTACTTATAAATGCCAATGCTGCAAAGATGAAGAGCCTAATTTTACTAGATAATCAGCACATCGGTTACCTTCTTTTAGAGTATGGGCAATAGAACAGTCTCAATTCTTTCTTAAATAAAATGTAATATCCTCAACAAGTGTCAAATAAGGATGGGATTGAGGGCATTCCCGAGTAACTAACTTGACAGCTTCTAGGGAGTCTGATTCCAACAAAACCTTTATAAGTCCACACTCTCATGCTAAAAACACTATGTGGTAAATAGCCTGAAACTATGCCAGCATATTGGTAGCACAACCAAGAAAACTCGAGAAACCAAGGATTCGGTTACCAAACTCATTCCTCTCTGGACCACCAAATCCTGCTTTAGGATTTCCATAGGAACTCTTTAATATAACCGGTAGGATACATGGCAGCTATCTACATCTCCCTGTTTCGCCGGTGAATTGAAGTACGTTCAATAGGTTACAAAATCATGTGAGGTCAAACAACTAACAAACTATAGCACGTCGACTAGGAGATGAGTGACTAGGTATCAATAGTAGAGATGTCACATTCATAATCATCGCTACAAGCCCACATTTTCTTTGTTATTTATTTTTTAAATGTCTAAATAAGATATGAAATACTTTCATAAATACTTTGAATAATAAAATAAAATTGTAAAAATAATACCAAAAATGCATCAAATTGAAGGAGTAAGTTACCTAATGGCAATAACGTGGGCATGAAAAGGTGTCAAAAGTTTCAACCTGAAGCAATTGACCCTAACTCAACGTCCACGTTACTCGCAATCACGATAAAGACTCTTTGATTTTTCATAACTTAGAGCTTTGAATGGTCCATGTCCCTTACCATATACTTATAATGACTCTTTAATTTTTCACAACTTAGAAATAAAAGAGCTTTGAATGGTCCATCCCTTACCATATACAACTTATAATGCAAGCGACAGCCACAGCATTGGGGACCACTCCAAGCTTTTGTAGGCTGATTATATACTTCCAAAGCCAGTTCTTGTACTAAAAGCGAAAGGGAATATGTAGAAAGGTTGCTTTTGAACCTCTCATGCCTTAGAGAAGACATAAACAGCAATACTACAGATGATTCTTATCTGTCTCTTCATTGGCCTTCCTTATACTTCATAACCCAACAACCTTTTTTTTTTTATATAAGTATCGAGTCAGATCATACAGAAACTTAAGCAGATAAAAAGTGGGATATCCCAAAAGTCCATTCTGACACTAATGGCTTCCTTTAAGTTGTCCTCACATCTTCTTCTTCTTCTTTCTCTCTTTCTTTTGTTGGTAGTCAACTCAGCCAGTAGAGTGATCCGCAGAGAAGATACTGATGATGAATTGAAGCTAAGTGAAGAAGTTCTAGGTCAACAAGAGGCAGACAGAGTGATCAGACTCCCGGGGCAGCCTAAAGTTGATTTCAAGCACTATGCAGGCTATGTTACAGTGAACGTAACTCATGGAAGAGCACTCTTTTATTGGTTCTTTGAAGCTACCAAGAACCCAAAAGAAAAACCTGTTCTTTTATGGCTGAATGGAGGTATGTCTTCATACTTGTTTTACTATAGAAACGAATCATTTCTGCTATAAATTAGTACATGAATTCCTTCCTACATGTGTCATTTTCGGTCATGCATTCTTATTAGTTACGAGAATCCCTTGCCTTGTGACCTTGAAACTTTCTGTCTGTGGTCGCATCACCAAACTTGTAAAAGTGATATAATACTAAAGAGACACTGGAAGGGGAAGACCATATACATCTGTATATAGAAGATAAAAACACTTTATCATACGTAGAAGGAACTAAAGTTGACCATAAAACATAAAGAAGGAAGGGGATTGGAGACTATCAAGAGAACAAATAATTTACTTTGAAAGAGTATGATAGCTAAGTATCATAATGACCTCTAAACAAGCTTCCAAGACTATTCTTAACAATGGATCCCTTTGAATATTTGGGTCAACAGAGGGGCTAGAGGAGAGTGTAAGGTATCTAAAGAGTAGGAAGATGACAGAATGGTATAAAAGCTTTGGACTACATGATGAGTTGGGTTGTGTCGTATTAGGAGGAATAATTCATCAGCAAGACAAGACACCCACATGGGTAGATGCCACGCTGGTCTATTCCAAATTCAGTTGCAATTAAGCTCCACCTACTTCTTTCTTAATTAATGCTTACATACAATAATTTAAATAGAACACTCACAAGCTTAGCTTAGTTACATCCTAAGTGGGAGAACCAACATTCAGATTTAGAGGTACTTCTCTAGCATTCATTGATACCATGAAACATTTATACTTGGCATACAATTGAGGGAATCAATTGGCATTTGAAGGGGAGGTTCAAGAAACATTAACACTTGACATACATTTGAGGGAATTCACTGAAAATTGAAAAGGATGTACTTTATAATTTAAGGAGATTCTGAACAACCTCCTTTTAATTAGGAGTAAAACTGCTTATTATTAAATCTTTAAAAAGTTATAATTAGAATCTTTAAAAGTAAGCGGGTATCTTGTTTTGGGGATAGAATCCTCGGTTTAATTTTATGATGTCTTATTCTATCTCATAAATCTCAACCATTCATTTATACGGGACTCACATTTATTTATGCGGAATTCACGCGAGACTCACATAAATAAATGACTTAGATTTATGGGACACAATAAAATATCATAAAATTGGATAGGAAATCTCAACTCCTTGTTTTTGATATACTAAGAAAGAAAGTCAAATCCTGTCTTTCAAAAGAAGTCAACTACTTTCTCTTTTTACACGTTACTGATGAGGCAACGTGGTGTGGTGGAGGAGAGCTAATTAGTTTAAGTGATGAAGGGTGGTACAAAGGGGACCAGCCTACAGCCCTTTGTTTCCTTTGGTCTCTCTTGTCCCTGTCAAGCGTGCAACGGCGTCGTTGACGAATTCTTTCTCTTCTTTTTTCTTTTTAATTTTAATTTTAATTTCGCTTATTATTTGCGCATGCTTTGGCCTCCCTCTTTTGGTTTTATTTACCTTTTGGTCAGTGGGTATAGTCTCCAGTACAATGTTTAAAAAATTCAACCATTTGACGGATTAATTTTAAAAATTTTAAATCAATTAATTTTATGATTCGGTTATTAAATTTTCAGTCTGATTTATTTTTTAAAAAATTATTGTTAAAAATAAATTAATTTATTAATAAATAGGTTAGTTTTAGTAAATTAATACATTCTTATAAATTAAATTAAATTAATTAATTTTTTATTTAATAACCTTTTTAATTAAAATTTAAATTATTCAATAAATGAGAACAATCTTATTTAATTATATTTTAAATTTTTAAATTTTATTTATTAATACCAGTTAAGCCTTTTAATTCTTAAATATCTTATATTATCATTTTAAATTTCGATCTATTTTTTAAAAGATAGATTAAAATCATACCTAGCCTCTATTTAGTTAGACTTATATTAGTATAATTTTTGTTAGTAGAGTTTTTTTTAAATCTTTTCTGAGAAAAACTTTTCTAAAAAGTCAATTGACTGTTTGGTTGTCATTTAAAAAAGAGTTTTTTTTTAAAACTTCGTATAATAAATTGTTTAGTAACATAAAAATAAAAAATACTTTTAATCTTAACTATATTTTATTTTATAATAAAAATTATTTATGCATATAAATATTATTTAAAGTATATTAAACAATATGTAAAGGACAATATATTAATTATTATATAATTTTAAATCAAATGAAACATAAATGAAAATATATCTAATCAAATATTTTATATGGATTATAACATAAATAAAACTAATATTAAAAATAAATATTAAAACATATAAAAAAAGTCAAATAATATTATATAAATTTTAAAATAAATGTGAAGATAAATTTATAGATATTATGATAATTATGTGTAAAATATAAAGATAAAAGGGACTAAAAAATATGTTCATTAATTGATCTGAAAAATCTATCTGAAAAAGTACTTTTTTTATAAACTCCAAATTTGAGAGCTTCTTAAAAAGCTGTATTTTAACTACCAAAAAAGTCATACCTATTTAAAAAGTCCTTTCTATTTTACTGTACAACCAAACACTTTTTTTATTAAAAAAACTTTTATAATAAAAAAAAAAGTAATTGTTATCCTCCCAAAAACCCATCCAATTGGGAATTACAAGTCAAAAGAAAGTTACTCTCGAGTACTTGAAAATAATGTCTCGTCAGTCGTCACCCTCGCTTCTCATGCCTAATAAAGGATATTGTACGATTGTGTAAAGCCTACTGTTTTATTGGAATTCAATGAGAGAAGAGGATCCATGTGAAAAAGCTTAACTCAACAGTGTTGGGCTTTATTATAATCAAAAAGTAAGAGGAGATAATAACTCAGTTGTCCTTAATCTATAGCTTTTGTTGTTGAAATATGAACATGGTATGATCAGGTCCAGGCTGCTCATCAATTGGATATGGAGAAGCAGAGGAGTTGGGACCTTTCTTTCCTCAGAAAGGAGAACAAAAGCTTAAGTTCAATCCTTACACCTGGAACAAAGGTTTATAGATAAAACTTCATGATTTCTTTTTCACTTAAATGCAATTACTAAGTCCAACCACATCACTTAAAACTTATTGTTAAGAAGGGGAAAAAAAAGGTACTTACGTTTTAGTTTCTGACGTTGTTTTCCATTTTCCAGCGGCAAATCTGTTGTTTGTTGAATCTCCTGTTGGGGTTGGATATTCCTACAGCAATACCAGCAGAGACATCAAAGAACTTGGTGACACTGTTACAGGTAACATATATACATACATACACGTAGTAATACATCTCTACATTCTTCACTACTCTTAGTCTCATTAACTAATTTTCTGATTTAGCTGAAGATGCATACAAGTTTCTTGTCAACTGGTTTGAAAGATTTCCCCAGTATAAGTCTCATGACTTTTACATTTCTGGAGAAAGCTATGCAGGTTCTCATTAAACTCCCCACCTTCCTTTGCTTTCTTCAATTGACATACCTGATGGTAAACCCTTTTTTTTTCATATTTAGGACACTACGTTCCCCAGCTTGCTGAGGTCATTTATGATCAGAATAAGATAGCTCCCAAGAAGCATCATATAAATTTAAAGGGTTTTATGGTAAGTTTCTTTTCTATCAAGAACATAACTTTTCAGTTGGTCAGCTGAAATCACATTTGTTTCAGGTTTACCTGAGATTGATTTGTGAGAAAGAGGCTGACATTCTCCAGTAATTCTGAAAGAAACAAAAGCAATCCAAATAAATAGAAAGGAAAACTTCGTGTCAGTAAGAAAAATATATTTAGGAACTCAGTTGAGGAACAAGAGCTCCATCTTACTGCGTGCTTTGGTGAGTATTAGTAGGGAAAAAACGAGAAGCCTTCCCTGTGATCAGCAAAGAAGCCAAGTGAAAGAAAAGCTAAACTCACTTTGGCAAACCACAATTATAATTATATATTTTTTAAAAAATATGGTTGCATTTGCACTACAATGCAGATTGGAAATGCATTGCTGGATGACGAAACAGACCAAAGGGGCATGATAGACTACGCATGGGATCATGCTGTAATATCTGATCGTGTATACCAAAATGTTAAAAGCCAATGCAACTTCAGCCAAGACCATCTATCTGATGCATGCAACAAAGCCCTCAATGATTACTTTGCTGTGTATCATATTATTGACATGTACAGTTTATATGTACCCCGCTGTGAGAAATACAATTCCAGCACCGCCAGGACCAGACAACTTCCAGTCGTTCACGGCACTGCTCCACATTTATTCTCAACATTCGTAAGTTCTGAACACTTCCTTGAAACTTCTCACATTAATGTTCCATATATAATGCACATAATTGAAAACACATAGAGTATGTTGAAAAGCCATTGGAAACCAAAAACAAAAAATGGAGATTTAAACCTTCTCCACAAGGATTCGGCCTTCGATCATCATTATATTTTCTGGCGAGCAACGAAAAGAACGAAGCATGTAGAGAATCAATTTATGATAATTAGAAGAAAAAGGTGCAAGGAAAATTTCAGCAAAAGTTAGTTATTGAACCCATCATGTCTTGGCCTATACTTCTGTTTCTTGATACCTAATGATGTGACCCAATCCGAAGATAGGAATGCATATCAAAAACATTGATTACTATGTGAATCTAAGGGAGCATTCTGAAGATACTGATGCTACCTAATACCTTACTAAAAAGGCAATTCAAATTCTGGCAGGAAGGATGGAACAGGAAACCTGCAGGTTATGATCCTTGTGCATCACACTATACTGAGACATATATGAACAGGCCAGATGTTCAGGAAGCTCTGCATGCTAATGCCACAAAAATTCCATATGCATGGACTCACTGCAGGTACCAACTTATGTATATATGCATTCACTATTCAATATACTTTGTCTACCAAATGATCAAAAGATGCATACCCTCTTTATATGTGATCTTCTTGATTATCAAGCTATACAATCAAAGTCCCATCTTTCCCTATCATGCCCAACTGAGATTGCTCTAAACTTCTTGGGATATGACTAATTTTCCTGCAGTGATAACA
>JANIJH010000223.1:12961995-12980007 GCA_024520975.1 Erythroxylum areolatum | reverse complement strand
TTTAGTTGTTGTTATGATGATAAATCTTTTTGTGCATCCATTTGTTAACCATAACCTGTTCCACATTCCTGCTGTTTGACCTTAACTTCCTGCTGAAGTTTTGTCCATTGAGGCTTTACTAACTGCCTTCGACTTGATTAGACAGATCTACAATTCAAATATCCTTTTATGATTTTTTAGGTTTTCCAAACAACTGCAGTTGGTCTAGGGCAATCTACTTGCGTAGGTATTGGTGGTGACCCGTTCAATGGAACAAATTTTGTTGATTGCATCACCAAGTTTCTTGCAGATCCTCAGACGGAAGGTAAGCATCTCACCCCCTTGCTTTTATAATCTTCTTTGGACTTTCTAATCTTTTAAGTTGGAATATTATATTTTCTGAAACAGAATAAATTGATGCATGCATGGTTCTCTGGTTTTCTTCTTAATAAAGATGCACAGTTCCTGATGCTGCAAGTTTTGAAGTTTTGTGATCAATGTTACATTCTTCATAGGTTGGCATGGAGGTATCTGCTATGTGCAACATGTATAGATATGCACTGATATAATAAGTCCTTTAGTATCTACATAGCCTTGGAGGTTTTCAGATATGCATATGTGTTGCATTTGAAATCTGCATTTAAGGTTCTGTTGTGATTCCCAGTGCTTTGTAAGTGTTCATTTTGTCAATGTGGAGACTATTTTCTGGTTTTTCAACTCGTGGATTTGCAATGATAGAATGCACATTCCATCTTATTGAATTTCCTGTAGTTGGTCAATAACATTTATGCTCAATTTACAAACTAAAACTATTGCAGTACTGAAATCCTCTTATAGTGATTAAAGAAAGCACAGTTGGCTGAATTGTGGGAGGGATCCTAATGAAATCAATCTCTTTTTCATGGTAACTTGTGCTTTCTGAAATCAGATCTCCGAACCAAGATCCCTGAAAGCAGAGTTACCAACGTGCTTCCAATAGAACCATTATCCTTATCAACTTCTTTGTCAAATTGACTTGATAACTTTAAAATGGTTCCCCATCATTGCTACAATTTCTGTATAGGTGTTCAGGATCCTCCAAGATAATGGAGAATAATGTTTTCTTGCAATTTCAGATCACTTCTCGTGTTACCAAAATGTGAAATTTTGCAACATTGTGGCATTTCTTCTACTTTTTTTCCTTAAAAATATGATAAATAATGTCTCTTTAAGTTATAAATAGTATAGCTGTATTTTAAAAGTGCATATGTTGAGCTATCTCTAACATATGAAATCATGATAACCTTTCCTTTCTTCATTTTTTCTAATTTTCTGCTTAATTAAATTATTACCCGTCAAGTTACTCAATGGAAGGATTTGGTTAGGACAGTTTGAACTTAAAGCAGGCGTAAACACAAGCTTGAGTCTGGTTATGTGAATTGGATTGCAGGTATCATTCTCATTGGTGAGATAGGAGGTACCGCAGAGGAAGATGCTGCTGCCTTAATTAAGGTATACAATTCAATATTATAATATATTTATGGATAATCAATGGAAGGAAGTCAGCATATTCAACTCTGTAAGAGAGGGAGAAGTGCAGTTAACAAACTTCTTAAAAAGTATTGAACCGTTCTTTTAAGTTTAATTTTCTAATCTGTGGGCTACTTAAGTATAATTGTAAAATATCAACAGTCTTTTGAAAAATAAATTATTTGATATGTTGAATGAAGCTGCCGTTCTTCAAACTTTTCAAGGTTTAGCATAGAGTTTCTTTATTTTCAAAGGGATGAGCTGCTCAGTATCTGGTATTTTGCAACTGGAACAGGAAAGTAGAACTGACAAGCCTGTTGTTGCATTCATAGCTGGACTTACTGCTCCACCCGGTCGTCGTATGGGTCATGCTGGAGGTACTATCTTGGGGTCTCACTTTATAATTTTGTTTCCATATTTCATTCTTCACAGTTGGTATGAGACACTACTTACTTGGGAGTAGTCAATAATCATACCACAGTTGACATAACTATTTAGAGCATAACTTCTACATATATGCCGCAGTTTCAGAACGTAGTGTAGACTTGTGAGCATTTATCTGTGTTCAAGTGCTTTGAGTGATGGTTGATCATGACTTCGCTTTTGTTTCCTTCAGAATTATCATAGATGTACTTAGTAACTGTTATTTTGCACTTGCAGCTATTGTATCTGGGGGGAAGGGTACTGCCCAGGACAAAATCAAGACCCTAAGGGAAGCTGGTGTGACAGTGGTTGAATCTCCAGCGAAGATTGGTACTGCCATGTATGATGTGTTCAAAAAGAGGGGAATGGTGAATTAGTTCCAGCTCAATCAAAAAATGAGATTCTTGTCGTTCATTCAATTGTTCCTTCCTTTTTCTATAGACTTTTTTGGAAACCAACCTCAGTTTTTGATTGATGGGCTTCTGATGCTTGGCCCTCCTTAGACTTACTGCAAGTGTAACCTGCAGCTCTGGCTAGGGTTTTTTTTTTTTTTTTTTCCATTGATTCAGAATTTGAAATAATTGTTGAACTGATGATGCAGATTGTTTATTTCAGAATCTGATACACAGATTTACTGCAGTTGTCCAATTGATGCGCCAAATACTACACATGATGAAATGAGTTTATATTATTCTCTTCATATGTCTTACTGCCTTAGAAGACCCTGATATGTTTTCTAATATTAATTTTAGTTAATGAATGTGTGTAGAAAATATTTAAATAGAAACTATTAATAACCACAAGTATATAAAAATTAGGATTAATTATTTAAAAAAATTTAAACTTTCGTCAATTTTTAAGTTATAACTCAAAATTTTGAAAGTAGTAATAAAAGGTTCAAATTTTTAATTTTTTAAATTTTAGTTTGACTTTAGTTTGACTGTTATCTTTATTAACGCGACACTGTGATTCTCATTAATTAGACATGTCAATGTAATAAGGTAGCTAAAGCTATAAATCTTAAGCTTTAATGAATCGAGCATGTTCATGAACATGGCAATGGTACTGTCACCTGCAATCAAGTTAAAAAATAAATGAATTTTCATTAATACAAATTAATGTAGTAGTGGTAAATGGATATCATTCTCACAAGTAATTTTAACAGTAAAAAATTTACTAGTTCAAAACTAAAATAAAGTAACGAGAGGGGGTTTGTAATTCACGAAAAAAATTAAGAATGTAGAAATAACAAAAATATGAAATTAGCAAAAGTAATTGGATCTGAAAATTTATTAGAAAAAAACCTTGATTTCGAGTCACTGATGTTATTACACTAAAATGGATCTTCGATATAAAATTTCAGTTCATTAATAAAAAATCATTGGGGGATGTTTTCTCTCAAGTATAAATGACTATAAATATGTATTCTAAGCATTTTTATTAATCAATAACCTAGATACGATCGTAGGTTCAATTGAATAATAGCTTTAAGAACTAAGAAATCAATGAACAAGATAACACATGTACAATATGTAAGTAATCAAGATGAGTATCTTCTTAAAATTTCTAACTTTAATGTAAAGAAGGTAATCCTAATTGCTACTTGTGATTAACAAAATTGAACGTCATATTTTGTTAATTTAGCTATTAAACGAATCAATCCCTAGTTGCGCATCTAGAAATCAATCAATTCAATTAGAAAAAGTAAGTCGAAAGATACTCAATGCTCATCAACAAAACAAATTTAATTGAAACATCTCACACATAATAAATGATAACATGGTTCTCCTCAAACAAGAAAAGGATTTTAGCTACTCATAACGGAATTGAAAATCTAAGAAATAACAAAGCATATAATCTCCATCCCTAGTCTTTTCCTAAAGAATACAAAAATCTTTAGAAGAAAAATGCAGAAACGAAAACTAAACTAAGCTGAAAATAAAAATATTGCAGAAAATTCTAAAACTATGCTAACTTAAGGGATAATGTGAATAGTAACATTTCTTCTTCTTTTTTTAATGTCTTCTCGATCCCTTCTTTTTCCATCATCTTATGCAGATCACATATTCTACGTGTTCAGATTGCAAATCTCTAGTAATTTGATCTTCCAAGATTATGAAAATCTCAAACAAATCGGATTTGAATTTGAAGATAGATCTGCAGATTTTTTTCTATCCTTGCACGTGTCCACGCTTAGTCACTGAATTTGTTACCAATATGAAATTTCAGATTTTCTTTGCTTTCCTTTGCCTCTTTTGATTCAATTTCATCTCCGAAGTGTTGAAAATCATCTAAAAATAATTAAGAAACAAATCCATCAATTTTGAATAATAATTTCAACACAATAAAGAAGTTTATATATATACCAAATAAGTGCAAAATGGCAACTTAACAAATTCTCCCATATCAAACCTTTGCTCTCCCTCGAGCAAACATGTCAAACCACTACACTCCATCAATTCATCCTTCATAAGATTAAGTACAAACAATCCATTAACTTGGGCCAGTATGACTTAAGTTGCAACGCATATCATAATCACTTTTTACCGATACAAATAAACAAAGTCAAAACAAGACATCTTTGTTCAAAAGTAAATATGAAACCAAAGTGAATTCTTCTCACAGATTTCTCTCTTACACTCAAGTGTTTAAAGTCAAAGTGTTTCTCTGAAATCTCCCTCTAACATATTGCACTACCATAAGCTTGCAAATTTACCAGCTATCATTCATTTGGATTACATGAGCTAATAGATCATAAGGACTTTATTAAGAGTTGTAATAGGGCTAGGCTCACAGGTGAGATAAAAATGGCAAAAGGTTAATCACAAGAATTCATAAAGTATCAAATAAAAGGGACACCCAAATTAAAATTATGAAATAATCACATGAATACAAAGAACTATAACTACTCATACGAACTAATGCTACTATGTTTTTTTTCTTTTCTGATTCTTTTCTTTTCTGATTCTTTTTCTTTTTCTTTTTTGATTTTTCTTTTTCCCTTTTTTATTTTTTCTTTTTTTACTGGAATAACACTAAAAACAAGGGGAAACAACAAAAACAAGAAAAATTAATAATAGTATAATTTAATAAACACATAAGTAAAAGTACCTATAAAAATATCTCAAAATACAATACAAAACAAAAGTCCCAAATTACTCAATGCTTCATTCAACTTTTGATAGGGTAAGGCTAATGGGGTTTTTAATTTCAATGTAAAGTGATTGATTGAAAAAAAAAGGTTAAAGGCTCAAAAATGTGTGCAAAGGAAAAGTAATTAGGTAGGTCATTTTTAAGCTAAAGGGTTTAAAAATAAGGAAGACCTTAATCATTTCTATATCCCATGTAATCAAACAAATTCAATCCAGTTCAGTGCAAGTTCTGAAGGCAAATATGATTAGAGGAGCATCACACAATTCAAAGAAATAGAATGACATAAAGATGATGTCATTTAAAGCTCAAATTCTGCTCACAGGTTTAACTTAAGAATTCACTTCAATTTCATATATTACCTCATCACTCAAATGTCCAAAAAAATTTATTCTTCCCTCAGTCCCCCTATTTCCCCCTCTTTTTTCCTTCTTCTTCTTTCATTCAGCTTCTCTCACTGTCGATTTTCACTGCAGATTTCACACCTCACTATCAATTTCATACACACTACAATAACCATTCCACATAACACCCATCTTTTAATTTGTCTTCCATCGAAAACATACCCAACCCTAACTTGTGATTTTACTGGTTTTGTTCCTTTCTTTTGCAAATTTCAAGTCTGTGTTTTCACGAATTCAACATAATGCCAAGGAAAAAGAGTGACTCCCGCATATTAGCAACTCCAATACGGTTTGTTGTTGACTTTTTTCCTGCACCGTAACCCACTTCAACCACCGAACGACCTATTACCGGAACCTACACATAGACAATACCAAGTTCAACTACTACCCCAGGACCATCAACACGACAACGGACAAGGAGAGGAAAAGAATTTGCAAACCGAAGCCAGTGGGATACCAGAAGAGGTGGCTGCACATCTTTCAGACTTCCAGAAGATAAGACGCGATTTCAACAACTCAGTGAAAGAAAAATTTATCCCAATAAGTGTATGCTTTCCGACAATGCAAGTTTATGATTTATTTACACAAATGATGGGTCCAATTTGTTGGAGCGTCTTTGCTAGAATTAGTTGCCTTGCATATGTTGAATTAATTAGGAAATTCTATAGCACATTCCAATTTAATTGTAATGAAGAGTTTGATGTGTTCACGAAAGGGATTATTGAATTTCGGTTAATAGGGAAAGAATTTGCATTATCTATTATTGAATTCAATGTCGTTATGGGGTTTGTTTCCAATGATGAAATTGAAATTAAGATATTTATCAATGCTAGATGTGAATATCATGAAGACTTTAATGCATCGGAATTATGGCGTCAATTGTCTGTTGATACTAATCTATATAATGTTAGTATTTCTAAGAGTTCCTTTCTTAGAAATCCTGTTTTTAAAATCATACATCAACTTTTGGCATACAATTTTTTGGGTCATAAAGATGCTGCAGGAGCATTGTCGAAAGTAGAATCCTATTTCCTGTAGTGTATGGATAGGCACATTCCTATGAATTTAGGTTATTAGTTTATAATACAATTTCAATCGGTATTGTATAAGAAATCTAAACCTTTGATCCTTGGTTCCTATATTACACAATTGGCAATTGATTTGGAAGTGTTAGATCTTGATAAAACTGATATGAATGTGGTTTGTGGTATAGAACCGTTGGATTTAAATTGTTTGAGCAGGATGAGAATTGTGGATCTTAGTTGTGGCCACATCACTTTCACAAATCCTGACCCAAGCACTGTTCCCACTACGAGATCATTCGCACCGAGTCGGTTTCCACAGCTGAAACAAGTAGCCACCAACAATCCCAAACCAACTTGGAGGATCGCCTCAGTAGGAGGATCGAACACAAAATACACCGCTTGGAGCACAATTTGATGGCCTATTGAGAGTATGAAGGATTCCAACCTCCATATCCACCAACACCATGATTTCGGCACTTCCAAATAGAAAAGCCATCTTTATCCTTTTCCTTTATACTTGTGCTTCTTTAACATTGAGGACAATGTTGGTTTAGGTGTGGGGGAAAGAATTGGAGTTTTTGTGTCTGACTATTTTTCAATTTTTGTGTGATTTTTGTCGATTTTTGCATGATTGTTGTGTGTTAAACCATAAAGCTTTGTCATATTAGTTTGGATGAGATTGAGTATATGCATGAATTTAAATTGGGCTAAGTGAATCTTAACTGAAATATGTTGATTGATTGCAATAGTTGATCTTATAAACTTAGTCAAAATTAAGTCTACAAGATCAACTATTGCAATCAATCAACATTTTTTATTTAAGATTCACTTAGCCCAATTTAATTTCATGCATATACTCAGTCTCATCCAAATTAATATGACAAAGATTTATGGTTTAACACATAACAATCATGTAAAAATTGACAAAAATCACACAAAAACCAAAAAATAGTCACACAAAAACTCCAATTCTTTCCCTCACGCCTAGACCAACATTATCCTCAATGTTAAAGAAACAAAAATATAAGGGAAAAGGATAAGGTTAACTTCTCTATTTGGAAGTGCTGAAATCATGATGTTGGCGGATGTGGAGGTTGGAATCCTTCATACTCCCAATAGTCTATCAAATTGTGCTCCAAGCGGTGCATTTTGCGTTCGATCCTCCTACTGAGGCAATCCTCCAAATTGGTTTGGGATTGTTAGTGGCTACTTGTTTCAGTTGTGGAAACTTGATTCGGTGCGGATGATCTCGTAGTGGGAAGAGTACTTAGGCCTGGATTTGAGTGAAAGTGATGTGGTCACAGCTAAGATCCACAATTCCCATCCTGCTCAAACAATCTAAATCCAAAGGTTCTATACCACAAGCCACATTCATATCAGTATTATCAAGACCTAACACTTCCAAATTAATTGCCAATTGTGTGATATAGGAACCAGGGATCAAAGGTTTAGATTTCTTATGTAATACCGATTGAAATTGTGTTATAAACCAATAACCTAAATTCACAGGAATATGCCTGTCCATACACCACAGGAAATAGAATTCTACTTTCCACAATGTTCCTACAGCATCTTTATGACCCAAAAAATTGTATGCCAAAAGTCGATGTATGATTTTAAAAATAGGATTTCTAAGAAAGGAACTCTTAGAAATACTAACATTATATGGATTAGTATCAACAGACCATTGACGCCATAATTTCGATGTATTAAAGTCTTCATGATAGTCACATCTAGCATTGATAAACATCTCAGTTTCAATTTCATCATTGGAAACAAACCCCACAGCGACATTGAATTCAGCAATAGATCATGCATATTCTTTCCCCATCAACCGAAATTCAACAATCCCTTTCGTGAACACATCAAACTCTTCATTACAATTAAATTGGAATGTGATATAGAATTCCCTAGTTAATTCAACATATGCAGGGCAACTAATTCTAGCAAAGATACTCCAGCCAATTGGACCCATCATTTGTGTAAATGAATCGTACACTTGTAGTGCTTGAAGAGTGTCGGAAAGTATATACTTACTGGGATAAATTTTTCTTTCACTGAGTTGTTGAAATCGTTTCGTATCTTTTAAAAGTTGGAAAGATGTGCATCCACCACTTCTGATATTCCACTGGCTTCAGTTTTCAACTTCTTTTCCTCTCCTTGTTTGTTGTCATGTTGATGGTCCTGAAGTAGCAGCCGAACTTGGTGCTATCTACATGTGGGTTGTGGTAGTGGGTTGTTCGGTGGTGGAGGAAGGTCAATAGCAAACCTTATTGGAGTTGCTAATCTGCAGGAGTCACTCTTTTTCCTTGGTATTTTGTTGAATCCGTGAAAACACAGACCTGACAGTTGCAAAAGAAAGGAACAAAACCAGTAAAATCAAAAGTTAGGGCTGGGTATGTTTTCGGTGGAAGACAAATTAAAATATGGGTGTTGTGTGGAATGGTTATTGTAGTGTGTATGAAATTGATAGTGAGGTGTGAAATCTTCAGTGAAATTTGACAGTGAGAGAAGTTGAATGAAAGAAGAAGAAGGAAAAGAGAGGGGGAAATAGGGGGACGGTGGGAAGAAGAAAATTTTTCATTTTTTGTTTTTTAAAAATTAAAAGATAAAAATTAAAATTGCAGAATTGAAAATATTAAATTAAATTCCTAACTAAACTGAAATAATCCTAAAAATGAAAATAAAAGAAAACTGCTGAAAAATAAAAAGCATAAACAAACCTGAAAATTTTACGGGTTTCCCCAAATGCGCTTCTTTAAAGTCTTTAACTGGACATGTTTCTTTGCTTACCTGATTAGAAATAGGTTAGAGATACCAACTTTATTTCTTCCACTCGCTCAACCGAAAAGTTCTCATAATATGGCTTCAAGCGATGTCCGTTAACTTTAAATACCTTAGAGGTATCTAAACTCTGAAATCTACCACACCATGAGAAAAAATGTTAGTAACAATAAACGGTTCAAGCCAACGAGATCGTAATTTTCCTGAAAATAACTTAAGCTTCGAATGATAAAGAACTTTTTGTCCGATTGAAAATTGTTTCCTAGAAATCATTTTATCATAGAAAGCTTTAGTTTTTTCCTTATAGATTTTTACATGTTCAAACGCTTCATTACATATCTCCTCTAATTCTTGCAATTGCAATTTCCTATTGTTACCAACTTCTACCTGATCCATAGTCAACAGTTTCATGGCCCAATAAGCTTTATGCTTTATTTCTACAAGTAAATGACAAGGCTTACTGAAAACTAACCTGTAAGGTGACATGCTTATCGAAGTTTTGTACGCAGTTCGGTATGCACACAAAGCATCATCCAATCTTAAGCTCCAATCCTTTCAGTTTGGATTCACCACTTTCTCCGATATGGATTTGATCTCTCTATTGGACACTTTAGCTTGTCCACTTGTCTACAGATGATAGGTGGTAAAGACTTGGTGTGTGATACCACATCTCTTCATTAAAGCTTCAAAAATCTTATTACAGAAATGGGTTCCTCGATCACTAACAATAGCTCGAGGCATTCCGAACCTGACAAAAATGTTAGATTTAACAAAATCTATAACAGTTTTAGCATTGTCAAATATAGTAGCCTTAGCTTCAACCCATTTCAAAACATAATCCACAGCTAACAAAATGTAGTTCTAACCAAAGGAAGAAGGAAAAGGACTCATAAAGTCTATTCTCTAAACATCAAAAATCTCACATACCAGGATGTTCGTGAGTGGCACTTGATTTCTTGATCCCAAGTTACCTGTTCTTTGACAACGATCGCAAGACTTGCAAAATATGTAAGAGTCATAAAATAACTTAGGCCAAAACAATCCACATTCTAAAATTTTTCGAGCAGTTCTTTTGAGACCAAGGTATTCCCCACACACAGATGAATGATAAAATGTAAAATAGAAGGAATTTCATCATCTGTGACATATCGCCTAACAATCTGATCAGAACACAATTTTCAAAGGTGAGGCTCATCCCAAATGTAATATTTAGCCTCTCGCTTGATTTTTCTCTCTCAGATCTAAATAAACCATTAGATAAAGACTTAGTTACTAAAAAGTTTACTATGTCCGCACACCATGGAATTACCTGTTGAATTGTGAAGAGAATCTCATCAAGAAATTTGTCGTGAAGAACATCAGATGCGGCATTCAAAGTGATGCTGTTTAGGTGATCGGCCACTAAATTTTCAGCTCCTTTCTTATTGTGGATTTCCAAATCGAATTCTTGAAGCAGTAAAATCCATTGAATCAATCTCGACTTGGCTTCTTTCTTATTCACCAAATATTTTAGAGCTGCATGGTTTGAATAGGTGATCACCTTCGTCCCCAATAACTATTACAGAAACTTCTCAAATTCAAAGACGATCGTTAAAAACTCCTTCTCCGTCGTAGAATAATTTTTTCTGGGCATCATTAAGTTTCATGGACGCATAATAAATAACATGAGATACCTTGTCCACTTTTTAACCCAGCACTATGCCAACTGCATAATCCGAAGCATCACATATTAGCTCGAAGGGCATGTCCCATTTCGATGGTTGAATAATCGATGTTGTAATGAGTCACTCATTGAGTTCATCAAACACACTTTTGCATGGCTTGTCAAAATTAAACTTCACGTCATTTTGGAGCAATCTACACATGGATTACACAATTTTAAAGAAGTCCTTGATAAATGGTCGATAACATCCTCCATGATCAAGAAAAGAATGAACTTCCAACATAGTTGCGGGGTAAGATAAAGATCGAATAACATCTATCTTAGCTCTATCGACTTCAATTCCCTTAGTAGAGACATTATGACCCAAAATTATGTCTTGATCAACCATGAAATGACACTTTTCATAATTTAAAACCAAATTGGTTTCAATGCAACGTTTATGCTCTTTTTCAAGATTAACAATGCATGTTTCAAAAGACTCTCCATAGACTGTGAAATCATCCATAAAAATTTCCACACAATTTTTCACAAAATTAGAGAAAATACTTACCATACACCTTTGAAACGTCGTTGGTGTATTACACAATCCAAATGGCATTCTTCGACAAGCAAAGTTGCCGAATGAACATGTGAAAGTTGTCTTCTCTTAATCCTTGGGTGCTACCAAAATCTGGTGGTACCCTAAATAGCCATCTAAAAAACAATAATGAATTTTCCTTGCAAGTCTTTCAAGCATTTGATTAATAAATGGAAATGAAAAATGATCTTTTCTAGTAACCAAATTAAACTTCCTATAATCTATGCAAACTCTCCAATCATTTTGAACAGTGTTGGTATTAACTCACCATTGCTATTTGCAATCACAGTTACCCCAGTTTTCTTTGGAACTACCTGGACCGGACTTACCTAATTATTATCCGAATTGGATAAATAATGTCAGCGTCAAGAAGCTTCAAAATCTCTGTCTTCACTACTTCCATCATGGGTGGATTTAGACGGCATTGTGGTTGCTTCAACTCCTTCGCTTCATCTTCCATCAAAATTCAGTTCATGCAAATAGTGGGACTAATACCTTTCAAATCAGCCACTGTCCAACCGAAAGCTTCTTTATTCTTCTTTAATATGTTAACTAGTTGGCTTTCCTACACATCCGAAAGTTGATTAGAAATAATAAGAGGCGGTGTATCTTGCTCACCTAAAAAGATGTACTTCAAATGACTAGGTAAGCTCTTCAATTCCAACATTGGTGGGTTGACTAACGAAAGCAGCAACTTATTCACACTTCTGGACATTTCCATAGACATGAGCTGTTGGAGTAGTGGTTCGATGGTCTCCACACAAAAGGACGTCTCCGCGTGATTGCTGGACAACAATGTTTCTTAGCCATCCTTCCACCATGTTGCGTTTTCTTCTTCCAAGATCATTCCAAACTCATCTTTGTCCTCCAAAATCACATTTTCCTGCACCCATATGTCAATAAAATCCACAAAGGCAAAAGGTTATTCATCATTCGAAATTTTCATGATATTGTAAATATTGAACTTAATTAATTCACTATCAAATTCCATTGTTAAAGATTCATCATGAACATCAATTTTCATCCTAGTCGTTTTCAAGAATGGCCTTCTGAATAAAATTGGAGTGGAAGAAGATGTATCATCGGTGCCCATCTGCAAAATATAAAAATCAGTTGAAAAAAGCATATTCCCTACTTGAACCAAAATGTCTTCTAACACACCTTTCGGATAAGCATTTGAGCGATCCGCTAATTGAATTACTACATTAGTTTCTTTAAGAGGTCCAACATTTAAAGATTTATAAACATCATATGGCATGACATTTATGGACGTACCTAAATCTAACATAGCTCTTTCAATCCGCAAATTACCAATTTGAGATGGGATAGTAAACATACCTGGGTTTTGACATTTGGGTGGAAGCTTTTTCTTTTGTAAAATTGTTGAAACGTTCTCCCCCAATTTCACTTTCTCACCAAATTTTAATTTCTTCTTTGAAGTGCAAAGCTTCTTAAGGAATTTCGCATACTGTAGAATCTGTTTAATTGCATCAATGGGAGAAATATTTACCTAAACTTTTCGGAAAGTCTCCCAAATTTCCTTCTCTTGCTCTTCCTTTTTTTCTTTGGCAAATCGATTCGGAAAAGAAGGTAGAATCACCATATTCTGCAGATTAATTTGCATTTTTCTGATTGTGAAGGTGCCTTTTGAGTGATTTCTTCTTTTACCTCCCTTCTGGAAGTTTTCGGAAGTGATTCCTGTAATTCCTTACCACTCTGCAACGTGATAGCCTTCGCACTTTGTTTAGGATTGATTTTCGGTTGTGCTAGAAAATTTTCAAAAGTTTGTGCTTCCAATCGATTTATGGCAGTTGCCATTTGACTTATTTGATTTTCGATATTCCGTTGTTGATTCTCAATATTTCTTTGTTGATTCTCAATATTTCGAATACTTGTTTCAGTACTCCGTTGAAACGTCAAAATGTTAGTAGCCAAAGTTTGCACTATATCTTCCAAGGAAGACTTACCTTCAGAATTAAATGTTGTATTTTGATTTTACCGAGGCATGAGGCACATACGGTTGTCTATACTGTTAAAAATTTGTGGTTGCTTGTTGCCCTTGAGGATTCCTATATCGCAAATTTGGGTGATTGCGCCACCCCGGATTGTAGGTGTTGAAAAATGGATCGTACTTTTTTTGATTCAGTCTAGCAAAACCTCCAACGACATTCACCTGTCCTACATTTTCATCCTGTAAAATCGGACATGCATCAGTAGAATG
Organism: Erythroxylum areolatum; assembly: GCA_024520975.1. Taxonomy (NCBI): domain Eukaryota; kingdom Viridiplantae; phylum Streptophyta; class Magnoliopsida; order Malpighiales; family Erythroxylaceae; genus Erythroxylum; species Erythroxylum areolatum. The sequence continues at coordinate 12,966,272 of JANIJH010000223.1, read as the reverse complement.
TGCTAACATTGAACATATGCCATGTATCTTTGTTTCTTCTTTCTTCGTAACTGCCAATTGTCACACTAAAGAAGTAAGGTCATTCAATCTTTTCTCTAATGTGGTCACATTCACTTCATTCACGGTTTTTGTTCCGTACCCAGTACATATTCCGAATTGTTCAGTGTTGGAAGCCATGTTCGCGATCAAGTCCCTTGCGGTCGCCGACATTTTATTAACTAAGGTACCACTGCTTGCAGCGTCGATCATACTCCTATCCAAAAGCAAAAGACCTTTGTAGAAATGTTGAATATAGCTGGTCGGTTATTTGGTGGTGTGGACAGCTAGCGCAAAGTTTCTTGAATCTTTCTCAGTACTCGTAGAGTGTTTCTCCCGTATGTTGTCGAATTCCACAAATTTTCTTTTGAATATTGGTTGATTTCGATGCTGGAAAATATTTCTTGAAGAAAAGACTCTTCATTTCAGCCCATGTTTGCACGTTTTCTCCAGCTGAATAGTACAACCAATCTTGAGCATCATCTTTGAGAGAAAATGGGAAAGTTCTTAGCTTAATATGCTCTTTTGTCATGCAAACCATGTCAAATTCCTTCAAGTGTTTGTACGAATCTTCTCTTGGTAAACCCTTGAAAATAAGTAATAAATGAATCAGCCCAGATTTTAATTCAAAAGTATTGTTATCACCTAAATTCGAAAAGTTCATATAGTGGGGTTGTTGCTTGTCCGTGGGCGTGGCTAGTTCATGAAGGGTCTTTCTGTTTTCTGCGTTTGTTTATGATGTTTTGTCTGTTTCTATAGTCTTTTGGTTGTCTTCTCGATCTTTGAATTAAATAACAACTGTGTTGTTTTATCTACTTGTGTAAATACATATATTGTTGAAAGATTCCTTAACAACGGCGCCAAAATTTGGTACTGCTATCGCCTGCAACTAAATTCAAATAGAAACTAACTTCCGTTAATACAAATTAATGTAATAGTGGTAAGTGGATATCATTCTTACAAGAAATTTTAACGGTAAATAGTTTACGAGTTCAAAACTAAAATAAAGTAACGAAGGGGGGGGGGGGGTTTGCATTTCACGAAAAAATTAAGAATGTAGAAATAACAAAAATATGAAATTAGGAAAAGTAATTGGATATGAAAATATCATTAAAAAAAACCTTAGTTTCAGGTCACCGATATTATCACCCTAAAATGAATCGTCGATATAAAATTTCAGTTCATTAATATACATTCATTGGGAGGATGTTTTCTCTTAAGTTTAAATGACTATAAACATGTATTCTAAGCATTCTTATTAATCAACAACCTACATACGATCATAGGTTCAATTGAATAATAACTTTAAAAACTAAGAACAAGATAACACATGTACGACATGCAATTAATCAAGATGAGTATTTTCTTAGAATTTCCAACTCTAACGTAAAAAAAAAAGGTAATCCTAATTGTTACTTGTGATTAACAAAACTGAACGTCATATTTTATCGATCTAGCTATTAAACAAATTAATCCCTAGTTACACACATAGAAATCAATCAATTCAATTAGAAAAAATAAGTCGGAAGATACTCAATGCTCATCAACAAAACAAATTTTATTGAAACAGCTCACACATAATAGATGATAACGTGGTTCCCCTCAACCAAGAAAAGGATTTTAACTACTCATAACGGAATTGAAAATCAAAGAAATAACAAAGCATATAGTCTCCATCCCTAATCTTTTCTTAAAGAATACAAAAATCCCTAGAAGAAAAGTGCATAAACAAAAATTGAACTGAACTGAAAATAAAAATACTACAGAAAATTCTAAAACTATGCTAACTTAAAGGATCACGTGAACAGTAACATTTCTTCCCTTTTTATGCCTTCTCGATCCCTTCTTTTTCCATCATCTTTTGCATATCATATCTCCCACGTGTTCAGATTGCAAATCTCCAACAATCTAATCTTCCAAGATTAAGAAAATCTTAAACGAATCAGATTTGAATTTGAAAGCAAATCTGCAGATTTTTTTTTCTTAATCATTGAATTTGCAATCTAGAATTTTGGATTTTATTTGCTTTCCTTTGCCTCTTTTGATTCAATTTCATCTCCCAAATGGTGAAAATCATCTGAAAACAATTAAGAAACAAGTGGATCAATTTTTAATAATAATTTCAACACATTAAAAAGATTTATCTACCAAAAAAGTGCAAAATAACAACTTCACAGGCACCTTAAGCACCGCAAGGCATGGTTAATTCTGCACACTTCTTGAAAAGACCCTCTTGCCTTTTGGAGAAGGTGATACACCTATGCATCTTCGTCTCTTTTTTTTTGCATAGGACACTTTCAGGGTTTCACTATTGGAGAGAGAAAAATAGCTAGTGAATTGATAACTAGTGTTGGTGTGATGTGACACCATAACATAGTAGGTATTTATGCAAGCATGGATTTCCTACAGTGAAATAGAAATTTGGTTTTCTTGCTAAAATATAATTTTGCTAAGGTGAAGTGTAGTTTTTTCGTTTTTTTTCCCTCATATTTCATAGGGTGGAATGGAAGGTTTCTTTTTAAAACTGAAATTGGATTTCCAATGCTGGGGCTTGGGAGTGCATTTTATTTGTTTTTTTAATGGATTTCAAGGTGAATGAGCTCATTTAATTGTAAAAATGTACGTAAGCAATAACAAATTAACATTAATATTGATATCATCTTCAACTTGACAATTAAAGCTACTAAACATGCTAAGATGAGCATAAAAACCCAAACTTCGATCTTCCAAAGCCACGTAACCCACATCAGAAAGCCAACTAAAGCTCCGAAACATCCTAAGATGAAGCATAAAGACCCAAACTTTAAAATCACAGAACCCACATCAGAAAGCCATCCAAAGCTCCGAAACATCCTAAGATGAGCATAAAAACCCAAAATTTGACCTTTCAAAATCACAGAACCCATATCAGAAACCCAACCAAAGCTCCTAAACATCCTAATATGAGCATAAAAATCCAAACTTTGATCTTTTAAAATCACAGTTGACAGAAACAACATCAAAAGCGGCCCAATCTAGGCCCCAGACGTCGTATTCAATCTCATACCAATTTCAGAAGACAAAAACACATCAAGACAAGCATTTTGAACATGATCAGGAGTCAATCACAAATTGTCCCACCTACTCATAGTAACTCTTCTGGGCTTAATAACCTCCATACCCAGCACTTGCTTAACCAACTCCTCCAATCCAACATTCTTCAATTCTCTCATTCCCATCTTCTCCGCAGCTACAACCCCCAAATCCACCACACTCCTCGCACTCAACCCGTAACCCTCCACTAGCTTTTCACTATCACCCTCAATACTACTCCCCACAAGCACAAAATCACCACTGCAGAGAAACCCACAGAACGACTGAAGAACCATTGGTGAATACCTGATTGGGTAGACCAGACACCTTCGGTTAACGCAGAGCTGGAGAGTGGCAACTGGATGCATTAAACGAAAAAACTCGAGCCCATAATTGGAGTCCAAGTTCCTTAAGACGAAGGAAAAAACTAGAATAAACCAAAATTGGAGCACATGGAAATGAAAGAATATTGGAACAAAAATTCCAAGAAGAGAGAAAAAATCGAAACTGACATGTTGTGAATAAAACGTCTTCCTTTATGAAGAAGAAAAAAAAAAACCTAATTAGGGATGTAGGCTTGAGAGGACCGAGGGTGTGAGATTGAGAGTTGACACTCTGTTTGGAAAGCCGTTAGAATGAATTCAATTCAATTGTTTGTAACCATAAAAAAAGGCAATGAATTGAATTCACGTGTGGTTCAATTCATTGCCTCTTTATAAATTGAATTCACGCCCAAAATCGCGTGAATTCAACTACAAAGAAAAGCTGCTCCTCTATTCACCTGATTTTTTTTCTGCGGTTTTGGTTTTGTTCTAAACGATTTTCAAAAGTTACAAAAAGGAGTCCTCTTTATTTATTGTTTTATAATATAATTTTTGTTAATTAAATATATATTATTAAACTATCTTTAAAATATATAAATTTAAAATAATATTAGATTTAATAATTAAAAATAATTTAAATAAATATGAAGTTTTAGATAAAAAAGTTTAATTTTTAAAATATTTTATTTTATTTTATTAATAGTTATATAATAAATATTATATAAGATATTAAAATAAATTTAATTAATTAAAATAATTTATTTGTAAATTTATATAATATATATTATTAGTGATTCTGTTAACGAAATATATATTATTAAATTATCTTCAAATTATATAAATTTC
>JANIJH010000223.1:12934460-12959315 GCA_024520975.1 Erythroxylum areolatum | reverse complement strand
GCAACCAAACACATTTCTGTCCGCAGGACGAAGACAATTTTCTCTGTCTTGTCCACCGCAACCAAACATCTCACTGTCTTCAATTCTTGTCCTGTTCTGTCCTGTCCTGTCTTGTCCTGTCCTGTCCCTGCATGTTAAAGACGCTAACCAAACAGACCGCAAATGTTTAAGTTGTCTGGTCGGACGAGGATGTATTGGTCTTCTTTTATAAACATCTGAACTCATTCAGTAGTTCCTTTCCCGCCCTCTGGCGCTCCCACCTAACGGTAAAAAAAAAAACCTCAAAGAAACAGAACAGAACCACCAACGGAAATATCTCATGCCTATAAAACAGGGGCTTAAACTTTAAACCCTAAGAGTCTACTTCCCTCCAATTCACCTCAGATTCAGTCTTTTATCTCATTCCTTCACTAACGTTCTTGTTCTTCTTCCTTCGTTTCTGCGTTAGTCTTTCACTGCCACCACCGTTAATTAATTTCTGGGTTCTGTTACCAAGTCATCTCCGGGAACAATGTGGATTCCATCGGGATTTAAGTTTGTTCCAGAGGATCGTGAGTTGGTGAATGATTATTTGTTGAAGAAGGTGAAAGGAGAATCAATTCCCTTTAACCCCGTCATTGAATGTGATATTTACTCTGCAGGATCATGCCCATGGATGGACGTTTTCAATCGAAGTGCACAGAATACCCATTATTTCTTTACAAAGTTGAAGAAGAAGAATGGGAGAGGGAAAAGAATTGAGAGAGGCAGCGGATTTGGGACTTGGAGAGCCCAGATTGACAAGACGATCAAGGACATCAATGGCAATCCCATCGGTGCCAAGAAATTCCTCGCCTTTATACCCAAGAAGAAGAAGCCCACTTCTTCTTCTTCTTCTATGACGGTGGATGAGAAATTCCAGTATATCATGCATGAGTATAGACTGCTTGATGACAACGAGGTATTTCTCTAAAATCTGTTCCCATATCCATGTCCTTTCGTTTCTTCTTTTATTTTCTTTTAATTTCCATAGAAAATATGATTCCATGATTTTGGGTTCTGAATTTTCTTTTCATAGAAGCTGGGTTGAATTTGCTTTTCAATTCCTTGTACTGTATCGTGAATTTGCTTGAAAGAAAAGGTCAGGTTAAGGTTACCCTTCGTTTAGCTGTTTAATAGGTGTATGAATAAACAACTTATTGCTAGTGACTTAACTTTTGTTACGGCTATAGAATTTCAGTTAGATTACATTTGTTAGTCTAATTGGATGATCAGAAAATTGAATTCCTTTTTATTTTGGATTATGTGCAGCATGAGGATAGGAATTATGTGCTTTGCCGGATAAATAAGAGAAGAAAGAGAACAGGCAAACGCAGGGAAAATTATTCTGATGATGAACACCATGGCCACCAAGATCACGAAGTTGTTGTTGACGGTCAAGATATCATCCATACTCCTCTTTCTGGGCAATTGAGTGATCACACATTCAATGATTTGGAAATTCTTGACCAACAATCTTCCAATCTCACAGTCAACTATGGGCATGAATTGGAAAATTTTTCCCAACAGTCTTCTGACCCCAGTATCAATCTTGATCATAGTTGGGGAATTCCTACTCCACAATCTTCTGAACTGATGATTATTTCCTGGACAACTATGCTTGCCATGAAAGAAGATAATCTTGATGTGTCTTTGATGAACCATAATGATCAACCACAACCAATTGATGGTGCCACTTCTTATGATATTCATTTGAGCACTGAAGATGAAAAGTTGTTGGCTGATATTCAATGGAAAGCTGAGAGACAACATGATTTTGGGTGCAATTTTAGTTTTTCTGACCAAGCTAAAAAAGATGACGAAGCCTTTCAAGAATTATGGGATTCTCTATTCAGTCCACTTCCAACAACAACTGAAGTGGATTCAATTTCACAGATTCTGAAACTTCAGGACTAGAAATGATAGATTTCATCGATAGTTTTTTTTTTGACAGAATTTGTATATTCTTAACACTTTTTTGAGAGCTTAGACATCTTCTAATTGTCTTTTTCAGGAATAGAATTTTGAGAAAATTGAAAGTGAGGAATATTAGTTATTAATTCATTCATCTAATAATACTCTCAAGTTTCTGTCTTTTTTATTTTATGAGTGAAGCATATAATCTAAGAAATAGAAGATCATGTTTCTCTAAGTCGGGTCTATGGTGAGATTATAATATGAGAATTTGTTACCTTAGGCCGTGAATGCAGGCTCATCCAAATATTATTGGAATGTCCTATGTCTTCATATTTTAAGATGATGGACTTAATTGGATTTATCTGTGCCGAAAAAGACTGAAATATCAATTGCACTTCTCAACTTGAACAAAAATTGTTTTGCTGAATAAAAGCTGCACAGAACAGTGATGAGATCAAAATGCTTCCATTATTTGCAGAAAACATTCATGATTTTTAGAGTGAACAAGAAGTTTCATTTGGCAGACAATAAAATGCAGCATCAGATAAATCTCGACTGTACTGGGATGTGACATATCATGAGCTATGAATCTATGTATTGCACCAGATGCCTCCAGAAAACTATAACCAGGTGACTTCTTCACCCCTCTCCTCTCCATGGCCTTTCTCATGTTTCTAGCTTCATCCCACCGTTTAATCACAGCATAAATATTTGACAGTCCAACATATCTACCATCATTATCTGGATCCAACTCAATAAGCTTTCTTCCTACAATTTCCGCAAGATCAAGTTTTCTATGGTTCATGCATCCACTAAACAAAGCACCGAGCATTGATGCTGTAGGCTCAGCCGGCATTTCACATAGAAATTCATATGCCTCTTCTACCTGGCCAGCACGAGCCATAACATCCACCATACAAGCATAGTGCTCAATCTTTGGGGTCATTCCATGTTTACGTAGACACTCAAAGAAGTACCAAGCTTCCTTTACCAATCCACCATGAGCACAAGCACTCAACAAGCACAAGTATGTGATCTCATCCGGTTTGATCCCCGCTACCTGCATATCTGTAAACAAATCAAGTGACTCCTCTACCAATCCGTGCGTTGCAAGCCCTCCAATCATGGAGTTCCATAATAACACATCGCTCTGCCCCACCGGAATCCTGCGAAACACATCCAAAGCCTCCTCTATTGCCCCGCACTTAGCATACATGTCCACAAGAGAAGTTTGCAAATTCAACGTCAAAGGCAAGTCATTTTCAACGAGATAACGATGCATTATCCTTCCTTTATCAAGGGCACCCATACGAGCACAAGCAGCTAACACACTCACCATAGTCACCTCATTCGCTTTAGGACCAAAATTTCGCATCTTTTCAAAAACAGCCATAGCATCGCCATACTGTCCACTTTTAACATACCCATCAATCAAGGAACTCCACGACACAACATCCCTTTCAGGCATTAAACCAAACAATTCAAGTGCCAAATCCATATCTCCACACTTCGAATAGCCATCCACCATTGAATTCCAAGAAACTAAATTCTTAACGGGAATTTCGTCAAACACCTTTCTCGAATACACCACATCTCCGTAAGAAGAATACATGTGAATCAAAGAGTTCGAAATAAATCTATCAGATTCATGCCCACTTTTGGCAATGTGGGCATGAATCGACGTGCCAAGTTCGCGGTTCAAAAGGCGAGCCGATGCCTTGATAAGAAAAGGGTATGTCAGATGGTCTGATGAGATTCCAAGACGCTGCATTTTCACAAAAACCGAAATCGAATTGTTTGGAGCATTGCTATTTGAGTATGCCCTTATGATAGTGTTCCAGTTGAAGGTTGATAGGTGGGACGTGTCCAACAAAACGCGGTAAGCGTAATGGAGGTTAGTTTTAGCACAAAAAGAGAGGATTCTGGAAGGAAAAGGGTCGATCTCGGAGAGGCCTAAAGTGATAACAAGAGCATGAATCTGCTTCAATTCTAACACTGACTTGCATTTGTCAAGTAGATTTGAAATGCCAGAGGCATTCAACATCTACAAGGGCACTGAAAAACGAGAGAGACGACACGCTCTGAGCAGCTGAGTTCAATTTGCTTTTCAAGTCCCTGTAGTGTATCGTGAATTTGCTTCCAAGCAAAAAGGTCAGGTTAAGGATTCCCTTTCTTTAGATGTTTAGTCTGTTTTCAATTTTGTATGAATTTATTCAAGCGGTAAATAACTGATTGTTTTTTTTTTTTTTTGAGGGAGTAAATAACTGATTGTTAGTTAGTTAAGAAAAATGACCGAAACATTGCTTGTGTTACGGCTACAGAACTTCATTTAGATTGCATTTGCTAGTGGTCCATTTTTATTTTTTATTTTCTGTTTTTATTTTCAAATTTAGAAAAAAATATGCTTGTTTAAATATTTAATTCAACATTATATATTTAATAAATTTTAATTAATTATCAATGAAAATTATTAATAATTTGAAATTTATAATTAAATTATATGTAATTAAAATTTAATAATTATTAATAAATATAATTAAATTTAAAATATATAAATATTCAAATAAATTTTGATTTAATAATTAACATATATTTAAAATAAATATTAATTTATAAATAAAATTTTGAATTTTAAATTATTTAATTTATTAAAAGAACATAATTTTATTAATAATTTGTTAATAAATATTATATAAGAGATTAAATAAATTTATTTAACTAAAAATAATTTATCTTTAAGTTTTATCTAATATGTAATTATTATCGGTGATAAAAATATAACTACATCAAGTTAGATACAAAAATTATATCAATTTTTAATTTATAATAAACAAAATGAGGTCTTTTTAATTAAAAAAGAATAACTGAACTTTAGGTTAAGTTGTTGAGCTTGAGTTCAAGCTCGGATCTCGGATCGAAGCCCAAAAATTAAAAAAAAAGAAGCTCAAGTTCATCCATAATTCCGATCAACTCAAATTGAATTTGTTAACATCAATGAAATTGTCAACACCAACTTTCATCATGTTTGTTCATAGATTTAGGGATGACATTTAGGTTAGACCTGAAGTCAATAAGTCACGATTGAGTTGACTGAGCTAACCTTAGACTTAGGTTGTGCAGGTTCGATCCAACCTAAGGCTCGACCCTTACGAACAAAATAATGTCATTTTGTATGTTTAATTTTAAAAAAAAAATCAGACGTCCAACTCAATTCATTGTCATCCGTACATATAACGCTTAGAATATTATTTTTTTTTCTTTTTGCTCAATTAACTTAAAAGCAAAACACATTAATCTCTTGAGTATTTTTATTAATTTTATCATAATTTTATGTGTTTTAAAATATTCATGAAAGACCTCAATTTTTTTAAAAATAAAAAATAATTATTTCTATTAATTGGTGTAATTAATTCTTGTACAACCAAGAAAAATTCAAATTCTTTTTTTAACCCATTTGATTACTTGACCTATTCGAAGACTCCAACCTATTTTCATATTTTTTTCTTAAAAATCTGACTTTTTTTATTATGTCACCCACTTCCTTTTTTTTTTGCCAAAAGTTTAAATAAATCTTACATATCATACCAAGGGTTCATTAAAGATACAAGTCTATCCAAAATACTTAAAAAGAGATAACTTTATCCATCTTCAAAGGATTTTGAAGCTAATTTTTCAAAGAGTTTTCAAAATGTGTGATTAGGGTTAGATTAGGCGTGTGATTGGGACATTTACTCAATTTGGTGGAGAACTCTACAAGTTATAGGATTTGAAATGACGAAATTAGTTTAATTGTTTAAAAGAGAATTTCCCAAAATTAAATTCTACATGATTTGAATGCTAACTTCAAGTTGAGTAAAGATCATTACGAATCCTCTAAAGTATTAAATATTTTTGTTATGAACTTATTTGCATGGGATTGGTTTAGGGAATGGAATTGTCATTAAGGTTTATGAAATGTTTATTATATTTGTATAACACTATACCTTTTTTTATAGTTACACTATATACATATTATTTTTGAAATTGAAAGTTTATAGAGAAAATTATGGTTTATAATGTTTGCAAGTTAGGCTCTTATGAGTTTTTTTAATGCTATAAAGTGGCCTTTGTCATTTTTTGGTAATATATGACAATATTTTTAATGAAAAGTATTTTAAAATTCTTGGCACGAAAAAAAGAAAAATCAGTAACGTTAGTGTTCTTTATAAAACGATCTTTTATGTTAGTAGAAGAGGTGATAGATATGGTTTATTCCTACCTTGTTGGTGATGGAACAATTAATTTTTTAAATCCATGATTATTTTTGTTCCTAAAATTTGCAAAAGAAATAAATAAAAGTATTTAGTATTTGTATATTCCAAGGTAAACTATATTTCATGAGATCTTGCTTTTTTGTGCCTTTACAAAAAGGACTATGCTATAGGAGGCTTATCATTTCTATCATTTAGTATTCATAAAAAAAACTCACATACACTTTTCCTTGTTGAGTTAGACTTGGTAGATGATAATGTCTAATAGTGACAAACTTGTCAGACTATTTCTTAATCAAAAGTTGAGAAAATCTATATAATGTTAATTTTTTGGTGTATTATTAGTGATTTTTTATCTTGATGACTTATTAATGCTTGTTTGTTATGATTGTTAGATTAGTAATTTTAGAATCTGAAATGAAAATCATAATAGTATTCTCTAAGGCAATTGTATAATGTTTAAGGTAAATATGAAAAGTTAGTACATTTGCCTTACCACCGAGCACAAAGAATAGCATGTGAAAGAAAAATGTAAACCTTAAATTCTTATATAAATTAATATATAAGATATTTTTGGAAGTTTAATACATAATATCTTATTAATTACTAAATGACAATGAAGATAAAGTGTTGAGATATAATACTTATGATCACATCAATACGTAAGATGAAATTCATGTTTTGTTTGCTTCGTGAGAGTTTTGACAACATTGTATGTATTAGTTTCAAAATGTGACCCAAATTAGCTTTTATAACATTAGTCATATGTTAGTGACTTTTAATGTTAGTGAAATGTGAGTTTGTTGAATTGTTCTTGATCTTATTCACTTCATTTGTTGATTAATGTATGAATCATTAGTTTTTTTAATAGAATTTTATATAGGTTACATATTTTAAGTATGAATCACCTATAAGTATGCTAACTACTAAATAAATACATATAAAAAATTAAAAAAGTATTTTTCTCCTTAACATATAAACAATTAGATATCCAATTTTGGCGTAAGTGTAGATACAAGTTGTTGCTAACTATAAGGTTAAACGAATGGAATCCTTTGTACTTGGCTCAAGTTTGTTGGTGTTGTTGCATTTCTGTTACATTACCAGAGACTTGGTTATAGAGTAATGAAAGAGCTCATGTACAATTTTCTAGATCAAACATTTAAACATGGGATAAGTTTTTAGGTGAAGGAACACTATATAGTTGACATATACTAACTCACAATGAAGTATAATTACAGCACTTTAGAGTTATACATTAATAGAGATGAGAGATGAGGACCATATGTTGAACAAGAATAGTTTTGAAGTTACATTGTGTCTGACGAAAATGTTGTACATATGGAGGATATTGAACAAATTGTGCAAGATCCAAAAGGCAACCCAGATATAGTTGCTAGTTATTTGTGTGGTGTAACATTTAATGAAAATTTACAATAAGAATTAGAAATTAAAAGTATTTTATTTGGATCAAGCAATCATAATATATAATAATTATATTATGATATTCATATTTTTTAATAGAAAGGGTGAAAAGAGTATGTAAGAAATAAATGTAACATCATATACCAAAGATGTTGAAATAACAATCAAGGTATACAATCCAAATATTATAATACAATATGAAAATAGTAGCACTAACATAACATTTTAAAATTATTCATAGATATGATGTCTATGAACTAACTACTATATATGATGACCACATTTCAGTTTTGCAATTTTTGGGATATTGGGTAAGGTGTGTTTCTATGTATCTTATATATTATTAGTTTTAATTTGAATATTACAATGGGAAAAAAACTAAAATTGAAATATGGCATAGGATAATGAATTATCGGCTACAATTAAAAAGGTGATAGCCTACAATTATCGGTATTGAACCCAAAATGTTGGTGTGTATATATTTACCTACAAGCTCCATTGGTTCATATTGTACAATTTCATCTTTTTTTTAGTTACTTGTTGATTAAAAGTTTTTGTTATAATAGATTAGGGAGTGAGATATTTTAAGTCAATAGTTACTTCTAAAGGTGTACATGTTAAAAAAAAGTTGGTAGTGGTTGAATTAGGATCGCAAAACCTTATGGTGAGTTGACCACTATCCTAGACCCCTATACTTTTTGATAAATTTTGATATACCCTTATTTGACATGAAATACTTTCTTATTCTCCCTCACGGTTTAAGTATTTTTTAAGCATCCTCATACACTCACAAACTTGTGATTTTTAATGCCATGCATAAGCTAATACACAATTTGTACAAGTTGGTGGTGAAGGAGCTAGGATTCCATAGGTCATCGTGAGTTCACTACTACTATAAATCCCATTGTGGTTTGAAATATTGTTATACACCCCTATTGTTTGAAAAACTAACATATACCCTCTATCATATTTGGAGCAAAGTTTTGAAAATATCATTGATTTTGAAGACTTCAAGTTTTGATGATGATGATATGACATCTATAGTGAAATCTTTAAAATAGAAGTTGCAACTAAGGTGAATATTTTAGAATGGTAGCTCTAGTGTACTAAGATAGAGATAGGAGGAGGACTAATCAGTGACAAATTTGGATGAATCAAATGATCAAGATTTGGATATTGAATCAATAAATGGTGACTTAAATGAACTTGGAACTGACTATGATGGTTCAGATATTAAAGAACAAAAAAAATGATTGATAGAGGTTGATGTGAGAAGGGGTCTTAGTTTGACATTAAGTTCCAAGTTATGATGCTTTTGATTAAATTGGCACTTCGAGAAAATCTCTTATGCAGTATGCAATACACAAGAGATTTAACTATAAATATGTGAAGAATGAAACATCAAAATTATCACTTGTATGCACAAAGAAGTGTGAATGGTGGATATATGTTTCATTAACACACAAAAAAAGATGAGTTCCAAATTAAGATATGCCATCCTAGGTTTGAATATCAACAAGAATACTAAAATAAGATCTGTCAAATTTTATAAACAACCCTAATTGGGATATCAATGGTTTAGAAATTTCTTTAAAGACTGCATCATAAAAATTAATGACAAAAAGGCATATAAAATGAAGGCTAAGTATTGCAATTATTGATGGGTAAGGATGGTAAACACTTTAGGAATTTGAGAGGCTATAGGTTGGTTATATTGTTGCTTATTAAAGTGCCTAGAAGGATAATTTGAGTGCTTTATATATGCTTATATTATTATGAAATATGTTTCATTGAAACTTGTAGGCCTATAATTTATATAGATGATTGCCATTTTGAATCATAAATATGAAGGATAACTTCTTATAGTTATGGGTCTATATGATGACATGTTACTCTCATATAGAACAATTTTCTAGAGATGGTTTTTAGAGTGCTTAAAACAAGACATTGGAAGTTATATGAAAATGGTTTAGATCTTTATGTTTGGTAGATAAAAAGTATTAATTTTTCAATTACAATTGATGTTTGATATTATATTTTAGTTTGTTGATCATTTACTTATATATGGTAATAAGGTTTAGAAAAAGAATCCAAAAGTATATGCCAAGAGTTGAGTGTAGATATTTAGGATATGGTATGAAATGCATATATCTGTAATTATAGGTATATGAAGCAATTAGAGAGCGTTAATAAGCAAGAATACAATTAGATCACTTATATTCCACTGGATAGATGGTGTAGGCACAAACAAACTATAAGAGTGAAGTACGATATACTACTTAACAATCATTTAAAGGCCTTCAATAAGTACACCAAACAGGCTAGGAACAAACCTATTTTGATAATTAAGATGATGTTAAGGGTTACAATGAAGAGATTAAACAAGACAATAAAGGGAATGAAAAGTATATAAGAAATATCTATCTAAACATTAAATCAAAGCTAAAAAGTCAAAGAAATATGCCAACAATTGGATTTCTTATTTTAACACTGAAAGCTTGTTCAAAATTGAGCATATGTACGTTTAAAAAAAGTAACTAAATTTAGGAAAATGAATTACACCTTTATGAAGTGGAAAATTACTAGAATTCCTATTTAACATGCATATATTACTATTATACACAATAGAAGAAAGCCAAAGGAATATACGGATAAGATGTATAGTAAAGAGACTTTTTTGCAAACATATTCTTACGCATATGTTTAAAAACTTTTTCTTATTCCAAGTAAGCTTCACTTTTTTTACCTAATTTGAGTACTCATTTTTTTTTTCAAACTTTCTATACATTTTCATCAATGATTACCAATGCTAGGTTAACATTACTAACTAACTCTAGCCATAGGATACAAGCTGAGCTTCCAAAATTTTTTTTAAAAATGGCAGTCCAAGAAGGCAAAGAGAAGGGAAAAAAAGAAAAAAAAACAATTCAATACAAAGGGATAAGGAGGGGGAATTCATACGATATGCAAGATAATTTGGCCAAAACGAAAGGATTTGTTTAAAAAAGACAACCTAAAAAGGTCAACAACGTCACAATATATCAACCGAATTAAGTCAAATTAAGTCAACTCAGTCAAAGCAATCAACAAAATCATGTTAGTTAATTAGTGTCTCAATATGAAAGAAGGGGACAATAAATACTATTAGAATGCTTTTTGGATGTTATGTTATCAATTTCCATATTTGTGAATCCTTACATATGTTTAAACTTGCTATTTTTGTTAGGAAAAGTAATATATGATGTATATGTTTGAGTAGTTAATGTCATATTCATACATAATTACGTGTCTTTTAGTTGATATGGGCAATTAGCACAAGTTTTTGTGGCGTTTTTGGATCATAGTATATAGTTGCATATTATTGGCTTGTCATGCTTACTTTTTTATATTTTATTAAGGCAATATTACGAGTATTTTTTGTTTTATGTTAGGCAAGTGTCTAAGATGATTTGGAAGATTACTGTATATATGAATCTACCATATCTTTTACTTAATACCCATACCAAATGACTTTGATATATTTAATAATTCATAAGTATCAAATATCTCTATGTTAAATACCTTTAACACATTTTCTATGTAATTCAATTATAATAGGTAAACAACTTCTAAATTTATTTCTATTCCTGGAATTTATGTTGTTACCTTTTCATATCTAGGTTAAAGTTATTATTGGACTACTATATCTTCAATAATTAGAATTTTGAATTATTGTTTTATATGAATAGTATGTCATTACGTACTCCTAGCAACATAACTATACTCCTATAAACTTTCGTACAAATATAATAAATAAATTGCTAGTCTTTAATGCACTTAGCAAGGGTTGAATTAGGTGTTGATAAATTTTAAATAAAATATTACTAATTTAGTGTGTTAGTGAACATAATTTATAAAAATTAAAAATATGACATAAAATAATGAATTTAAATAACAGACTTAAGAAATAATATAAAGAAGGGTAAGGGATGAGAAATGCAAAATAAGTTATATTAAATCAACACACAGTCCTTGTCTACCTCCACCCCCATAACTTTTATAAATTCTACGATAAATTGTCTTTTAAGCGATACACAACCTTTGTACAAACTTTTCTCGGTAAAAGATGAATTCTTTTAGAATCTTCCTTCATGATGAAGAGAAAACTCAATGTCACTTGGAACACTTCCAAGGATAATATATAACATCCTAAAAAAATTATGACTTAAAATATCTCTCTTTAGTACTATAACTCCAATGAGGCTTTTCTTACAAGTATGAGACAACGATACTCAAATACTTGATAAACACTTAGAAATGTGTTTAAAAGATACCCAAATGCTTCTTAATACAAGAACTAATAAGAAAACAAGTATTTATAGGGTTTTGGGACTCCTACTAATCATTGGATTCAAAATTAGCTATTACAACGTCTAGATGCAGAGCAGTGGTTGACCAATGTAGCATATTGGTTGAATTATATTAATTGCACAAATTTATAAGCCACTAAAACATTGATTAACCACTACGACATATTGGTCAACTAATGTATCCTTTATAGGGATATTGGTCGACTACACCATTATATTGGTCGACTAATGTATCAAAAAATAGTTATATTGTAAGTTTTAACTTACATTAGTTGACCATTAAATCATATTGGTTGACTAATGCGTATTAAATGCATAAAATTTACTAGTTATTTCATGTTAGTCGACCACTAAACCATATCAATTGACCAATGTGTCCTGACACATTAGTTGACTACATCACTAACTGGTCGACCTATATATTAATAAACTCACCAGTTACACATTTAACTTACAATAGTCGATCAATTCCTTAAAAAACATGATTTTAACAACTTTAAATGCTCAAACTTGATTTTTTAATGTAATTATAATTAAACAACTTTCAAAATGTCCCTAAAAGAATATTGAAAGATACAAGACTTTTCTTTTAAAACCAAAAGCTTCAATTCCTTTTAATGAGTAAAAGGACTCATATAATAAAGTAAGTTGAAATGCTTATATATGGTGAGCCTTTAAAATTATCAAAATAACACAATAAGATTACAATTGATATTATAAATTATAATGAAATTGATGTCTCTTGATCTTCGTTTGCTCTTGAATTAATTCTCACTTCAAGGGTTGTAAACTTCAACTATTCTTTATCGTCTTCAAGAACTATTTTCTTGAATTATGGCTACATCTTGTTCTTATTATGCTTCTCATAAAAATAACAAATTCATTAGTTCAATAATCTCCACCTTTTTTACGTGACCAAATATTTGTGATATAAGAGAGAAATAAAAAGATTGAGCGCACAATCAAGATAGAAATTAGCTCTCCCTTAAGTTATATATAATCTACAATTCAATATCAAGAAAAGGATCAAATATCTAATATTAAGTGTAAAACATATATCCACATATTAACTTAAATATGACATAAATTTACTCAAGTATAAAATATCATATAAAGTGTGAGGAATTAAAAAATCACTTCTCCTAAATGTCATCACCCCCCTTAAGTCTAATATCTCTAATTCTTATCCTCCTATTTGAAATCATCAAAAAGAAATCAATTGTACAAAGATACAAAATGTAAAGTGTCATGCATTAAGCTAACTTGGTTAAATGATATTAAAAAATAACCAAAATTGATAAACTTGCTCAAGGGAAATTGCTATTAAATGTTTAAAGTGTTAAACCAATTGTTAAAAGGTCAATTTACATTCCTAATTGCGTCTAATTTTAAAAAGTTCCAATTTTGATTAAAGCAAACAACGCAAATTTTGATAAAATTTGGGATTGAAATTGTAAAAAGTTAAGCATAATTGAAGTATCCAACTATTAATTTTATAGAGGAGTGCATAATTTTGAAATCACAAAATTTTTTAAAATGATATGACAATGTACACAATGTGTCAATTTTAAATACAATCAACGTTGTATAGATACAATTGAAATGAAAACAATATTGAATCCTTTTTTAATTTAATCAAGGATATCTCCATATTATTTTAAGAACCCCCAAATTTGAAACCTAAAAATAACAAATTTTTAATTTACTACAATCTATCTTGATTCTTATAAAATAAAGGATAGTGTTCTTCAAAGAAAAGAATTAATTGTCTAAGGTTTTGGAAGACACGAACAAACAAAATGGAAAATAGAAGAAAAGAGAAAGAGGAAGCCTTTAAAACCAAACACACCGGTCCACTATATAGCTCAACTGGTTGACTATATAGCTCGATTGGTTGACCAATATTTGTGTGACCATATTTATCGACCAATCAAGCTACAAACTCATCTAAATGAAAAAAATTCTTAAATAAAGAAACATTAGACAACTAATGTGCATAAGTGGTTGAATGGACAAGTGACCAAACTCCTTAAAAACTCACTAGAAAGACAAAAAAGATGATTTAAACTGGTCAACCAAAATAGGTATTAATTGACCAGTATAACCTGAGGACTTGTAAATCAAACAAAAAATTAAAATTAAAAATTAAAACACTTAATAATTTATGGAAATATTAATTAAAACCAATCATAAGCATTAAAAGAGACTTTAATCACATAAAATCATGCCAAATTTTCTCCTCATATCCTTATGTATTGGTTTAGTAAAACTATTGCCCAATTGGTTTAGTGTAGTAATAAATTTTAACTTAATTATTAAAAAATTGTTTAATCCCTTATTCATAGTGCAAACCCAAACATTCACCACTAAATGTTTATACTCAAGTTGATAAATAAAAGTAAGAAGCAACAAATTTCTAAAATATAAACTAATAATTACTCTTTGTTGAGTTTTACTTCTGATGTGATTTAGATGATGATTCTTCTTAAATTTTCAATCTATTAGAAACTTCTAATCCTTCATGTCTTCTTCACTTGGTTTAATAGTTTGAATTTGAAGGGTGTTTTGATGATCATTCTTGTTTTCTTCTAATACATATATCACCATCTTCAAGAAACTTTTCTTGGATACAACAAGTTTATATTCGCATAGATTAAAAGCATAAACTCTTCAAAACATAATACTAAATTCAGTAACTTTCATCCTTACTACATACATTTGTTCTTTTTTTTTAAGCCCTAAAAAATAAGACAATCAATATGTTTTAGGTATCTAAATGGGCTTTAGTTATTGATTATTAGTCTCCTTCTTTTTAACCTATAACTTCAAGTGTTTGATTGTCATTCTTTGTTTGAGAAAACAAAAAATATTAGCATTTCTATACTTATTACAGAAATGATATACCATGTTATATGAGTAATGACGATACAAAAATATATTGCTTGGAACTTTTTATATGTATGCATAATAAGGTATCTTCCTTTAGGTATTAAAGTGTTGAATGTTCTCTTAGGGTAGTGAAATAAGCTACCATAATTATATGTATGATATTTGTTATGAGTGGAAGGTTTGATGCATGCTTATTTAAGGCCGAAAAGGGTGTGAATGGGCTTGCATATTATCGTAAAATTTATACCTATTTTTTCCTTCAGAGTATTGATCTTTATATCTAGGTCGTTATCTATAACTGAAAGTATGAAGCCTGTTCTTAGAATGAGTCGTAGAGGATGTGGCATGTGCATGCATACTTAAATGTTGATGCTTCATACTCATTTGTCACATTAGGCAATGGTTATTCATTATGCAAATTTGTTCTGTTGACAAATATGATTTTATTGCCTTCATTTTCATGATTGTGTCCTATTTAATGCATTTCTATACTATTGCACTCTAAATGAACTTGGATAATGATTCTTTGAGAAAATATATTTTCTCTTTTAATGTCTCATTTGTATCTTTTAATATGTCTAGTGTGTATCATCAATGAACACTTTATTGGATGCCTTAATATTATCTAATTCATTTCTCATTTTTCTCATTCTCATTCATATATACATTTAACTATTTTTGGATTTGTTTAAGTTTAAAAGACAACTTCTTCTTTTTTCTTACCTGTGATCTCTAAGCCTTCAATTAGTTCATCATATGTCAAATTACTATCACCATAGTAAGAGTTATAGTTTGATGTTACCTCATCACTATCCTCAACCATGAAAAACATGTGTCTCTCCTTTTGAATGCTCATTTTTAGATTCACTTGTGTCATCCCAAGTTGAGACTTTAATTGCGTTCTTCTTCTTTTTTGTCCTTCTTCTCCTTTTTATAGTTTCTTTCATATCAATCATTATTTTTGAGTAGAGGATATTGTGACTTCATATGGGTGAGTTTTCTACAATCAAAATAAGTAGTGTTAGAGGATACATTTTGAATCACTTTTACTTGCTTTAAAATCCCTTTCCTTAGAGAAATTCTTTCTCATTAAATTTTTTTTTAATTTTCTAATAATAAAGGTGGGGTCTTCATCATCACTTCCATTTAGTTTGTCTCTTCTTCACTAAATTCCTCCCTTAAGACTTTGAATGTTAATTTTTGTTTTCTTCAAAAGAGTTGTTTCTTTTTACATCTATTAAAGTCTCATTTTATATATGAGAAGAGATGCAATAAGATCCTCAAATAGCAGTATTGTTAAATCCTTGACGTCTTGTATCATCGTCATTTCAGTTTCAAACATCTTTAAAAGTGACCTAAGTAACTTTCTTTCTATTTCTACAATAATATAAGCCTTTAAAAGACTCCCGAGAACATTAATGATATCAATAAATATAGTGTACATGCTAGAGATGCTTTCGTCATGTTTCATTTAAAAGAGTTCATATTAGTCGGTTAATAAGCTCACCTTGCTCTCTTTAACTTTTTTTATATCTACTTAAATTTCATTTGATAAATGATTTGCTTTGAGTTATGCTTACCCTTTCTTATTTTAAAAAAAATATTAATTAATATACACATTGAACTAAAAGAAATTAAATATCAAGAAAAATAGTGCATATTAGTAGGTTGGTGATTGAATTCTCTTTTCTTTTTTTTTTCAGTCTCTAATGTTGTAATGGTAAGTTTAAAAACCATATAGATTTAAGGACAAAAAGACAAGGTCGACAATGGATTGATGGGGTTTGTGGTTGAATTCTTTATCTTGCTTGCTTAAATTCTTTCCTTTTGGGTGCTTTTGAACTTTATTGTTTGTTAGAATTCGTGTATTCTAGCTTCCAGATTTAGATACTTGAAACAATTTCAATGTATTTAATTCTTTGTATGTAAGATTAAGATTAAATTGTTTGTTGTAAGAATAAAAGATTAATATATCATTGTTCATTTGTTTCCATATTCATTTCTTTCTTGGTTATTTCAAAATATAATTATGTTCAATTTTTTAATTTTTAAATGAAACATCTAGTTTAATGACTAACTTGATGAAATTGAGATTA
Organism: Erythroxylum areolatum; assembly: GCA_024520975.1. Taxonomy (NCBI): domain Eukaryota; kingdom Viridiplantae; phylum Streptophyta; class Magnoliopsida; order Malpighiales; family Erythroxylaceae; genus Erythroxylum; species Erythroxylum areolatum. Next base: position 12,942,371 of record JANIJH010000223.1, on the reverse strand, counting down.
AAAGAATTGAGCATTTGAAGTTCCAAAGTTGTGAGAGTTAAAAAGGCTTCTTTCCCCAAATTTAAGATATTGTACAAATTTGAATTGTTATTAGTTATTTTTTACGAGTTTAAAATTTAATTGACAAAAAATAGAAAAAATAAAATACCAAGTGATCTTCTATATAATATTTAACGGTCGAAAGTAATTTTTGCTTTTTAAAATTATAAAATATTAATAAATGAAAAGGATTAACATAAACAAAATATATAGGCCAAACTAAATAAATATATCAAATAATCAACCTTAAATTACATTTCATCAAATGTACTATCTCATCTAAAAAATATTGGTGACACTAAAAATTCGAAGTATCATGGCATAAAATATGCTCCAATGCTAGTTGACAACATTCATTAGGTGTTTTTGTTTTGTTTAGTAAATTAATAGGAAAGACTAAGGATTTGTTTTGATTTTGGTTTTAGTTTTGTTTTCAAATTCAATAAGCAGTATATTTGTTTGAGGTTACTCAACCTCTCAACTTCAATTGATCCTGAACTAGACTTTTGAAAAGATTTTTCTCAAGGTATCAATTGTACTAAAGCAATTTCTTTCGCCGCTAATTGTTAGAAAAGACTTTGGAATCAGATATGCTCGCCCATTGCAGGATTAACTGAGGTTGTTTAAATAGGCACAAACTATTTTTTCTATTGAGAGAATACCAAATGGTTGGGATTACACTTGATCTCTTTTTTACTTAAAGTGGACCAGAAAGATTCTCCAAGAAAGACAATATTTTCATCATTTCCTCACGGTACTACTTCGATATTGTCATGACTCGAGGATGGGCTTTGGTGGAATTAGTCTTAGCTGGAAGAATGAATGATACCGAGTCGAACCTGAATCTTCTATTCCACATTCACCCCTTTCATTTATAAACATTCATACAAAGAGTCCATTTTGTCTTCGCTAAATCCCGACCTAGTTTTAGCATTGAAAAGGTTGTAAAGTCATATGTGAATTAGGCAATCTTTGTAAAAAGTTCTGTTGCCAAAGAGTGAGCCCCAAGAACTAGTGAGATAGAGTTGCCAACTCGGGCAGATATTCAAGTTCTGCCTACAAAATGCCCAAAGAAAAAAATTACAGTAGAACGAACCGTTCTTATTCTAACTTGATTACACACATTTAATTAAAAGAAATTAAAAATCTTAGCAAGTTATTAGTTGAATCCTTACTACATGTTTGAGTTTACTGATACTTGTAACGGTTAGTTTGTTTTTGGACTCACGCATTTTCTAATAGAGAATTTTTAAATTTAAAAACTGATTTAATTAAGATTAAAATTAAGTGTTACATAGAGTAAAAACCAAAGAGCTACTCCAAATATCTAACCAAAGAGCTATAAAGGTGATTATTGTATGCATTTGGATTGACTTAACAATTAGGTGGTAATTGGTTATTTTTCAGAAGTTTGAAGTGTAATTGTAGAAGACTGAAGACTTGAGATATGAATTGATCTTTTGTATAAAGTGTAACTTTCCCTTTTAAAATTGTATAAGTACTAAAAGATCACAACAAATGGAAAAAGATTAAACAGAAACAGAACACGAAGGCCAAACTGCGGGAATAGGTCGAATGATCGACCTTAAATTATATTTGAATCACACACTTTTAATCAAATGTACCAGTTTTATCTCAAAAATCTCAATAACATGAATACAACTTATCTGTCGAACACGTAGATATCCTTTTATCATAGAAACATTGTCATTTTCCAGCTTAATACATAAAACCAAATTCAACTATCAGAAACTTTCAAGCATTTAGCTAAACTTACACTTTGCTCTCGACACGGAATCTTAAGCAAAGCATGTCATCGTCAGGACACACACCTCTTGTCACCAAATATTAGAGTAAGGTGTAGAAGCAAATATATTTCCAAATGAACCAAAAAGGAGGGGGAATAAAATCCTTCATCCAGACGCATACAACTAGGATAGTTAAAATTGAAATTTACATAAAATGCGGAACGGGGACAACAACACAACCTCAAACGGGGTAATATGTGAAGTGGTATTTGTAAATCTTAAAACACAAGCTACCACATTGGGTCAAAATGAACATGTAATTTTCCTTTTATTAATACGTAATTTTACACACTGCATTGCTTTCCAGCTACTATAAGTCACACACACCACAGCTTTCAAGTTACCAGCATAGAGTAAAAAGCTTTCCTTTCAGAATACTCGTTTCCTCATTTCTCCACATGTGATGTGATATGCTGCAAAAGTTCACAAACAATCAGGGTAAGCATCGCACAAGAAGTCACCACTCTTCTCCAAAGACACTTCACAGTAGCAGGCAAAATATGCAACTTCTTTCTTTTTTTTAAAATAGATGCATCTATAGTTAATACAATCCCCAAAAAGAAGCTTCATCTCGAAATAACACCATTGGGTTGAATTTCGCCACAGGTTAAATTCCATCCAAGAACTAAATATGGATGAATCAAACTAACTAACCAGTAGTAATATAAAAATAAAATTAACCGACAGACAATTCACTTCACTTGTTCAGAGATGATCTCATACTGTGTCATTCTCAAATCGCTTAAAAAACACATCACAATGTTGCTTCTTTTCAAAGTGCTCTCTAAAACTATTTAACTCCAGGTTCATATATCAAGGATCAACCACAAGCTTTTTGGGGTTTTTCATTTCTTTCTCAATGTGTATAAAGAAAGACAGGTTCATCCTGAAATTGAATAAGGCTACTCATTCTCTCTAGTTTCTCTCCTATCCATGGGGCACAAGGTAATCATTTTTCAATTGCATCTATGGCCATCTTTCACGCACTACTGAAGTGTTACTGCAGCTTTTTCCATAGTGACTACTTCAAATAGAAAGAAAGAAGCCCATACGATTTCAATTATCAGGATTAGCTCTGTAATATATCGGTACTTGGATTATCTCTCATCCACACTACTGCAAAGAAAATCTCTTTACATTCTGGAGAACAAATAAAATGAGTGTGTGTGTGTCCATATATATATATATATATATATTACTCATAAAAAAAACTTAGAAGAGACGTGGAAAAGTTGAAAAAAGAACTCCAACATATATCTAAAAAAATCCAATCCATAGATTCCTAATAGCTATTCTATTCATCGAACTATCAAATCAACAAAGCGGTTTAAACAGACCAACATTGCCAACTCGGCAGGCCCTTTTTTTTCATATCTACATCCTCTTCTTGACAATGAAAACTAAGACAGAGAGACCTTGCGAGCCAATTCCAGTGGAAGATCTTTATAATTAAGATATTTCCACTCAAGTTTCAGAAACTAAGAGGGTCCATTTCTAGGTCGTGCACCTGATTTGGGATCCATTTCTAATGCAGTTAAAAGAATTTGTGGAAGAGTAGGTCAGACTAAAGTGACTCAAATATGTACTTGCGCCTAATATTTTCCTAATGATCATAGAAGGCCATGGTCCAAAATGGCCCTTAGCGCATTCAAATATTCATCTAATTATTAGAAAAAGGCAGCCCGGTTAAAGCTGCGGGATCTTGATCTGCAATCACGCCCCTACTTGGAAGGCTTATGCATAACAATCTTGATCTCTATAACAAAGAGGGTTAAATTAGGCACCAAAAGCTAAACCACTGCATATGGACAGGTTACTAAGAGAATGGTCAAACTTGAGAATGTTAGGGTGCGTGTTTTGAGATTCCAGCTTGTATTTTGTTGCCTTCCAGTATTCCTATCACCACCATATGGTGGTTTTATCCTTGATCTTAAAGTTGATTACCTGTGGAAGCTAAGAATGCCAAGGAATTACTTTTTAACATGCTTCTTCTAACTTTCCTTGAAGTGGATCCATAGAGCTGTAAAAGGATTTTTTAAAAATTCAGGTGCAGGGAAAGAATTGAAAATGAGCATCCTATCAAATCTCTTAAAAGCATTAAATCTCCTGTTAGGTTTGAGAAAGATCAATCTAGAAAAGAGAGTTCCCCACGAAACATCAACAAATATTTCTTCCTGATCCTCCACACCAGATCATTTACCTAACCCTGTATCTCCCAGGTAACAGAATTGATCATTGTCTGCATCCTGACCCATTTGCCCCTGTCTGGATGACTATATTTCTATCCAAGGGATTGAAGTTAAGTATAATGAATGTCCTGCAACAAAGTGCAGAGGCATTAATCCATTTGGTAAGAGCTCTAATTTCAAAGTATCTATTTCTTTCAGAAATCCAAAATGACCACTAAACTAAAAATATCAGGGGTTCCCACAATCACTTGAAACAAAATGCATCACTAGCACCAGTTAGTAAATAAAATGGTGGTTTAAGAATGACTTTAAAGTGAAAAAGGAAAGTGGTTCAAAAATCAAATGTTTACAGAATTTGGATGGAGGTCTGCTCACAAATACTTTATCCTTCAACTGGAAGAATATGGATACTTCAGACTGACAAATACAATATTGCCGTTTTCAAACTACCAGCCACCTTATTATATTTTGGTGAGTAATGTGATTCCCCGTAACTTTTTGTTTATGGAGAATATAAAATAGAAAAAAGACATGCCTAGCTCTTCTAAGGATATAATCTGTATTCGTAGCTACAATATATGGATACCTGGTTGGCACTTCAATCTAGCAAAAAATGAAGGAATCAAACAGTTCATTTCTCCATCTCATACTGATATCAAAGATTTTCGGTATTTCTGTGACGAAATTGGCCTGGCTTTACTGGTCCAAGAAACACCTTCTAGTTGGGACAAGAGAGAAAGAACTCTTCTCGAGGTCCATGTTGGGGTCCTAAAAGTTTTCTCCAATTCCTACTTCAAACAAAACTCCTATCATTTTTAAGAGTTCTATTCTAAAAGATTCTTGTCCAGTAAGTGTCAGATTTAAATTTTGGAGCTCCCTCCCGGGCTGTTTAGAAATATCCCATCATGGACAGACCCCATGCCTTCTAACCAATGCAAGGAGGTGGATTAGTCGAGCTCTACTTTAGAATGATATTTGAACCCTTCTTGGACCTCACCCAATAACTTCAACTTTTGGTTTGAATGGATCTTTAACATAGCTTAGAGCCTTGAATGATTGCAATTCTGTAGACAAGTTGTACTGCCTCATTTCTAGTGAGTTTGCGGTCGATTATGTCTGTGTAGAATTTGAACGAGAAGGCATGTTAGAACAGTATTTGAACCACTCACTGGACCTCACCAACAGTTTAAACTTTTGAATTGAATGGTTGTTTCACATTATTCAATTAAAAAATGATGTTTAAAGAAACACCATAGTATGAATTTAACAAAAGTTGGAGCCACTAAAGCCTTTGGTGAGGAAGTTGAATATGATAGGTTATGTTGATTTATGTAAGAAGGTCAGCGATGTTGCAAGGAAATATGAGTAAATCCAGATTATAATATTTTAAGTGTTGAAAAGTTCCTTTGAAACAATCTAAGATTAAAAGACACTCTACAGAAAAGGTAAAATCCAAAAACTCAGAAGGTACTATAAGAGTTCTCTATGATGCTAAACAAACAGAACTTACCAACCCAGAAAGTGTCCCATGGACAATGCTCACCATTATTTCAAACTTTTCTGGAAGAAGAATGGCCCGCTGTTAATGGCAGTAACATGTTCCTAATAGCTCACCTAAGAGGCTGGACTCAGATCAATGCAACTAAATAGGAGAGAAAGAAAGTTCAGTTCTCACCAGGTAAGAAAAAGCCAGGTCCTGATAGTTTGTATGTTGGATTTTTAAAAGAACATTACAGGTAAGAATATGCATGCTATTCTCCATTTTCAAAACAACCTGATAAGAAGGTGTCACTGCTTTAGCTCTTGTATTGAAAAGTCCTACCTTCAAAAATCAATTGTTTCAACCAAATTCTCGTTCCATCATACTGTATGCATATACACTAACATACATGCGCCTATAGTTTAAGGTCTAAAACATAGCTAGAGTAAACAGTATGGAGACAAATAATTATACTATTATCTCATCAAGACTGCGTTAACAGAAAAAACTTGAATATTTTTGCCACTCGGAGACATAATGAACCAAAGGTATAAGTATTTCGCTACGCCAATCGAATCCACCACATTAAGATCTATTACTGTAGATTGGTTGAAACTAGTTTGTACAGAAGGTTTTACTCGATAGATTAGCAAGCCAAAGAAAGATAATTAAAGTAAGGAAACAAAATCAATACAATCCTTTTTCATTCTTCAAAGGCGATTAAGAGAATAGATATCACTTAAGAATTTCTTCCTGCCTCCCTAAGGAGATATGAAGCAAGAATCTCTTAAAACGTACAGAACGATCCTTCTATTTAGCGCAAGAAATATATTTAAACGGAATTCTCGACTAAATTGGACTGGAAACTTTCTTCCTGAGAATCGGATCCTTCTATTAGTTTGAGGCCAGTGCATTTAATTTAGCGTGTACTGTCTTGTGTCTAACAATAACTTTTATTGAGAGTTCTTTGATAAAGAATTCAGCCAATCGTTCATCAAGAAGAAAAGAACCCTAAAAGAAAACAAGAGTAGACGATGATACTCACATTATTGAATCCCACATTCTTTTTTAGTCATTGTTTCGGCCAGCAGCAGATCCACCGTCACTGGAGGACCCTTGTCTACCAAAGGGCCACGGCAGAGAAATATTGAACCGTCTCTCAACCGCACGATTTTCCCGAGCATCACCACCTCTCGCTCCATCTTGATCCGCCCGCCTCACGCTTTCATAATCAGCATTATCCGTGGGCAACTGATACCGGCAAACTGGGCAAGAGTTGTGCATTTCAAGCCATGGAATCAAGCAATCTTGGTGGTATATGTGTTCGCACGGCATTTGCTTCGCTTCTATACCCTTCACGAACTCGTCTTTACAAACAGGGCAATGATTCTTCTCGGAGTCCGAGTAATCACCGGTAATTTCGATCGTTGGCAGCGCATCAATGGCCGATTTCGCCGCTGGTGGCGTTCCGTAACGATTCGGGTCGTTCTCAGCCAGCTGTTGGATTAATTGCTCGAGGCCCGGTCCGATGAAGTAATCCCCGAGGTTTGCCGGAGAGCGACCGGAGGGATGGTTTTCGATCACGAACTGAATGCGAGCGCCACCGGATTGGAGGTTCTGGATGTGGTCTCGGAGGAAATCGAAAGGGTTGAACGCGTTAGGTTCAGGGGAGTTTGGGAAATGAGGGTTTTGGAAATCTGCCGGAGCTGCGGACGCGGAGGAGAAGATAAGAGGAAGAATCGTAGAGAAAGGGTCTTGGTGAGAGATATTGAAGGGAGTGGCCTGGTTATGGAAATCGAGGTTAGAATTAGGGTTTTCATATTCTTCAATGAATCCACCGTGACAGAGAGGGCAAGACAGTTCGGAAGAAGGACAGATCGATACGGTAACCGGACGATCACACTGGTGACAGAAGAACAGCTTGGCGGCATCACCGCCGGCGGTGGAAGCTCCGTCCAAGGACATGAGAATCAAGCGGAGACTTGTTTGGAAAATACTAAGACGAGAATTTTAACTGAGCGGAAATGTACTTGTATATGTTATTATTCATTAGCTAAAATTAACTAACTATAAAAAATTTTAAGTGTGTGTTTGGGACTTTAGGATGGAATGGAATGGAATGGAATGATAATTAATGAAACGAAATGGAATGGAATGGATTGGAATGGGCCACTCTATTGTTTGAAAGTTTAAATAAAATAAGAGAGGGACTCCTTTGACTATTGTTTGGAAGTGATACTAAAAATGAATGGAATGGAATTACTTGTAATATTTTTTTCCAAAATTACCCTTATAATAAAATATGCATAGTTACCATAAAACTATTTTAGTAACCCCAAAGCATTTCAAATTGTAGGATGCCCATAATATAGTTTTCTCATTTTCCTATATAAGC
>JANIJH010000223.1:12908648-12934360 GCA_024520975.1 Erythroxylum areolatum | reverse complement strand
ATTAGGGTTTGGAAGGCAAGCCATGCCATTCCATCCCTGACCCTCCAATTTGGGAGGTCACAAAATATTGGATTTTGAATGGCAAAGGATGGCTTCCAAAACCATCAATTGTCATTCCATCTTGTTTCAAAATAGACTCCTAAATAATGACCTGAGTCATTTGGGTCATTCCATTCTATTCCCTTCCATCCCTTTACCCACATCCAAACATATTCTAAGGTACAGTTAAAAATATTAAAATATTTAATTTTAATTTATAAAAATTTATTAATTAAAAAAATTAAAAAAAAAATCGAGTCGCACTTGACCCTGCCCGACTAGACCTATGGATTGGGAGAACTGAGCCGGATTGACCAGTCTACACTTTTTTTTTTTATAATGACAAAACGACGTCATTTTGTATATTTTCTTCTAGTAGTAAGTTGAGCTGAACCAAGATTGTCTTCTCTAACAAAACTTAATTAACCTTTTTCACCGTAATATTCAATTAATTAATTTTAATTTATAAAAATTAAAGATGACAATAGGTCGAGTCTCATTTAGCCTTACCTAGACCCATAGGTTGAGCGGATTGAGCTGAATTGACCGGTGTACACCTTAAAAAAAAATAGTATAATTTTACACATTTTCTTCTGATCATGAGTCGGGTTGAGTTAAGATTGTTATATCTAAATTTTTATAAATTAATGACATTTAATATTAACCTTTTTTACCTGATAATTCAATTAAATTTTTGTTTAAATATTTTTTAATAATTTTAAATTTTTAAATATTAAGTAATTGAAATTTTAAAATAAATAAAATGATTCAATTATTTATTTTTATTGTTATTGAAAAAAAAAAAGAAAAGAACTTGGGAGTTGGGTCCAGCTGTCTGAATTGTTGATAATTTATTACATCGCCGCACCCGTTACCTTTCATTTTCGATCACCAACTTACGTCGATTATCTACGCACTATTTGTTTTCTGTCAATGCGGGTCCTACATGGTACCTGACATTTAGATATTACATATACAATTAATAATTATCTATATTATTTTTACCAGCCTCCAAGTTTGACTTCAACTTCTTTCTTCGTCGGTTTTGGAAATGCTTTAATAAATAATAATCAAATTTTTTTTTTAATGCAAGTTAAAATAATAAATTTTAATTCTATGGCTCTCAAATCCAACGACCTGTTAACAATTTAGAGGAATCGACAAATGGGTTAGTTGCAGGTGGAATTCAATACCGTCCAACTAAGGAAAAACATGAGTCTAAATGGACGGAGGATTGTGTGGTGTTGATTGAAGAGGAAATTCCTATTACGGAGTTAAATTTTTTAAAATTAAAAATATAAAAATAATTTATTATTTTTAGTTAGATCAAGACTTAAGTTGTCTACCTCTAGATTTACCCGACATCCAATTCTTTTAAATAAAACGATGACAATAGATTTTGTCAGGTCGGATTAGAACCGGCCTAATCAATTTGACAATATTGCCCTTATTTCTTCACTTATTTCTAATGTCAATCCACCGCCCACATTAACCTACACTTCTAACCCCAATCCTTATTCTTCCCGCACCATGATTTATTGTCCTAATACTTTGCCTTTATAACCATTCAAGATACCTAAAACAGACCTGCCTACCTTTGATGGTTCTGAGCCTTTGGATTGGCTTTTTAAGTAGAACAATTTTTCTAAGTGGAATAATGTTTCTCTTCTCACTTTCTTCTCAATTACCTTCTTCTATGGTTTTATAGTATAACTAGATAATTTGATGTCTCTATAGTTCTTACAATTTTGAATGTTATTTTTGTTCTTGTATTGGGGAATTAACATAGTAAGTCTCCACTTATCCGATATTTTGTCAAACATAAGGATCACATTAAAAAGTTTGGTTAGCTAAGTAAGATCCTTTTTTCTTAGGCTTTTCCACACTTCTTGGGTATCTCATCAAGCCCTACTGTTTTTTTTGTTTTTAATATCTCTCAAATCTCTTCTTATTTCTTCCCTTGTAATTTGTCTGCAATGAGTCAAGTTACGAAACCTCTTAGACGTGCTAAGATCACCTAAAGAGATATTGTCTTCTACGTCGTCATTAAAAAGATTATAAAAGTACCTCTGACATTTTTTCTTAATGTCATTTTCAACCACGAGCACCCATTCTATTTCATCTTTTATACAATGAACTTGATTTGAGTCTTTTGTTTTCCTTTCTCTAACTCATTCCAACTTTAAAATGTCATTTTCTTTGTCGCTAGTTTTCAAACTTTGGTACAATTTCTTGTAAGCTCTGCTTTTAGCTATTGAGATTGTTTATTCATCTTTTTCTTAGCCAATTTGTATGTTACTCTTTTAGTCATTCTCTCTACCTCCTTAGTGTTATCCAATAGAGCTTTATAGGCACCCTTTTTTATTTTAACCTTTTCTTGTACGTTTTCATTTCGTCACTAAGACTTTACCATACTATCTTAAGTCATTTAAAAAGCCCCAAGATCTCTTTAGCTGTATTATTTAAAAGAGTTTATACTCTGTCCCATGTCTGATTAGCGTCTCCTTCCAATTTTCATTCATCTTCACATATTACTCTATCCCTAAATTGTTTCACTATATCCCCTTTTAGATTTCACAATTTGACTCTGATACACCTCACATGACTTCTCTTCCTTCATCCCTTAATTATAAGATCTAAATCGACAGTTTATGATAAGTTAACCAGTAAGCCTTCGATATCACTTTACAATCCTTACACTTAGGTTGATCGCTCCATCTTACAAAGAAGTAGTCAATTTGATTTTGTGATTCTACTCTTAAAAGTTATAAGGTGTTCTTCGTTTTTCTTGAAAAAGGAATTGACTATCATTAACTTCAATGCTACGATAAGATCCAACAATGCAGTCTCACTATTATATCTATCCTAGTACCTAAAACCTATGAGTCTATTGATACCTATTCGAAGTTACCTCTATATGATCATTAAAATCTCCTCTTAGAATAACTTTCTCGTTAGGAGTGATATGTTGAATCACCTCATCTAATTTTCCCGAGAATTAGCATTTAAATTGTTCTTCCAAACTTAATTGAGGTGCATATGCACACATCACATTAAGAATAATACCTTTTACCATAATCTTTATGGACATAATCCTATCATTAGTCCCCTTTAGCCCCACAACAATATTTATAAGTTCTTAACAACCAAGATACCTATTATGTTCTGTTGTCTCAAACTTCATGAGTATCATAGTTTAAACCCATTAATCTCTTTCGCTTTAGTCCCTGTCTGTTTTGTCTCTAAGATGCACATTATATGATTCATATATTTGTCTAAGATCTCCATTAATTCCACAAACTTTCCTGTAAAGGTCCCAATATTCTAAGAGTTTATCAATAATTTGTCAACGTCTTCTTATCTCTTAAACTCAAAACTCACTAAAAGACTTGCCCTTACTCTATCATCAGTAGTCAAAGCCACCACTTTTATCTCAATGCCTAACACAAGCTAAAGAAGACAATCCCTAAATGAATCCAAAATAACTCGAGAAAGGAAATAAGGATTATTAATAAGTTCCAAAACGAGCATTGTAAAAAAATAGATTTGAAAATCACAAGTATAGACAAAAGTAAACAAAACAAAAATTCGTTGGTCCAAATTCTTACCCACTATTAGCAATTAGAATTATACAGAATGCTAAAATTCAGTATTAAGCAGTTAAAACAAAATATTAAAAATATTAAAAATTATAAACAAAAAGAGCTAAATCAATAAAGATAATAAACCCAGATCAAACGGAAAAATTTATAAAGAAAGCAAATATAAGGGACTAAAAATACCAATAATACCTAATTTACTAAATAACTCTTAAACCTAATTAAAACTAAGTCACATGATAAGCCATGGGATTTTATGACAACCTTAAATGAAAAGTCTAGTAACAATAAAAACTAATAAACACAAACAATGGTAAGGCAAAACATATTAAGCTGAAACAAAGTAGTGCCACAAAATATTAGAGTTTGACAATAATCACACAAACCAAAAACCTAACAACCATATCAAAGATAAATTAATAATTTGTGACAAACCAAATGATAAACTTGGCAAGAGAGCTAAAGGAGCAATAGTATTAGCAAACTAAACAAATTAAATGGTAAGGTACGAGAGATAAACTAAATATAGTATTATAAAAATAATAACTTAATATTAAATAACAAAGTTGGTATTAAATGATAAATGAAATTTCAAAAGTTGATCGCATGTATAATAAATACTTAATTAGTTAATATATTAATAAAACCCTAATAAAGTTTAAAGCAAAAAAATCAACCTACAAGGCTTACAAATTGTTTCAACGTTTAGATCTCTCAAATTAAAATTTTTAAATGCTTTAAAATGTTAAACACTTAAACTATTACACTATTAATTTGTAATTAATAAAAATATAAATTATTATTTTGGGCTTGGTTTTGTATTTATTTAATAGCTAAAGAACACATCTACATCTACGAGCGTATATTCACATAAGTTATGTTCATAATTCTATCCACTAAAACTGAATAAAAATGCATAATATTTTAAAAAATAAATAATTTTGAATTATTAAGTATGCTAATTATGTAAAATTTTGAAAGATACTTTCAAAAAAATGAATAAAAATTCTTTTTATTTAGTTTACAAATTTGAAAAAGAAAAAGAATGTCCTTTCCAAAAGAGAAAATAATTGAGAAATTTTAAGATTTTGTAATGAAATTTTAATTAATGCTTATAATAAAAAATATTTCAATAATTTAATTAATATTTTAATCAAACCTCTTAAATTTAATTTTTGTTACATAACGGATATTTAATGAGACCTTTTTAATTATAATATGTGATATCTTTAAATTAAAAATTCAATTATTTACTCTTAAGGTTAAGTATAAATAGAGATGTCAATTTTGGCTCGATCTAGCTCGATTTTGACCTGAGTTTTCTGGGTCACGATTTTGGCCCGTAGTTCGATCAAAACATTAAAAACAACATCGTTTTTAATTTTTTTAATATAACTGGCTGGGCTTTGATTAGGAACGGTCTGAACCCAGGCTCAACACAACCAAAATAGGCTGACCTGTTTTTAATAACAAGAGTTATTAAAAAATTATTAATTATTTCAGTTTATAAAACTTTTTTAATTTATAAAAATTAATTTATTAATTTATTAATTAATCAGTTTTAACAACAAGAATTATTAAAATAAATGAAACAAAAAAAGCTAATAACCAAATTGATAAATTAAACATTTCAAAATTTTAACATATTGAACTTTTTAATCGGTGAACATAACATAAAATAGACCCCATCAATAATATTATCGTACATGTTGGTCAAGATGATTTGGAACACAATTAATGATTATTTATTATATATATATATATATATATATATATATATATATACTTTACAATTCTCTGGCTTTTGTCCTTTAGATTGCTCTCTATTCTCCATCCTTGGCTAGCGAGAAATATTGAGTAATTGTAAATGCGAAGGGCCATTCCCATTCCACACCCTCCATAATCTAAGGAGGATATGAAACTATATTCTAAAATTTTATGTATATAATAATAAGATCATGATCAAATATAATAATGGTCTCACTAATGAATGTTCAAAACGTTTATGTCTAAAGCAATATGATTTCAAGGGGGGAAAAAAAAAGTACATCAAATCCATGGCACAACAACCAATTGCCATTTTTAACGGTAGTGGTTAGGAAAGGAAACAAATAGTATGATTGATTAATCAAAGTAAAGCATAAAACACGGTGTTAGGATCGTTGAATTTCTAAATGCCAAGCCTCATATATCGATTAATATCATATGTTATACACACTAAACCGTGTTATCTGGACCGACGTGGGCCAAATAATCGCATGTTGGGGTAATTACTGGCACTAGTCAATGGGTGCAAAAGGTGGATTTGATTACTTAAATTGACTTTAAACGTGGCCCATGGTGTTGTAACTCGGACAAAAGTAAGATTTCAGGAGTTTTTGTTGCAGCATTGGTCTGCTAATTAGGGTCATGACTTATCGGTCCCCGAGTTTGACCTCTTTTCAAGTGGCCTTAATTTGCTAATTCGTAAGAGGACAATGTTGCACTTTCATGTAATGTGGTCTTATTGTGACCTAAGATTTGATAGACCCCATCCAAAAATTTATAAAATACACAATAAACTGTTAATGTTGAATAATGCCATTTTTCATTTTGTCAAGGAGGTTAAATTGGGAAATGGGACCACCAAATTATTAAAATAACAGCCTAGTTGTAACATTATTGGCAACAAATAAATGCGCAGCTGGATTGATTGTGCAAGTCATTTCTAATCATTGAATCGATAGAAATGAAACCTTAATTAACCAAATTAGTTGGTGTGGTTGTTTAAGCACTTTCATCCCTTAATAAGAGATTTTAAGTTAGAATAGAACAATTAATTTAGCTAGCACTTTACTTCTTACGGATTGATCTGATGTTATTAAAGATTAGTCTAGATATGGATAGCTTTAAGATGCTGTTATCATAATTGGGACTCTTCCAAAATATCTCGTGACTACGGCGGAAAAAAAACCTTAATTAAGTACCGGTTTGTATTTTTGAAAATTTATATAAAAATATTTAGTTATGGTAAATTGAGAAAGTGATTAAAAAAATGTATATAATAAGTTTTATATCTTAAATTCAGAGGTTGTTTTCGTAATTTAGACATGTAAGTTCGCGTTTATAAAAAAGCGCTATCCAATTTCCCTCCCACATCTGAAGACAGAAAGACAATTAAACCCTTTGAGTTATATAATTAAGCTCATTAAATTACATACATTGCTTAGTCTATTAAGGGTAATTTTGGCATTGAAGCATGTCTTCCTGCAGTAAACAGGCTATGGATATGGAACCACAGAGAAGAAGACCGGCGTACAATTCGTTCGATGGAGTAAGCGCAGAAATCGAACGGCCGAAAACTAATGTCGAGAGAAACAGAGGCCTGAGGGGTTGTTGGAAAGATAGTGGCAAATTACGTAAATAAAAGAAGCGGCCAGGTGTCAATTCCAACTCACTGACTTCAATTCATTAAAGGCCGAGACATGGTTAGTTCACGTGCACAAAATTAGAGCGTGGTCCGCACGCTTCAACGCGTATCACGTTGCTGTGTCGTCGCTGTCGTTTTTGTGCATTTGTCGGGAAATTTTTATCGGTTAATTCTTGTCGTTCACTGTTGTTCTCCTGCGTGTGGGAGCGCGTGAGGATGGAGAGACAAAGAAGGGGGTGGTGGTAGTAACAGTACTAGTAAAAAGAAGAGATGAGCTGAGCTGGGAAAGAGAGGTGGGAGCCACCACCCATGTGCCCCCCCCCGGGTCTCCACCAGCTGCTGCCTCTCAATCATTGGCTCTCTCCAGAGACCAAAATCAAACCCTCTTCTCTGTCTCTCACTACACTCCTCATTTCCATTTCAATCTAACAACAAACTTCACCTCATCATCTTCCCTGTTCTCGTCATTCCCCTGTTTGTTACAGTCACACTTTGAACTTTCTTAATTTCAATTAGTATTTTTTAAAAATTGATCAACAGCATGTCCAATTCAGACAGCGGACCCAATAACGCCGTCAGCAACGGCGCTGCTGTCATCATTTCTCAGAGACAACAGCAACAGCAGCCCCAATCGACGACGGGAACGAACGGGGCTTTAGCCGTCAAGAAACCACCTTCCAAGGACCGTCACAGCAAAGTGGACGGCCGTGGACGAAGAATCCGCATGCCAATCATATGCGCCGCACGTGTCTTCCAGCTCACCCGCGAGCTTGGCCACAAGTCGGATGGCCAGACCATCGAGTGGCTGCTCCGCCAAGCCGAGCCTTCCATTATTGCAGCCACCGGAACCGGCACAACACCGGCGAACTTCTCCACCGTCTCAGTCTCCCTTCGTGGAAATTCCAATTCTATTACCTCCCCTCTCTCGTCTTGCTCTAACTCCTCCGGCATGGACCACAAACCCTTGCTGGCACCCGCACCGTTTATTCTAGGGAAGAGAGTGAGAACAGAAGACGACAACAGTCCTGTTAAGGAGGACAGCGGAAATTCAGTAGGCCCCACTATGGGATCGTTGGTGACTTCCACGGCAGCAGCGGCCGGAGGGTTTTGGGCGTTGCCTGCCAGGCCGGATTTCTGGAGTTTTGCCGCGGCGGGCCATCCGGAGATGGTTGTGCAGCCGATGGCTCAACAGTCTTCGCTGTTTGTTCAGCAACAACAGGCTGCTGCGGCGGCGGCCATGGGTGAAGCGTCGGCGGCGAGGGTGGGAAATTACCTTCCCGGGCATTTGAACTTGCTAGCTTCTTTATCTGGCGGGTCGGGTAGTTCAGGTCGGAGAGAGGAGGATCCGCGTTGAGATGCTGGTGTGGTGGTGCTGTTTATGTTGTATGGTATATACTTATATATATGTGAACTTTTATGTGCATGATGTTGAACTGTTGGTTTTTGTGATTGTTGTGTGAAGATGATGGATATTGGAAGGATCGTAGTGCAAGTTAATTTAGTGACTGTAGGGTTTTTAGGGTTTGGGGGAGCTCTGGAAATCAAGTAATGAATGGAATGGATGGATTGAATTAGGTTTTCTTTTGAGTAGTCTGCTGGAGATTAGTTTAGAGTTTTGTTTTAGTCAAATTGCTTAGGTTTTTTTGTTGGAGGATAAGAGGGAATGAAGAATTGGAGCCTTGGAGGATAATGTTCTAGTGATGATGGATCTTCTTCTACTACTCAGTACAGCTTGCTGCGATCACTCTTCTTGGGATTGTTTTAAAACACTTCATTGAATGATGCCTCAGCATAGTAATTAATAAAGGGCTCTGGTATTTTGAGTGAATTCCTTGTTGCCATCATTTCAAGGCATATATATATATATATATATATATATATATATATGTATTCTTGGTTGCTGTGATGCTTGTAGATTGTTTCTTGCTCTCTCCTCCACTTCCAGGGTATTTGCTGGTGGGACAATCTCAAAGGAGACTGTGTGGGCAAAGCTCTGGGGCCTCTCTATAACACCTCTGTTTTGAAAATTTCTTTGGTATTCTTAGACATTTCTTAGATTAATCAGCGAGAAAATAACTTGTTTGCGATGTATGTCAGTGGCTTGCATTGTCTGGGTTGCCTGTTGTGTGAATAAAAAACCCATTTGCCTTTTCATTTCATTTTGTTGCTCAGTCCTCACTCTCCAGTTTGTGTGCTAATTGTTTCATTGATTGTATATATGAACTTGATAATCTCATATTTATGATGCTATCCGTGATATGCTTGAGGTCATTTTGTAGGTTTGTATCTGCATAACTCTTTCCAAATAACAATACGATATAGACACATCCATGTTCTAAGACGTGTATTTTGCATAACTCTTTCTTAAAAACTAAACGATATAGACATATGCATGTTTTACGACCTGAACTTAGTGTTTGCTTTCAAAGAGGGGTGTGGACACAACTACGTTTGTGTTCTACGCTATGTACTTAGTGTATGTTTTGTCATGTAATACCGTCAATCTGTATCTTTACGGTTTCGCAAAGGAATAGAACTTAAAACACGCCTTGGCATACATGCGTTTGTTAAATAATATTCAACCAAAACTTTATATGTCTGTGCATATAAGAAGTACACATCAAATAAGTTGGGTAGTTGCATTATTTCATATCTTTGAAACATTGTTCAAAAGAATGCTTGAACTTATTTATGGTTGTTGTCTTTGTTGACATGTCAATTACATTTTTAAAAGCGTGGACCTTTTCCACTGTCACAGTATACCAGAACTTCATCTTGTTAAATATCCATTTTTTTTCACTTACGTTGTAAGCCATTAAGCTTCTTCAATAATAGACTCAGCAATTACTATGTAATCTGCTTCAATTATAGATAATGTAATTACAAATTGAATTGCTAATTTCCAACAAATAAGCCCTCTGGCAAGATTAAATATATACCTTGCGGTAGATCTCCCGTTATCTAAATTTATATATTTCATAGTTAAAGGATCACTTTGCTAATTGTGAAGTTTATGAAAAATTATATTAACCATTGGAAATTAAAGATGGAGAAAAGATATATGTAAATCGGTGAGAGTTAGGAAACAAAAAGCGAGAGACTTAGATAATGTTCGTTGTATAAAAGATGAAGTATGGTGACATCAAAAAAAGATGACAAAGATATTTATACAGTTTTTTTATAATAAAGGCATAGAGGATAACATCTCTTTAGGTGATCTTAACATGTCTGAAAGGTATCGTGATTTTACTTATTGACAAATCATATAGAAAGAAATTAAAAGAATTTTGAAGGTGATGAAGAGTAGAAGGATAGTAGGATTTAATGAGATACCCATAAAGGTGTGAAAGAGCTTAGGCAAAAATGGTCTTACTTGACTAGTTAAATTTTTTAATTTGATCCTTAAGTCTGTCAAAACATTAGATGACGGGAGACGTAATTTGCTAATTCCTTTGTACAAGAACGAATGAGACATCCAAAATTGTAACAGTTATAGAGGCATCAAAGTATTTAGTCACATCGTAAAATTATGAGAGAAGGTGATTAAGAAGAGAGAGAGAGATGATGCACTTATCATCAAGAACCATTTTGGTTTCATGTTAGGAAAGTCCGCGATAAAAGCTTTACATCTCCTTATAAGATTAATATAATATTACAGAAAAAAGACAACGTATCTTACATATGATTTTTATTGACTTTGAGAAGACTTATAACATAGTACTTAAGGAAATCATATGAAGGTGTTTAAAAGTTAAGAGAGTTTTTATGACTTATGTACGAGTTATTAAGGATATATATGGAGGTGTAAAGACTAAAGTAAGAATGATAGAAAGAGATACATAACATTTTTCTATTGATATTGGGCTACACAAATGCTCCTTAATGAGTTTTTTTTTTGTTTGCAATAGTGATGAATGAGTTCACCGAGAATATCCATGGTGATGTATCTTAGTGTATGTTGTTTGCTGATGACATTGCTTTAGTACATGAGAAAAAAGAGAGTATCAATATTAAGTTAGAACTTTGGAGGGATATATTAAGAGTTGAAGGGTTTTAAATTGAGAAAGACTAAGACTAAGTACTTAGAATGTAACTTTTCAAGCCATAGGGTAGCTTTCGACGTGGAGGTAAAATTTGGTTAAGTTATATCACAAAATAATATTTTAAGTATCTAGGATTGATCATCCAAAGCAATCGGGAGATCGATAAAGACAATGTTCACCACATCATATCAAGATGGCTTACTTGGAGAAATACATCAAAATTTTTATATGACAAGAAGATACCACTCAAGATTAAAGGTAAATTATATCGTTTAGTGTTAGGTCAATCATGCTTTATGGAACAAAGTGTTGGTTTATCAAACAGTGCATAGTTATAAGTTAATGGTGGCGGAGATGAGAATGTTCTGTTGGATGTGCAACTTTATTAGAAGAGATAAGGTCAGGAATATAATAATAAGAGGCAAATTAAAAGTGATTAATATTAATGAAAAATTAGGATAGACAATGCTTAGATGGTTAGGATATGTTAAAAGAAGACATTCTAACGCTCTAATGAGAAAATGAGAGAAGATTGCACTTAAGGACTGTAAAAGGAAAAAAAGGAAAGTCTAAGAAGAAACAAGAGGAAATGATAAAGAATGACATGATTCAGCTAGAACTTATCGAGACCCTTAATAAAAAACTTTAGCATATTAGGATACGGATAAAGGATCTCACATAGAGATGTTCTTCTCTTTCTACGTGTTTTTTAAACATTTTTCTTCAGATTTTATGTCTTGTATTTAGCCTAAACATTTAATATATAGTACTTTCTTCTTAGATATTTAGTCTAAATATTTTCTTGTAATAACTTGTTTGTTTTATTTATTTACTTGTCTTCTTTCTTGTTTGTGTATTTATTTACTTACTTTATCTTTTATTTTTATTATTTACCTTGTATTTATTGTATTATTTATTTACTACTTATTTTTATATTTTATATTTTAATTGTATTAATATTCATTTTTAGTATGTATCTTTTATTAATTTATTAATTTATATTTTGTAATTCTTTATTAGTTATTTATTTATTTATTGTGTGTGTATAAATATATATATTTATGTGAGTCTATCCAAAATAATCTCTTTGTTAGTTAGAGATAAAGTTGCGTACCTTTGGACTTTCTTAGATTGCACGTATCAACGATACTTCTATTAAGTTGATATTGTTGTTATTGTAGTCTGTAGCACCTTTAAGGATTTGAAAATCTATTTTTCTTCTTAATGTTGTCTTCCTGGTTTTTACACAAACTTGCTAAACTAACAAACATTATGAGACAAATCGAACCTAGTACATATCAGTGTATTTATCAAACACTGGACAACACTAGTATATGAAACTTTAGACATATCTTTAATCTTAATGTTTGTCTTTGGATGTTGATCTAAAGAAAGTCTAAAGTGATTTGCCAACAGAGTATTCACTAGTTTACATTGTTCATGCCAAATCTGTCTAATACATTTTCAACATTACTATACTAAGATAATAACAATTTTCTAGATACAATATTCTTAATATTCTTAACAACATCCATATCCTTCTTATCAAATTCTTATCCCTCAGTTTATTCACATTATACTTACTTTTAATAATGATTAATGTATCATCCATATATAGTAGAAAAAAATAGAATCATCAACAAGTTGCTTAACAAAAAAATAACAATTATACTCACATCTCTTATAGTCAACTCAGATTATGTAAGAGTCAGATTGTTTGAACTATTTTATGTGAAGACTAATTCAATCCATAAAGTGATTTCCTCAATTTACAAACTAAGTGCTAAACCCTTATGAATGCTTTATGTAAATATTTTCTTTTAATTCACCATGAAAAAAAGTTGACATCACATGCATCTTCTCTAAGTGCATATTTAAATTAATTATTAATGTCATTATTATCCTGATCGAAGTACGTCTACTACAAAAGATAAATTTTCATTATAGTCAATCCCTTTCTATTGTAAATACATTTTTTGTTATTAGGTAAGTTTTATACTTTTTTTTCTTTTTTTAATGATACTACTAACTTCCTCTTTGTATACCCACTTGCGTCTTATAAAAGATAAATTAACTCCTTTATTTGGTTCTCATGTAGAGCTTCATTTCATCTAATATAACACTATATATTTATCATTTTGTTGACTATCTATAACCTTTGAAAAGTGATTAGTTCCCATTCTTGATAATAAGTGTCAAGGAGATCTAGTCCTCATAATCCCACTTATTTTAAAGTCTAATATTGCATTTGACTTTATATGTGGCTATATTGTGATGCTGCTATGCAACAAAACTTCTAGTACTTATAATATTTGCTACAAGTTGTTCTAGTTCTACTTATACCACCTTTAAACTAATACTTTTTTTTGTTATTAGGCAAGCTTTATATTGTATTCCTTTTTTTAATGATACTACTGGCTTTCTCTTTTACATCTGCTTGCATCTTATAGAAGTTGAACTGACTCCTTCATTTGGTTCTTATGTAGAGACTTCATTTCCTTCAATATAACATATATTTATTTATCTTTCTTCTAACTATTTATAGCCTTCTAAAAAAGTAATTAATCCTCACTCCTAATAACAAGTGTAAAGGAGATCTAGTCCTCTTAATCTCACCTATGTAGAGGTCCAGCATTTGACTCTATATATTGTTATATTGTGATGCTCCTATGCACCAAAACTTCAAGTACTTCTAACATTTGCTATAGGCTATTATAGTTTTACTTATATCACTTTTAATCTAATAACGCTATCAACTAACATTGGCATATCTTTTCTATATGTCTACTTTAACATAACTGCTCATTAAAGATTACATCCCTACTAATTACCATTTTCTTTAATGCTAGATCTAGAAACTTGTATTTCTTAACACCTTTTGGATATCTTATAAAGATAAACTTCTTCGACTTTAGATTAAGTTTAAACCTCTCACCGTTTGAAATATATATATAAGTCAGAAGACCAAAGATTTTCAAGCCAAAAAATCAACATTATTCTTATCCACACTTTATCTACAACTTTCCTATTCGATGAAGTTTGTGTTGATTAGTCGATGACATAGCTCATCATACTCATTGCATTCATTCATAAACTTTTAGAAGTTACATATTTAGTCTGAACACCAAGCTCCTTTAGTTGGATATGTTATTCCTCTTTGAAATGTCATTTTGATATGGTGTCTTATGAACTATAAAATGCCTCTAAATACTATACTCCTTTCAAAATTTATGAAACTATAAGTTTGTATACTCATTATCTAATCTTAGGTACTTGATCTTTTTGTCCATCTAATTCTCCACCTCTACTTTTCGCATCTTGAACTTAGCAAAAACTTCATATTCACTTATACCTTTCTAGAGAAATCATCAATAAAGGTAACAAAATATTATGAAACATTCAATGACAACTCTCTAGTAAGATCCCATACATCATAATACATATAGTTAATAATTCTCTTAATTTGTGTTTACTCATCTTGAACTTCACTCTAAATTATTTTTTAAGTGCACAAAACTATTAAAAATCTAACTTTCAACATTTGATACCCTTTAATAAATTCCTTTTATAAAGTTCTATCATCCTATGTTCATTAAGATAACCCAATCGTAAATGCCATAAAGCATCAATACCATCCTCTAATTCTATAATAGTAATTCATCCTTCAATAATTATATTTCTTATTAATTTATATGTGTCCCTTATAATTCCAAATAGTTTTATTACAATTAATGCACCATTAACCACCTTAATCTTATCCCTGTCAGTTTTATAATAAAAACCATTAGCATGTAAGGTGCCTAAAAAATTAAATTCTTTCTTAAATCTCATACATGCCTAACATCACCTATGTCCTAACAATAACATCGTATATTTTAAGTTTGATTTGACCTATTTTGACGATTGCACAAGCTTTATCAACGCCTAGACGGATATAACCAATATCACCTAGCATGTACGAGTCATATCACTTATAGTGTTAAGTGATGGGAGTATCCCCTACCTAAAATCCATGAATCTGTGAATTTACTTGTTGCAATATATAGCATATCCATGTCATTGGAATATGCTTTTTAATTAGACAGTCCTTTTTGATATTTCCATTCTATTGGCACTTGTAGCATTAGAAATTCTTTTTACTTTTGGATTTTTAGACCTGTAATTACTTTAATATAGCCTTATTTACTTTGCTTTCTCCCATGATCTTGATTCCCCATCACATATAACTGTTTTCATTAATTATGAGCCAGTAATGTTGTAGTAATATCTTCCAAACTAATTATTTTCTTTGCCAATGTAAGCATGCTCAATATTTTTCCTAACAGGGAGGTAAAGAGCATAGTAAAACCATTTTTTATCCTACCAACAATAGCCACTCATGCCTTTAAAGATCACTTACTATTTAATTGAAAGAAATAATATGCTTTTCCAGGTTTTATACAATTCTGCATCTTCAGCTTATATAACCTTTGTTTCATATACAACTTATTTATGAGAGACTTTGACATGTATTGACTCTTCTATCTTTTTCACTTATCTACCAAGGAGGGCAATATCTATGATGCGGTATATGACTTTGTTTGCTAGATATAAATAAATGGTTCTTGTTGCTCGTGTTTATAATTCTTCCTAGTTGAGTGCATCTATATTATTAAGTTTATTCTCATGTAATCTTTCAACATCTCTCAATGCGCCAATAAAACTTTCACCTTTCATTGTAACAATCCAAAATTGTTCGTTCCAATAAACTTCCTTAATTATAACTTTACAACAGTATTCATCGTTGTCTTACTAACACTCTAATAATAATAAAGGGCTTTGAGGAAATTAGATCAAGTTTAAGTAAGTCAATATATAACTAGGGATATCATATCTCAATTAAAAACTTTAAGACAGTAAATTATGTATCTTATCTTTCTATATAACTTACTTCATTCTTATGTCCCTTTCCGATGTGAAATAATTTTACTTGTGAATTTATGTCATCTCCTCTCCCAATTGGATCCATATATCTTTGGACAATTTCCCTTACTTGTGAATTTCTATCATCTCCTCTCCCAATTGGATCCATTTATCTTTGGACAATTTCCCTAACTCATAGTTAATGCCAAACCATTTAAGTCACTACATGAATCACTATTTATCATACCCAAATTCATGAATTTCTAGCCATTGAACAATATCAACATAACACTGATATCAATTGTTGAGATATATGCAATTTGAATAATATGAAAAAGAAGAACATAAATGAGAGCAAGAAAGAAAATTTTATGAGGTTTAGTAGTATGTAATGTGTCCGTGTCTTGGGAAGCATATCATTTATCCTTTTCAATATTTTCAAAAATAGGATTGCACCATATATAATATATCTTTTTCAATATTTTCAAAAATAGGATTGCACCATATATATATATATAAACCCTTCCCATTACAAATTAACATAAATATTCGCTGTATGGCAGGTGTTGCCTCCATAACCCTATCTCCAATAAAACCTAGACATCCTCCAACATTTGTTACCCTTTAAATATGCAATCTCTCGCAAAAGACACAATCATGTACCAAGTCGTATCTTGCACTAACACAATCATGTACCAAGTCGTATCTTGCACTATGTCCGTACAACTTTTTCAAGATAGGAACATTATTGGTACAACTTAACACACTCATATTTGAAGTTACGTATTTCTCAATATCTACTTTCGGAGGACATGGCCGTAAACATGGTTAGTGTCCTAGGCTGTGTATTTTTTGATATCTGCTATGTCCAGGGATGGATCCAGGGGAGGCTAGCAAGAACTATAGCCCTTACAAAACTAAATTTTTTTCAGAATACATATATATATATAGTAAACTAAGTAGGGCTATAGTCCCTACAAAACTAAATTCCTTGCCCCCCAAGACTAAAATCCTGGATTTGTCACTGACTATGTCATATGAACAATCTTTAAGCTATGTCATATGAACAATCTTTAAGCTATTTGTATACGAAACTGTCTTTATTTCACGATTCCATTAAGGAATACATCTTGATACACGACTAATTACTATGTTGTGTTTAGTCAAAGACTCTAAAATCATATACCCATGTATATGTTATTGATTTTTGGTAGTTCCTTCTTAATGTTGAAGAACTCCTAAAAGCTAGTTTTGAATCAACGCAACTTTTATACACTGATATTTTGAATAAGTAGCATTTTTGGACGCCAGCATAACTAGGAAGCATGCCATCATGCAAGTTCTCTTTTCTCGTCCATGGCTAATTCGAACTAGTGGCTCAGGTAGCATGCTTTGAGATCGTGGTATACAACGGGTCAAAATGTGTCAGCAGAAATGTTTTTATGTCTTCCAACGGGCAACTTGATTAATGATCCACTGTCTGCACCAAGTGTCAAGTTCTGGCATGCAAGTCAATAGTTGCCAACTCTGTTCTGCCGGCGATCACGTGGTCTTCTTCTGTTGCTTTTATTAGGAACATATCAAAGTGTTGGACAAGCGTCAGAACTCAGAAGCCCTTGAACCTGTATACATGAAGTCATGAAATTTGTAATGCCACATGTCCTACTAGTACATATATTAACATAAAATTCATGTAGATGTCATTAAAATTATAATGATACGCTTAATCTATATAATTTTGTCTTAACATGATTTTTTCGCAGTTACGACATTGGTATTATGCTGACATGTAATATTGTGATATATATTATTGTTGGTGACGAGATATAATACTTTTGTATTTTTGTTGTTTTTTTTTAAAAAAAAGCAATTAATTATAAAATGATTAAAGGTAAGAAATCTAGTAAAAGTAGTAAAAATAATTGATTAAAAATTGAATAAGATAATTAAAAAATATGGTTGTTTTGTAAATAAAATAAATCAATTTTATTAACAATTAACAGCCTAGGTTCTGTACGAACATTTAGTTCTACTCCTAACTCATAAAGCAGAGTATCTTGTGCATTTATTGTTGCTTGTTTCTTTGATAAATTTGAAAAAAAGTTTTATTTGAATTCAAATTTGATAAAATAATAAGATCTAACTTAAATTTTATTGTAAATCTTAAAAATTATAATATGCTATTAGAGAGTCTGAAATAACTTACAACTATGAGGCTTAGAATTATACATTAACGGGCCCAAATTTATTTTTTGGTCTTTACCTGCTTTTGTCTCTTTCTTTTGTCTGTCTTTGTACATATTTTGCATTTGCTTTTGTACAGCCAACAATTCGTTAGTGACAGGTCATTTAGCCAGTAGCATAGCAGGATACTCAACTAATAGCAATAGAGTAGCATCTGTATATATTTTACCCGAAAGTTCAATACAAGTATAAAAGAAATATTTTTCATCATCTTTACCAAGTTTTCTTACATGGTATCAGAGCCACCCCTTTCTCCAACCCTAACCTAATATGTCAAATACAGCAGATATCAGTGACTCCAGTGCCACACACATACCAGTAAACCAAGAACATGAGCCCTACTCTGTCACAAATACTGAAAACCCAGGTGCTGTGCTAGTCACAACACCTTTCAATGGCAACAGCTTCATCACCTGGAGTAAATCCATGACCATAGCTTTATGTGCCAAGGATAAAGTTTCTTTCATTGATGGGACTTGCATCATGCTCACAGGAGATGTGATTTTATCAGCAAAATGGAGAAGAGCAGATAGCATGGTGAAGTCGTGGATTCTCAATGCCATGGTCAAGGAGTTAAGTGACGCATTTTTATCTTTTCCTATAGCTAGAGAGCATTGGGTGGAATTCCAAGAAAGATTTGGAGAAGCTAATAAGCCACTATTATACCAAATAGAAAGGGAAATAAGTTCCCTAAAACAAGGTACACTCACTGTTTCTGCTTATTATATTAAGCTGAAAAAGTTATGGGATGATTTATTTAGCTTAAACCCTACTCCTATGTGCACATGTGATGCATCCAAACACATTACTGCCAAGGAAAATACTCGCCGACTTGTGCAATTTTTAATGGGACTCAAAGATGAGTTTGAGCATGTAGTGAATCAAATCATGTTAATGGAGCCACTGCCTACTGCAAACAAAACTTTCTCTATGCTACAGACTGTTGAAAGACAGAAAATGGTCAATGCCACTATGGACAGTACCCCCAACATAACAATGCTAGCCAAGCAATCCAATAACTGGAAGAAAGGAGGGAAAACTAATACCACCAATGCAAACAAAGGACACTATCTCAAGAAAGAGGACAAATACTGTGTAAATTGTAAGAAGAATGGGCATACCTTAGAGACATGTTTCAAGATCCATGGAGCTCCTGACTGGTATAAGGAGCTCAATGCACAAAAGGAAAGAGGAAGGGCAAACCTGGCACAGATAGTGGACACTCCTGCAAAAAACACTTAAGAGCAGAATGAGGATAAGCCATGGAATGGAGGGATATCTTCAGATTTAGCAAGCTTCATTCAACAAGAAATAAGCAAAGCCATTAAGGGTAAGGCTGCTGGGGAGGTCAAATATTCAGGGTTTCAAAATTATGCAAGTAATGCTATACACTCTGTGAGCATGGCTTCTAACTATCCTAATTCCTGGCTTATTGATTCGGGTGCCTCCACACACATGATGAATGACCTGAAACTTTGCATTTGTTATGTAACTAACACAAATGTCTATGATCATGTGATTCTCCCTGATGGAACAAAACAAGAAGTTGCTCACATTGGCCATGCACAAATAGGAGACAAAATCACCCTCAGAGAAATATTACATATGCCTAATTTCTTCAAAAACTTGTTGTCAGTTAATAAGCTCACTACACAGAATGAAATTGCTGCAATTTTCCTATCTAACAAGTGGTTTTTGCAGGACCTTCGGACTAATGATGTCATAGCAATCATCAAGGCAGTGAATGGATTGTATGAGTTGACTACCGAAACCTTCCTACCATCCAACACCCTAAAAGGTCCCTCTTTGGAGTTTTACAATTTTAAAAATATTGCTCTCAATGTTATAGTAGCTTTTGATTTATGGCATTCTAGGCTAGGGCATGTATCCAAGGAAAAGTTACAACATATCAGTGAAATCAAAGTTTCTGTTCCTCATAAACATGAATGTCAAATATGTCCTTTAGCCAAACAGCATAGAAAACCCTTTCCCAAATATGAGATACACACACACAAACCATTTGAAATCATTCACTTGGACCTATGGGGACCCTATAGTGTTCCTACAATGAATGGTTCACATTATTTCCTTACAATTTTGGATGACTTCTCTAGAGCCACTTGCACTTTCATATTCAAACACAAACACCAAACCCAACTGACCATACTACAATTTCTTAATAACATTGAGAGACAATTCAGTACCCAAATAATGAAAGTGCAGACAGATAATGGGAGGGAATTCATTAACCAAGAATGCACCAACATGTTTAAGGAAATGGGAATCCAACATCAAAAGAGCTGCCCATACACACCACAACAGAATGGGGTAGTGGAAATCAAGCATAAACATCTACTCCAAATTACTAGAGCCCTACTCTTCCAAGCTAAGTTACCTAAAGGATATTGGGGAGAAGCATTGCTTACAGTTACATACCTTATCAACCGAATCCCAACCAAGGTCCTGGGGTGGCTGAGTCCTTTTGAAAAACTGCATAAAAGAAGACCCAGTTATGAGCATCTGAAAACTTTTGGCTGTTTATGCTTTACCTTAGACAAAACACCAAATAAAACCAAATTGGATCCTACGTCAAAAAGATGCATTTTTCTTGGGTACATGCCAGACTACAAGGCCTATAGAATCATAGACTTAGACACTAAATCAATGTTTGTGTCAAGAGATGTAGTGTTTTATGAAAACAACTTTCCCTATGCAGACCAAAGCCCAACCTCTACACAGGTAACCGACCCCTTATTCTCAAGCATCCTCACCAATGAAGATGCAGACTACCCCACACAAACACCAATTACCACACCACTAACTGAAATCATTTCCCAGTCATCTGACAATTCCTCACCCAACAGTCCACATGACCAAAATACCATACCAATTGCACCCCCACAAAGAAGAAGCACCAGAACCCACTTACCTCCCAAATACTTGCAAGATTATGTACTCCAATCCACAGCACAGCAATCCACTCACTCCCTTGCTAATTCTAATGTTGCATTGCAAGTCTATTGTCCTGCAGGAACAAATGATGAGGGATTAAAGTCACTCAACATTAAGCACAACAACAATTACAACACCTTTATAGGTAATGTTTCCAGAACTTTTGAGCCATTATCTTATGAGACTGCTAGCAAAGATGAAAGGTGGGTACATTATATGAATGAGCAATTGTCTGCATTGGAGAAAAATGGGACTTGAAAACTGACTGAATTACCTAAAGGAAAGAAGGCCATGGCCTCAAAGTGGGTGTACAAAGTGAAGAACAATTCGGATGGAACAGTGGCAAAATTGAAGTCTAAACTTGTAGCCAAGGGATTTAGTCAAAGAGAGGGGGCTGACTATTCGACGGTCTTTTCTCCAGTAGCAAAGATGGTAACAATAAGAACATTCCTAGCCCTAGCTGCCTCCAAACAGTGGCCAATACATCAATGTGACATTAATGATGCCTTTCTTCATGGTCACCTAGAGGAGGAATTATACATGCTACCACCGCAAGGTTACACTAGAGCTAAGGAAGGACAGGTATGAAGACTCATTAAATCAATCTATGGTTTAAAACAGGCTGGGAGACAGTGGAACAAAGAACTGTCCTCCAAATTATCCTCAATGCAATTCACTAAATCAGAAGCAGATCATTGCTTATACACTAGGGGCACAGGAAATAATTTTATGGCAATAGTTATATATGTGGATGACATTATGATAATAAGGGAAAATGAAGACCAAATTGTCTCAGTTAAGAAAACATTAAACTCAGAATTCACCATCAAGGATATTGGGTATGCAAAATTCTTTCTGGGCACTGAAATAGCAAGATCAGAAGAAGGCATGATACTTACCCAAGGAAAATACATCCGAGACCTCCTCCAAGAGACTGGGCTATTTTACTGCTCACCCTGTGCAACACCCATAGTTCCTGGGACAAAGTTAACCATTGAGATCGGTGAACAACTCGACAAACCAGAAAAGTACAGAAGAATAGTAGGAAAATTACAATATTTAGGGATTACAAGACCCGACATCACGTATGTTATTCAACAACTTAGCCAGTTCATGAGTGACCCCCGACTACCACACTGGGAGGCAGCCAAAAGGGTATTGAAATACCTAAAGGGAACTCAAAACCTGGGGATCTTTTATACATCAGAAGAAAGCCCTCACCTTGTAGCTTTCTCTAACTGTAACTGGGGAAGTTGTGTCTTCACCCGACGCTCTTTAACCGGATTCTGTGTCTTCCTCGAAAAATCGTCGATCTCCTGGAAAACAAAAAAATAATCGACAGTGAGTCGTTCTTCAGCTGAATTGGAGTACAGAAGCCTAGCCTTGACTACATGCAAATTAAAATGGATCACCTAAATTTTACACACTTTTCAGTTTCAGATTCCGAAACCCATACCTTTGTACTGTGACAACCAGGCGGCGATTTACATCTCCCAAAACCCAGTCTTCCACGAGCGCACGAAGCACCTTGAGATCGATCTTTATCTGGTTCGCTACTGCGTCAACTTAGGGTTCTTGGAGCTCAGACACGTGAACACAACTCACTAACTCGCAGATCTGTTTACGAAGCCTTTGACTACCCGAACCTTCTCGACTCTCCTTTGCAAGCTTGGAGTTGTCGATCTTCACCCACAACTTTGGCTTGACCGGGTCGTGTTAGAGAGTCCGAAATAACTTACAACTATGGGGCTTAGCATTATACATTAACGGGACCAAATTTATTTCTTTGTCTTTACCTGCTTTTGTCTCTTTCTTCTGTCTGTCTTTGTACATATTTTGCATTTGCTTTTGTACAGCCAACAATTCGTTAGTGACAGGTCATTTAGCCAGTAGCATAGCAGGACACTTAACCAATAGCAGTAGAGTAGCATCTGTATATATTTTACCTGAAAGTTCAATACAAGTATGAAAGAAATATTTTTCATCATCTTTACCAAGTTTTCTTACACCTACCTTTACTCTATTTTTTATTTGGTGTTTGGTTGAGAGGAATGACTATTTCATTCCTCATCTATTCCCAATAATAGGTTGTTACTTTGTTTGGTTAAAAAATTATACAGAATAGATAATTTTAAGGTTTAGTTATTTTTGAATTTGCAGAATATCTAAAGACACCCCTCTTCTATCTTTAGTTGTTTTTGGAATGGTAGTAGTGAATAATAATAATAATAATAATAATAATAATAATAATAATAGTAATCTCCTGGTCCTTGCGGAAAGAGAAAAAATTTTACGTTGTCTCGATAAATATGTTTTGCAGGTACTTAAACCCGTTTGAACTCTCCTGCCCAAGCCTAGTTGAGGAAGAGTACAGTTGCTCTCGAATAGTCTCTTTTTGTTTTTCAAAAGAGTAGGAAGGACCTTTCCCTCTGACAATAGGAAAATCATTTTTTAGGAAAGCGATTAAGAAAAATAGGATTCAAGCTTTAAGTAAATCAAACAGTTTGGCAACCAACCTACTCACGGCACACAGGCTATATCCATTCGAGTCAGAAAAAGAGTAAGGAACCGCGAATCCTTTTGAAAGAGAGGGGTATCTTCATCTATGTTTATAAATTATTTAATTAAAAAATTAAAGATAAATTAAAAGGAGTTTTAATTTATTTGATTCTAATTATGAATTATGAATTAGAATTAGAATATATAATTATTAACAATATATTAAGAACTTAATAGGTCATACATATAAAACATTTTGAAAGAGAAAAATCAATTTCAATTAAGTTGGACTTGATTATAAAGTTTGAGAAATTTTATGGATCAAAATATGAGATGTTTGATTTCATTAAAATTCAATTAATTATAACTAGAATTAGACTTATTATAATTTTTGTATTTAATTTTAATAGAAATTGAGTTTATTATAAAGCTTGAGAAAATTTAGGAACTAAATATGAGATATTTGATTTTATTAAAATTAGAATAATTATAAATAAAGTTTGAAATTTGACTTTAAGTATAATTGAGGTATTTAATTTTAATAAAATTTAAAAATTGAGGCTTTTTCTATAAATAGGAAATTAGTATCAGGAGCTAGTGCTCTTACCTTTTTTCTCAAGAGTTGAGAAACTACTCTATAGATATTATTGGAAGTTGGACAATATTAGAAGTTGGGACACGTGAATAGTTCATGGTTGACATATCGAAAAGTTTTCAAAAAGATTTCAACAATAAAATCAAATCGGGTATAGTTTTTTATTTTATAATTCGAATTAATTATCGAAGTTATTCAATTATCGAGGATCTGATAAAAATTATAAAAATTTTATTTTTTCAGTGCTCATGATTGGATCTTGGATGATTTCCAAGATACCCTACTAAAAAAGGAGACGGAAAGAGAGGTCTTTCATGTATATTGCTCATAAATAGAGCATAAACCACATCAATCAACAACTAAATAATAGTATCGAGTAACCAAGGCACATTGATGCATTGGATTCAGAACTGACTTGCTGAATGGAATGCCCATAAATCAAAGTGACGCGAGCATTACTATATCATAGTTAATGTTTTCTAGACCATCTAAAAAAAATACTCTTGTTAACTTTTTTTTTTTTGCCGTCTACAAAATATTTTAAGAAAGTTCTAATTATGAGAAGATACTTTTAAATCATCTACACTTAAATTAAATTTTGCTCGAATAAAGTAGATCCCTTACAGGAAGTAAAACTCTGACTTTAAATTTTCAACAGCTGCATACATAAGGAAGATTTGAACTTATGACTTCACTTAAATTAGAAGAGCCTCTTACTAACTTACTAGTGTAAAAGTTCTCTCACCAACTTTCTATCAACATAAGAAAGACTGATTCCATTTACTGGTTGAGGAAGGCTTATATCCGTCTCCACGAACACGGAATTTTATACTATGAACTAATAAATGTATAACTAATAGCATTGAGTGGATCTAAAGTCCCTAAAGCATCGTTAGTTCCATCACTTTCGGCCTAGCTCTTGGTTTGTTTAAGACAGCCACTAACTTCTTTATCGGCCTCATGTGGATTCATATCGTACCTGGTCCAGTCTTCTTTCAGCACATTGGGGTCTGACTTTCTCATGGTCAGCCGTCCAACTTGGTCTAATATCTTATCTTATCATATAAGCCTTTTATATAACACTTCTATTTTTATAAGCAAACCCACGGAAAATCCAGTACATCGTATCTGACAAGGCTCACGATTCACGAACCAAAACCTGGGGCATAAGACTCTGTGAGCACAGTCTGCCGTTCCTTACGCTGCGTTTGGTTAGTGTCTTTGGTAGCTGGAGTCAGAACGGAACAGAACGGAACAGAACAGAACAGAACAGAAATTGGAGACAGAGAGTTGTTTGGTTGATGGTAGACAGAACAGAGAATCTTGTCTCCGTCTCCAGGACAAATGTGTTTAGTTGTAAGGGACAGAGACAGAAAATAGTGTAAATGACGAATATGCCCATAGTATTTAATATGATTAGGAAGATGTAA
>JANIJH010000223.1:12895815-12908548 GCA_024520975.1 Erythroxylum areolatum | reverse complement strand
GACAAAATTAAGTGGAGACAACAAGCAAACGCTCCGGAGATGGGACTTTTGTATCTCCGTCCACTGTCCCCACCCACAGGGACAGTAACCAAACACTACGTTAGAATTAGATGCTCAGCCTTTCTCTCCAAACCACGGCCATTTGATGTTATTTTACTTTTCACCAATGACTTGATCTAATATTGCGTCCAGTCCAACCCAACTTCTGCAACGCTGCTGACGTAGCAATCTTACCGATATTGAACCGGATTTAGTATTTGATTCAATTTTGGTAAGGTATTATATTGATATAGGTTAATATTAGATATGATTTCAGGTAATTTTTTAATTTATAAAATAATCTATAATTTTTTTAAAAATTACAAAATAATTCTTCAGTATTGTACTGTATAATTTAAATCAATTATAGTAATAGAAATTTAAAATAACAACAATTTATTTATTTTTCTTAAAATTATTTTCACATATAAATAATAATCACAATTAATACGAAAGATTATTTTATCATTAAAGAAATATAAAATTAAGAATAATACGGAGTATTTAAATATTATAATTTTATCATATAATAAATAATAATTACATCAAAATATCAAATAAAAATAATTATTATTATCAATAATAAAATATAATTCTATCTTAATATTTAATTTTCAATAATAAAAATATTTTTTCTTAATATGTAATTTTTATTAATAATAAAATATTGTTATATTTATATTAACAAATTAAAAAGGAATACAAAAATTTGAGGCCTCTTAATTTTCATTTTAACATATTTTTAATTATTCTTTGTAGAAAAAATATAACTATTATTTAATGTATGAATTTAAATATTATATTATTAATAATAAAAAGAGATGATAGTGAAGAAGAGAGAGAGAGAGAGAGAGTGTGTGAGAAAAAATAAAGAGAGAAGAAGGTAGCAGAGTCGGGTTTGTTTGGGGAAAGGGGATGAGTTTTTAAAAATTTTCATATTTTTGCAAAATTGCCTTTGATTTTTTTAAAATTTATGGTATCAGCCAATATTTAAACTTGGTGCCAAAATATTATATTTTGTATCATCTTTTGACCGGTACGGTACGATACAAAAATCATTATAATGTATCAGAATATTCAAAAAATTTCAATTATGAAAATTATAAATAATCTGTAAAATTATTTTTAGGATTATGTGATTACACACAGTTAATCTTTAAAATTTTTATTATTATATTCATAATAGTTAAATTTTCATGCAATTAATTTAAGATAAAGAAGATAAATATGATTTTATTATCTCATATGATAATTTTATTATTGTATAATTTTGTTACTTGGTAAGATAGTTTATTACAAATACTCAAATAAAAGTTATACACAATATGTTTTAGCATTATTATGTGATAATGAACATGTGTACAAAGATTTATTTATTTTTCTTAAAATTGGAGCAACATTGGCCATATCATATATTCACAATTTAGGGACCAATTGCTGGAGGAAATTCAAACTGATGCTAGGGTGGCAATTCAAATACATGCTCAAAATTGGGGTAATTACCCTCCTTCCTTATCTCATATCATTTTCCTTATCATTTTCTATCTGGAAAGTTCACTAAATGATCATGTAAACAACGTAATACCTAAAGGTACTATGATATAGTGGTTTCTTATTATTTGGTACAAGGCTCAATAGCCCAAGATCTCCTTCTTATTGTGGCTAGTCCTGATGAATGGAATTTCCAATGAGGACATAATCAACTATCTCAATTTACCAAACTCTTGAGTTCTGAAATGCAAACTTCTATAGGATCAATTACAAGTTATCAATTTGAGGAGAAGAAGATTCTTTAATCTCTCCTCTATGTTTAACTGGTTAACATTAGACTAGACAATCACAACAGATGAAAAGAAGGCCATCATAGTGCAGTGCACTGGGGTTCATGCACATACAATTTATGGACTGAAGGAACAGACAATGCTTCAAGAATGTTGAAAAATTATAAGAAACTTTGTTATTGGAAACTAAAATGTGGAGTAGAGAACAACTTACCTACAATCTTAATTTCAACTGATGAATCCCTAATTCGCGACACCTTTAACTCATCCTTACTTAACCGACAAGATCATGCCTCAATCTTTGGAGCAATCCTTTGAATAATCCTTCCCTAGCAATCTTCCTAGTGAATCTTCCATATGATAGCTTCATCATAACCAGGAGATGATTGTGATTGTCTTTATTGCAATCCCAGAGCAATTTATGGGTTGAGTTACAAAACTCCCTAATTGTTTATACGTTTTTTATGACAAAAAATGTCACATAACCAAAGTTCATATGTGTCCATCTTGTAAAAGCTCTAGTTATTGGTATATTGATTCCAGCAAAGTACTCCACTCTATTTGTCATATTTATTTTAATCTCATTTAAATTTTTTAAAAAATTTAGACCGATGCTAAAAATTGAAGCCTTTATACTTGTGAATTATTTGAATAGCAATAATAATTTTGTCACCTTTTTTGTTGGTATTTAGGCCTTTTTGTCTATATATTAGGGGTTTTGTATTTGGCTATACTAGTTATATGTGTTAACCTTATGTATAATTTTGAGATATGCATAAATAAATTTTGCAGATGGTAGTTATTACTTAAGTGATCTATATATCCACAAGATTTGATGATATGTACTATAAACCATTTTTATCTGTAGATCTTATCATTATGTATTGTGCATTATGTCTACAAGTGTTGATAGATATATTAAATAAGATGCTTATTACATATAGTGTTTATGACTTTTTGTATCATTATTATTCTACATTTGTGCTTATTATATACATTATTTGGTTTGCAATAATCTTTTTTGTAAATCATAACAATGTCACTGATATAACCTTGACTGGTTTCAATTTCAAGAAGTGGAAATGTAATCTAAAGTTTTCTTTAGAAATGATGGAAATTAATATAACCACGGTCAAGAAAAAGCCTTCCATTCCCACAATTGTCAGCATATAAATTGGAAAAGTAGCATATATAGCATGGAAAAGGTCATATAGGATGTGCTTTTAACTCCTAAGAGGTTTATATCTAACCATATGCTTCATGGACTACTTGAGACAACCATAACACTTAACTTTCTCATGAATATTTTAAAGGTACAAAGTTTCTTCCAATGCTTTGCTTGGAATTATTTTGAAAAGAACTATACTATTTAGATACACAAAGGTTGGGGAGTGAGAGAATGAATCATCAAAATGATCCATTTATGAAGTAAAATTAAAGTCCTAAATATATTTATTATTGATGCTTCTATTACTTAACAAGCTTTAAATTTGATAATGTAATCACTTTATTTGACTTTGTAGAAAATAAAGTTGAATGATGCATGTACTCTAAAGTCAAGAGAAGCAAGGCCTTTTTCTCAAAAACTTCTGTATGTAGATTATGTCAAGCTTGCATTGAATAACTTTGCCATAATGCATGAGGTTAAGCAAATTTTATTGAAGCATTTTAACATGAAAGTTTTAATATAAAAATTGTAAATCTTGTGACATCTTTGACATAATATCCAAATAATAAAGTTGAAAGAGAGGCCATGGAGAATGTTTCATATTATATTACAGTTGATAATCTAATATATGTTTGGGTTTATGCTAGATTGAATATTAGATTACTTGTTTGACTATTAGGTAAATTTATCTAACCTAAGTATATACCATATAAATGCAGTTAAACAAATTTTGAGAAATCTTTAAGGAGTAAAGGATTATGTGTGACATATAAGAATGTTAACAAATTATACATGATAAGATATACAAATTTTGAATTTTCTATTTGTCCAAACCATATAGAGTTTACATCAAGTTAACATATTTATATTGGTAGATGGTGTTGTTTGGTAGAAAAAAATTCAAACAAATACTTGTGACCTCTTATAGGATGCATGCTGAATTTGTTACATGTTTCGGGATTGCATAATAGGTAGTTTGTATCAGATTTTGATTTTTGAATTGTCTATAACTAATACTTTTATTACATTTATCTATTATGCAGTGATAATCTTTCACCAATGTTATTCAATAACAACAACTATAATATCACAAAAACTAAACATTTAGATGTCAAATATTTGACTGTAAAGGAAGTTATATATGAAGGTGACATCATAATGGAACATATTTTGATTTAATATATGTTGTTTAATCTTCTAACTAAAGGATTTTGCTATATTATTTTTAAAATACATGTTTATAGTATGGGCATTTTAAGATCCTTTAGTTAGACATGATTGTGTATTTACCCTAGATATACTTGTTTTTAATGTATTATGATTACTTTGGTTACATATTAATGATCATCATTTTATTCTCAATTGTACAAATTATTTTGCATTATCATAATACAAGTGAAAGTCTTGAAATTTATGTCAATCTTAATTATATGTCATATTATTAGACATATTTACAACTTGATTTTAATCTTATGTCTCCCTTGACACATTCTGATTTTTGATATACATATGGGTTCATAAGACAGAGAGATTTAAGTTTTAATCTTATAGAGTTTTCTCTAAGTTTGTTTAGCATATTGTGAGAAAATAATTTTCTCTATTGCAGTTTCGTATGATGCTTTGAGAAATTGAGGCTAACAAATAAATTTGGTACATTTGTAGATCATTCAAGTAGTATTGTTGTTTTTTGGATTAATTATCAAAAAAAGTTCAAACTTTCGTCAAATTTTTAATTATAATCCAAACTTTTACAAGTAGCAATAAAATGCTCAAATTTTTAATTTTTTAATTCTAACCTAAACTTTAAAAAGTGGCAATAACATGCTCAAACTTTTAATTTTCTTCAATTATATCCCGATATTATCTATTATTCTCCTGATACTGTCAGCCCTCAGCCTTTTGTTTTCTGTTTGTTCTTCTGACGCCCCAAACTACTCTTACATCACATCATACTGCACTAGTAAGCTCCTCGTTTTTAGTTCATTCTCCTAATGTCTTTAGTGTGAGGGCTCGGGACTGCATAATCTGAAAATTGAAGGATGAGGACGTTAAGAGAACAAACTAAAAATAAAGGAAAAAATTGAAATCAAAACGTAAGGTCGTCTAAACTACGTAATATGATTTAGATCATTTTTAAACAACAACGTCGTTTTAATTATGTGATTAAACGATGTTGATTTATTAATCTTCATTTGTTGTATTAATTTTAGCTTACGTGTATTAATAGTTAAGGATTTTGAAACACGAAACAAGCCACGTCAGTAAACTTAGCGGAAACACTGACGTCGCATTAGAATTGGAAAAATTGCAATTTCAGCATTTTATGCTACTTTTTAAAGTTCAGTCTAAAATTGAAAAAAATTAAAACTTTTTGCATTTTATTGCTACTTTTTAAAGTTTTGGCTATAATTAAAATTTTGACAAAATTTTAAGCTTTTTTTAGTAATTAACCTTTGTTTTTTATTGTCTACTTTTATTTATGTTATTAAGATTATTATATATGCATGATTGTATTAGATTTAGGCTTAATAATGGACCGAACCAAGCCAAGACTAAGCTAGATTGGGCTTGGACAATCCAAACTTAAGCCGATCTAATTTTTAATTTTAAATTAAAAATAAAAATAAAGTTCTAGCCTAAGCCCTAGCTTTAAAGTCCTAATTTTTTTTTAAAAAAAAACCAAACCTAGCTTTCCACCCCTAATTGATTATATGTCATATATGAAACAAATTTCTCATATCTCGTAGTATCAAAAGCCTTACATAATTGAATAATAAATTTTGATGATCATTAGATCAAATAATTTTTAAAAGGTTATCAATATAATATTACTTTTTTGTTGTATTATTTTTTTCTAATATAGATACATCAATTAATATTTGTCTATGGAAGAGAATGTTGGATTTTTTCTTGTTGAACATTTTTTAGTTAGTTATTTTTTAAAACTAAGACTAAGAAAAATAAATTAAATTTGATATAAAGATAATAAAGTGCCTCAATAAAAGATTTAATTAAGTGAGGTGAAGTTTAGTGAAAAAGTGATATCTTATTAATATGGGTTGGTATTATTAGATCTGTAATGAGAGGTCTAGTCAATTCATTGTAAATATTTGTTAAGGCACCTACCTAAGAAAAATTTTATAAATGCCAAATTTTTTTGACTCATTAAGAGATTAGTACATTAAGAAGAAAAACAACAACAATAGCAATAACCTAGAAAGAATCTCAATAAGATGTGAGATTTAGGAAGGTCCATAAGTATGCAACATTACCTTTAGCTAAAGATGTTATGCAACGTTATATTTAGTTAGAGATGTTGTTTCCGATAGATCCATAGAAAAAAAAGATTTTTTAAAAAAATTATTAGAATACATTAATATATAATTACAAATCAATTGATTGCATAAATGAAAAATAAAGACATAAATAAATAAAAGTATAAATATAAATATAAAAATATAATGATAAAACTAAAAAAAAATAAAGATAAATAAATAAATAAACAAACAAACAAACAAGAAAGAAAAATAAGTAAATAAAACAAACAAGCAATTAAAATAGAAAAAGAAAAAATAATATTAAATAAATAAATAAAATAACTAAAGAAACAAGTGTCACAAAGAAAATTGTTTGGGCTAATTAAAAGTCACGAGAATTGAAGAAAAATGTTCAAAAGGCTTGTGAAAAAGAATAACTTCTCTATGTAGGATCCTCTAATCGTATCCTAGTTCACCAAAGCTTCTTATTAAGGGCCAAGAACTCGTTAAGTTTTAGTAGGGCTATATCATTCTTGATTGCCGCTTCCTAATTTTTCTTCTCCTTCTTCTCCTTCTCTTATAGTTCTGAAATATAATAATTTCGTATCTTTTTATAGAGGCGTTATGATATCCCTTCTTAATATATCTGAACTACCTAAGCCTTGTTCCTTAATTTTACTATCAATGTTATTTACCTGTAACTTGTCTTTTACCCCATTTCATTAATGACCTTATCTCTTCTTATAAGGTTGCACATCTAATAAAACAACCTTGTCTCTGCTACTGTTAACTTATGACTGTGTGTCTGTTTAATAGACCAATACACTCTAAACGCTCAGTCTTAGTCTTGTTCAGTTTAAAGCCCTTTGACTTTGATGTATTCCTATAAAGTTTTAGCTCGTCATTAGTAACCTCTTTTGTTTCATCCATTAAAATAATGTCATTAGTAAACAAACATGCACTAAGTCACGTACCCTTGGATATTCTTGATAACATAACTACTATAAATAGGAAGGGGCTTAACGAGGATCCTTGGTATAGCTCGATATTGAAAAAGTCGCCATGTTACTCCTCTTTTCATCCTTACTTTAATCTTAACACCTTCATAGATATCTCTAATAATCACTATATAGGCAATATAAACTCCCTTAGCTTCTAGCATCTCCATTTGAATTCCTTAAGTACCTTATAATAAACCTTCTCTAAATCAATAAAAATCATGTGTAGGTTCCTCTATCTGTCCATATAATAATCCATTAATCATCTAAGAAGATGTGACTTCTATCATAGACTTCCTTGACATGAAACCAAATTGTTTCTTTGAGATAAGTGTACCCTTTCTTACTCTTTTATCAATCACCTTCTCTTATAACTTCATGGTGTGACTAAGTAGCTTGATGTCTTTATAGTTATTACAACTTTTGATGTCACTTTTTTTATTGTAGAAAGGGATTAAAAATGCTAAGTCATAATCTTCTTCAAAGCTCCTTTAATTTCTTCCCTCATGATACACCAAAATAACTAAATTTATGGTATTGCTTAAAAGTGTTAATATCACTTAAGGAAATGTTGTTATAGTCGCCTTTATTAAAAAACCTATAAAGGTAGCTTTGTCATCTCCTCTTAACGTCATTCTCATCCATAAGCACCTATCATGCTTCATCCTTTATACATTGAACTTGATCTAAGTTCCTCGCTTTTTATTCCTTAAATTTTGCTAACTTAAATATATACTTTATCCATATTTAGTTTCCAATCATTGGTATAATTTCTCATAGGGCCTACATTTGGCTTCTAAGGCTATTTTCTTCGCCTCTTTTTTTTCCAACTTGTAACTTTCTCTAGTGGCTACCCTTTCTTCATCCTGAAGAATACAAATATTTTGTGAGAAGAAAAATGACAATTTTGTTATCTTTCTTTTAGACTTTTCATCACTTTATATAGATAAAATTTACAATGTATTAGGAAAGCCAGTAATGCAAATATGTAGTACAAGGCAAGTTACAACTAAGATTTTATAGTTGCCTTTCTTATGGAGATTAGGATCTACCGCTAGAATCATGGCTTTCTTATTGCTAGTTGTCATTTCCTATAATCTTGCCAATATAACTGTTAGGAGATTGATTTGTGGTCTTCATATTTTCATTAGGAATGTTTGAGTGATCAGTCCCCCTCAAATTGGAGTGGATGACCTGGTAAACTCCAAGCTTGGACCGAAGAGCTTGAAATTGATGCTGAAACAATGATTTCATGAAGATGTCTGTATTTTGATCAAGACTAGGGATGTAGTGAGTTACGAGAGTACTATCGGTAACTTTTCCCATACAAAGTGATAATTTAATTCGATATGCTTAGTTCAACAATGAAAAATTGGATTGGTGGACATATGAAGAGTACTAAGATTATCACTAAATAATTATGGTGGACTAGGAAAAGCAATGCCAATGCCATGAAGGAGATAAGTAATCCAAACTACTTCAGCTGTGGTGGATACCATCACATAATATTCCGCTTCTGTTGTAGATTGAGCAATAGTTGATTGCTTTTTAGATGCCTTGGAGATACAATTAGCACCCAAGAAGATATAGAAATCAACAGTGTTGCATTTTGTCAGGAGACAACTAGCCCAATCAGCATCACAAAACGCTGCCAAAGAGATGGGATAGTGTGATAGGAATCGAACACCATAATAAAGTGTCCCTTTCACATAGTGGAGAAGTCTATTTTACTTGACGAAAATGTGCCATTGTAGGTGCCTGCATAAATTGGCAAACCCGATTAACAACATGTGTAATATCAATTCTAGTAATAGTCAAATATTATAAAGCACCAAGAATACTTCAATAGGTAGTTACATTAATAAGTATAAAGTCAATAGATTGAGGATTATCTTTAACACCAAGTAGAGTGGAGGCCCAAACAAGGATGTCATGAGCATACTTAGCTTGAGATTAGAAAATACCACCTAAATACCTAGTAACTTCAATACTAAGAAAGTAATGTAGTTCACCTAAACCCTTTAGTGCAAATTCGCATATAAGGTTATTCACAATAGGAAAGCCATGATCTAGCATCAGATCCTATCTTGCCAATATAATTATTAGGAGCTTGATTTGTGGTCTTCAGATTTTCATTAGGAATGTCTACGGGATCACATTTGTGTTGCTATCTAATAGAACTTTATAAGCAAACATTATCCCTGTCTTGGACTTTTTCATTCAACCATCAAGACTCTTTT
This sequence comes from Erythroxylum areolatum, assembly GCA_024520975.1. Taxonomy (NCBI): domain Eukaryota; kingdom Viridiplantae; phylum Streptophyta; class Magnoliopsida; order Malpighiales; family Erythroxylaceae; genus Erythroxylum; species Erythroxylum areolatum. The sequence continues at coordinate 12,899,065 of JANIJH010000223.1, read as the reverse complement.
TGACTACTCTTAGAGTTTTTAGGAATTCTCAAGATCTCTTTAGTTGTATTCTTTAAAAGATTACGACTCCCTCCCATATATGATTAGCATCTCCTTTAGTTTACATGCTTCCCCAAACATTAAGTTATTCTTAAATTATTCCATAGTATCCCCCCTTAGATTCAACTGTCTAAGTCTAGTGCAACTTTGATAATTTCTCATCTTTGTCCAACCTTTAATTATAAGATCTATGTCCAACAATCTACGTTGAGTTGATAAATATAAGTTAAGTATCACCGTGCAATCCCTAACAGCTTCTTAAATCTTCTTTTAAAATTAAGAAAACATGACATTTGGCTCCGCCGTGGCCACTGTCACCGCAATTAGCCGTCCTTCCTTACACGTTGAGTATTTTTCCCTGTTTTTGTTTTTCTCGCCGAACCATCGTCATTTGATGCAATTTACATCTTATAATATTCATTTCATGCTATACTTACACGTGTGAAAGCACTGCTGCATTACTCATGCACAAATCGGATGCCTCCTCCTCAGAGTATGTACTTATAATTATAATGTTTTAACAAATATTTGCTCTACTAAATAGTAGTTTTAAAGCTAATTTTGGCATTACGTTTGATTAATGAACTAAGTTAGTAAAATAAGTGCTTATAACACTTATACCGAAGTTGAATAATGTATTTTGTTAAAATATTAATGACCCAACTGATTTTTAAAAATAAAAATATAAAACAATTTTTTTAATTAGGTCCAGACTTAGGTAAACCTAACCCATAAACAACACATTAAAAATATCTAAACCCATGGACTAATCCATTGCTATCCTGTCGGTATGAAAATCACACATATACCAATCATTCATTGCTTACATAACAATTCAATGTATGTTATAAAATTATATCACCTAATTAAATTTGACATAAATTAATAATATTAAATTTAATAATTTAAAATTATTTTAATTTATTATATTAATAATATTTAATTAATTTATGTATGATGTTTATATTACTCATATTTTATTATTATTTTAAACTTAAATCTATACAAAAATTTGGAAATTAAAGATTTTAAAGTTTTAAATATTAAAAAATTAAGGGGGTGTTTGTTTCTATTTCTATTTTTATTTTCAAATTTAGTTAAAAAATTTGTTTAATTGAGTTTTTAGTTTTTGTTTTTGATTTTGGTTTCTTATAATTTTCAAAAACTATGAAAATCATAAAAAGTAGTTTTTGTTTCCTATTTTTGTTTTTTATAATTTGATTTACTATCATTTAATGTATTATTTAATTTTTTAAATTTTAATTCAACATTATATATTTAATAAATTAAAATAAATTATCAATAAAATTATGAATAAGTTAATCTAATTTTTGTAATTAAATTTATATGTAATTAAATTTTAATAACTATTAATAAATATAATTAAATTTAAAATATATAAGCATTCAAACAAAATTTGAAAGAAATATATTTCAAATAAATATTAATTTAAAAATAAAATTTTAATTTTGAAATTATTTATTTTATTAAAATAACATAATTTTATTAATAATTTGTTAATTAATATTATATAAGAGATTAAATAAATTTATTTAATTAAAAATAATTTATTTTTAAATTTTCTCTCATATATAATTATTATTAGTGATAAAAATATAACTATATTAATATTAACAATCAAATAAAATTATGTTTTTATTAAAAAATAAAAATTAGAAAACGAAAACTAAAAACCTAAATAAAAAGAGCGTTTAGTTATTTATCTTAAAATTTGAAATTTCGTAGTCATGTTTTCTTTGTGAAAAAGGGGAAAAAGAAATAAAAGCAGGCAGCATATTAATGTGAAACTGAAACGGAAGCAGATACCTGCTGATACGACAGCATTTACTCATACCAGCAGGCCCCGCCCATTGTTTTGTTTATGTTTCGATGCCACTTTCTACACTAAAACCGTCAAAGAAGGAAAAGCACTGAATCGCAAACTACTCCTTTCACAGGATTCCCTTGGAGTGGACCCATCCCCTGTTTTGAGATATCCACCTATTGTTACTTAATACCGTAAGAACAAAACATAACGCAGCCGAAAACCAACGGCCACCGACCCTCCTACTTACGATTCAGACACTCCTCGATTCACCATATAAATCAACAACATAACACAGGAATCTACAAAAAACCATCCTATTCGACTTGAAAATCAGTATACTTGCATTTTGTTAGGATAATGGCTTCTCTTGTGCTTTTGTTGTCACAACTTCTACGTCCTCAGAACCCAAATCTGGTTTTCGTTTCTACCACATTACCCTGTTCCTCTTTTGGCAAAGCTATCTCTTCTACCATCCAGCATAAAAAATCATCCGGAATCAACACCACCACCACCAACAATTATGAGTCTGAGAAGGAGACTGAAGATATGCAGCAGGATCCCAAGTTCTGTCTAGACCTGGCTTGGCCTTGAATTCTTGTGTCTGTCCAAACTCATAAGGTCATTGCTGGGTCAACTTCCAGGGATTGAAGAGATGACCTTTTTTTTGATTAATTCGTAGACTAGATTTTGTTTTCTACGTCTGATCTGTAAATAGAACTGGTTGTTTTCAGATTGTTTTGTTACTTTTTTTTTGGCGGTGATGAGAACAAAAGATGAGATCTTTGGTTTATGTTTGTAGCTAATGACCAGTTACGCACCTGCAGTCAGGGAAGAATGGCTGCTTTGCTTTGTTTGATTCAAATGTTGGACATTGAATCTCAGACTATAAGAATACAGGTTTTTTAGAAGTTGTAAAGCAATATAACCCGTGCATTTCATGCTCCAAGTATTGGCAACCTGCGATCTGCAATTTAAAGCTAATGAACATGGGACGTGAGAGGAATGTAAAGAACATGGATCATCCAGCAACACCCAAATCTCTCACAGCCCATAACGATACAGGCCCATCAACATGATCATTCTAGAAGACACCGTATCTGCATATTCCATTTTGTTGTAACCGCAAAAATTGTACAGCTGTAGCATTAGAGGTACAAGTGTATATATTCTCTACTTTCCACAGTGTACGTAAGCAAGAAATAAACTATCATTCTTTTACACAATTCTCAAATTTTTCATAGTAACAGAGCTTTCTTAGACCAACGTCTATGGCTGCTTCTCCTTCTTCTTCCACTGCTACTGCTGATTCACCATCAGATCAGCTCCTCAACTTTCCTTCTCTTGCTAAGTCTCTGAATTTTACCATTATCAAGTTTACCCGAT
>JANIJH010000223.1:12849308-12892282 GCA_024520975.1 Erythroxylum areolatum | reverse complement strand
AACTTACAGAAGTGGAAAGGAGAACATGGCGGCGGATGCATTATCTAGAGTTTCAAGCTCTCAGTTGCTCACCATGGCCATCTCACAAATACAAGCAACATTGTTGGAAGAAATTAAGGAAGGTTGGGAAAAAGACAAGACAATCAAGGACCTCATCAGGAGATTGGAAACCTCGGACAATCCGACTGGAAATTATGAGTGGAAGAAGGGAATGCTCCGGTGGAAAGGAAAAATAGTGGTAAGCTGCGACTCGGAACTCCGGAAGAAAATAATAACCTTAGCGCATGATAGCCCGCAAGGTGGACATTCGGGGGTCACGACGACGATCAAGAGGATACAAAACTTGTTTCACTGGAAGCAACTAGCCAAGGACGTGAGGAATCATGTGAAAAATTGTGCGATCTATCAAAGGAGCAAATATGACCACGCCGCGTATCCGGGATTACTTCAGCCCTTACAGGTGCCTGAAGGATGTTGGAAGGAAGTCACCATGGACTTCATTGAAGGATTGCCACCTTCCCAAGGAAGGTCAGCCATCTTCGTAGTGGTAGACAGGTTTAGCAAATACGCACATTTCATTGCCATCAAACATCTGTATGCCGCATAGGAGGTTGCGCAGGTATTTATGGATCATGTCTTCAAATTGCATGGGATGCCGGAACGCATCATTTCGGATCGAGACCCTCTCTTCTTGAGCAAGTTTTGGCGAGAGTCTTTTAGGCTACAGAACGTGAAGCTGCAACTTTCCACCGCCTATCATCCACAAATTGACGGGCAGTCGGAGGCAGTAAACAAGACGCTGGAGACATATCTAAGGTGCTTCTGTAGTGACATGCCCTAGAAATGGACGAGCTGGTTGACTATGGCCGAGTGGTGGTACAACACTAATCATCATTCAGCCATCAACTCGACACCTTTTGAAGTGCTCTATGGCTATCCACCCTAGTTGTATGTGCCATATGTAGCCGGAGATTTTAGGGACTTAGTACTGGATCAGTTATTTTAGGAGAGAGAGGTCACTCTGCAGATCGTGAAGTTCCATCTGAACAGGGCAAAACAGAGGATGAAGCTGCAAGCAGATAAGAAACGTTCGGATCTGGAATTTGAGGAAGGGCAGTGGGTGTATGTGAAGCTATAGCCCTACAGGCAACACTCCCTACAGCGTCGACCCAACTAGAAGCTAGCACCTCTATACTACGGGCCCTTCCCGATCATTGCAAAGGTGAATAGAGTGGCATATATGCTGGGACTGCCAGAAGGATCAGCCATTCACCCTACATTCCACGTGTCTTAATTACGGGGCTTCGTATCGGAAGGCACACCTACGTCCAGCCAGCTACCGAATGCACTGAAGGAAATGACAAGGATTCCAGAGGCCATCTGGGGAAGAAGAATGGTGAAGAAGAATAACCGGGTGGTCACCCAAATACTAGTACAGTGGCAAGGAAGAACAAGGGAGGAGGCAACGTGGGAATCATTTTATGAACTGCAGAAGAAGTTCCCAGAGGTTAACCTGTTGGACAAGATGATTTCTGAAGAGGGTGGGGATGTTACGATAACTTGAGTGCATGGCGCGAAGAGGACGATGAGAAGAACGACGTCGTAAGCACAAGCTAGGAATAAACCAAAACACAGTGCAGGAGCAATTGGCGTAACAGCCTCACGTGATGTTATCTAGAATATTCTAATTAGAATAGATTATATACCTGTTGTAACAGACAAGGGGACATGCTATGAGTGAATGAAATCTTGAGTTTTTCTCTCTCTCTCTCTCTCTCTGTCATTTTCCTTCTCTGCGATTGGATTGTTGAGCGCGAGAGTGAGTGTCAATACACTCTTTCGTACAAATTTGGTAACACGCTCGTCGGCGTTGCTTCTTCCTCTCTCTTGGTGGCTCGTAGCTGCTTAAGGTGTCTTTGGCGTTAGATTGTTAGGGTTAGTTCTGTTTTTAAAGAAGGGTTTAGGTATAGGTTTTCAATTGTGAGAAACCAGGAATTAGACGCATGATTAGAAACTTGCTCTGATATCATGTTATGACTTAAGAAAGAAATGGGAAAAGCTTCTAGAGATCGACAACTCTCACTCCTTTATATACTATATTTCATGTATGGTAAGTTACAATTATAATGACAATCAAATCATATCATATCATAATTCTTACGTAAACTAATTTAGGGTGAAGGTGTCGAGAGAAAAAAATGAATAAATTGCATCATTTTTTATCAATGACATCTTTTTAGTTATGTGATTAAACAACGATATTTCATTAATCTTCATTAGTTGTATTAGTTTTATGTGACGTGTATTATTAGTTAGGATTTTTCGAAAATGTAACAAGTTATATCAGCAAACTTTACAAAGATAATAACGTCAGGTTATAATTAGAAAAAATTTGAAAGTTTAAGCATTTAATTGCTACTTTTTAAAATTCGAACTATAATTGCAGAATTGAATAAAGTTTGAGATTTTTTTTTATAATTGATCCTTTTATAAACTACTATAACAAGTCAACAACAACAATACTTAGTAAAAATTTCACTAACATGCGAGATTTATGGAGATTTAATAGTACATAACTTTACTCTTATCTAATAAAGAAACTGTTTATAAATGAATCATGTAATTTTATAAACTAAATTTAATAATTTATACATTAAAAAGGAACATATTGTATTGAAAGTTCCAATATTGTATTATAATATTGTTAGTTGATAAATTAGCAACTTAAACTTACATAAATAATTTTACTTCTCTAATTTATTCATTTATTTTAAAGATAATTTAACAAAATATAAATAAGATGTTCAAGAACCACCATTTCGTTTTACGTTAAACTTTTTCTTTTTTTTTAATTACTCACAAGGTGTTTTAAGAGGGTTTCAATTATAGAAAGACACTTTTAAGCCATCCATATTTAAATTAATCTCCGCTTGAGCCGGATAAATCTGGGAGGTAAAATTCTGACCCTAAATTTTAAATAGCTACATCTAGAAGGAGAGTTTGAATCCACATCCTCACCTAGCCTTTATTTAGATCTTTACTTATACAAGGGAAAGAAAAGGAAATATTGAAGAGAAAAGAAGATAAATGAATGGAAGATAAATGAGACTTTCTTTCCTCTGTTTGTTTTCCTAAGTTATCAAAGGAGGGAATTGAAACTTATATTGGTAATTTACATATATTGGAGTTCTCTTGTCTTGAATTTCTTCTCCTTTCTCGCCAATTCGAAGGGAAATATATTTGACCCAAAATTTTCTCAAAATTTTCTCCATTTTCTCACTTTTCTTCTACTTATTTTTATTTCTCTTACTTTCTTTTCTTTTGTTTTCCTACGATCCAAACAAAAGCTTAAGCTAGAAAAGGTCCTCGCTCACCTGGGCCTTGGGTTGTGTTTAGCTTTTTCTTGCGCCCTAAGTTAACGTCCCCTTTCCTTTATCTGTTTAAACTTCTCAAAACACCAACATGAAGCTATTCGCCATTTTAATCTTACTCCGCCGGAGTGCCGTCTCGGTGCTTTTTCAACGTTAAGGATAACCCAGTTTGGGATCAGTAAAGAAGAGAACAGAAGGTGAAATTTTTTTCCTTGTCGTTTTCATGGTTTAATCTTTGGATTAGAACCCACTATGCAATGCATTTAAATGTAGTTTTTGTTTCAGCTTTTTAGTTGCAGGACTTCAATGAGAAGAAGACCCAGTGGTAATCGTCTTGTTTCCTTCTTGTTTCGATCTAACTTATCGATCTTTTTCACCTATTATGTTAAATAACTATGCACTGATTCTATGTATGTGATCACGAATTCTGTTGATGCTGTTTGGAGATTGGTTTATTTATTGTTACGTTAAGTTGAATGATAGGCAGTTGATTATTATCTGAAATGAAAGCAAAGTTCGTGCATTTTTAAATAGGCAAGACTATACACGTAAAACACCTACAATTAATCGCAGGAAACAGTCCTCTTTCCACCTCTTTCACCTTTGCACTTCAATTTGATTGGCGTTATCAGACACAAGAGTTAGATGGTTTTTGGGAGTGGAGACTCATAGTCCTCAAATATTTGTTCTGTGTTAGCAAAGTGAGGTCATGATTAATTTGAAAAACGAGTTCTATGAGCCCATATCAGGAGATTTATTAGAAGCTTATTTATCAAAGTAGTTACCAAAGGTTTTCATCTCTTCAAATGGATCTGCAACCGAGCATCAATCCCATCTCTATAGATCCATAGGGGTTTTGACCTTTAATTTCTTATTAGGAAACGACCCAGCTGCTCTTGCCACATTCCTTTCTGCATCAGACAACTCAATGTCCATATCTGGGAAGTGGGAAACCAAACCCATGGCTTTGTTTTTAAAATGGGATTCACTAATGATTTTCCTGCAGAATAATTTGATAAGAGCACGTGCACATTGTGGCCTACTGGACTACGGGTGTTCAGAAAATGTTGGAAACCTTGTATTGGCTTGGAGATATTTGTAGCAAAGATGACAACTGGTTATTACCTAATGAATTTGCCATTGCTAGAGTCATGAAGGTGTATGTCTAACATGGTAGTGTCATGAAGGTTTATGTCTAATGTGTTGGTATCATGAATGTGTGTCCCCACATTAGATACAGCAAATTTGGTATTTCTATAATTCTATAAACCTTTTTGCTCTTAAAATTGGGAGAAAAGCAACCTGCATGCTGGTGGTTCAGTTTTGAACTTGTATGCTAATTTGGGAGATATTGAGAAGAAAACATTTTTGGCTGCATTGCAACATTGATACTGGTTGTTGGAATGCTATTACTGGGGGATATAAACTATGTGCATGACTTTGAAGCAATCATTTTAATATCTTTAATGGGATTTGAAGGGGTGGACAAATATGCCATCGCTGCTGGGCTACCAAGGTTGCTTCTTTGTGGGTAACTTGAATTTCGCTAAACAAATTTGGGATTGATCATAAGAATTGAGACGTGTTCTAGTTTTCCGTAATGATTGCTCTTATGGATATGTACTTTAAGAGTGGTAGGACATTCCTTGATTTGAAAGTGTTCAAAAGGATGTATGACACAGACATAAATTAGCCAATATCATATAATCTCTTTTCATTCCAGGGAAATATTATCATCACTTTTCATTTGATAATATATAGATTAGCCAGTTTAGTCTTAATGCAAAAGCATTTGCTCTTAAGCTTCCAAAGGCAGAAAAATGTCAGCTTGGATTATGTACCTTGGTATTTATTTGAATAATTTTGATTCGTTGCTTATGCTGTTCTGTCTGAAAAATGTTTCCATGAGAACTGTTGAAACTTTATTGGCAAATTCCTATGGAATAATTCTTTCGTTGGTTTGCGGAAAGTGCTATTCTTCAAGCACCTTGATGATATGAAAAGTGAAGTTGCCTTGTTAATGATATGTAACTTTGCATCTTTTTCAGGTCTGAAGCTACATCCAGGAAAATTTTTCATTCCATGCATTTATTAGCATTGGACACTAAACCGGATCTTTATCTGTATTCTGAAGGCAAGATTGACATTTAATTTGACAAAAATGACAGAAATCTTTGATTACGCATCCTGCAGACAGTTAGCACCAATGTTTTTGGCGATTGCATTCTTTCATAGTTCGGAATATGTTTTAGCAGCTGTTATCCATGGCAGATGGAATGTTACCCTCAAGTCACTTCTGATCAGCAAAAGCTATCTTCTGGCGATGATCTTTTCATTACTGGAATACGTTATTGAAATTGTCTTATTTCCTGGATTAAAGGAACATTGGTGGCTAAGTAATACTGGTCTAGCAATGGTCTTAATCGGGGAAATTATTAGGAAAATGGCAATTATAACAGCTGGACGGGCTTTCACATATATTATTAGGATTAAACGTGAGGAACATCACAAGTTGATAACTCATGGGGTCTACCAATTTGTTCGTCATCCAGGATACTGTGGTTTCCTCATCTGGTCTGTTGGTACTCAGATAATGTTGTGTAATCCTATATCAACAGTTGCATTTGCAATTGTTGTCTGGCACTTTTTTGCAGAAAGGATACCTTATGAAGAGTACTTTTTGATGCAGTTTTTCGGTTCAGAGTATTTGGAATATGCTCAACAAACTCCCTCAGGTCTTCCATTTGTGAAGTGAATATTCAAAATAAGGTTTATAGTTTGTATTTCCATGCTTACTGGTCTAATCCATTACCAGAAGATACCATGAAGACATTTGGAACCTCAGTAGAATCCAATGACGAATCTTTATTGAATAGTGTCATCACCCTGTGCACTGTCTTTGTGTGGCTTAAAGTACGTGGCAGCAGCAATGGCCAGTTAAGGTGGTAAACCCAGAGACTGCTTTGTCATTGTGGATGACTTCTTGGCAACTTTACTGAAATACCTGTTTGAATGATTAGATCTTAACATCAAACGTAGGCAGGTCTGTTGCATCTTAGCTGTCCACTCTCCGTTTGGAATTTGGAATATAGTCAGAATTGTCATTCTCCTTTACCCTTAAGAACTGAAAATATGATTAGAAAGGAAGTACTCCAATATTGTGTAATTAGATAAGAAATCCTAATCCTCACTACTAGTGATATTTCCATTCCAAAGTTGTGCACTTTATATAGTTATGCATCCTATTTAGTGTGCTGTTATAAAACTGATCCACATGTTTTCCAAATACGGTTGTTCTCTGTTTTCATCAAAGGGTAATCACTGCTATTGAACACTCTTTGCTCAGCATATGCTTTTTGTTTCCCATCGAACAGATTACTTGTGACTGAGCATTTTCTAGGAATCCGTTTTATAATCTAACGGTTTCACAAAAGCAAAGGGCAGACTAAGCTTGAGATTGGCGTAGAAAAGGGTTTGGAAGTTTAAGGCTGTCCATTTTCATCAAACATATCAATTTGTGTCAGCTCGTCATCTAAGTGACTTGTTCGAAACAACAGAATTGCGGATCCCTACCAATTTATTCGATGGCGGCAGATTCCGCCATTAAAAGAAAATGATCAAGTGATCATCGAAGTCGAATGTATGAATTAGTGACTTGATATGGTGCATATTAGTATAGCTACTAATCCTCTGTCCAAGATTACTCTGTCTTATCTTGTTTATTGAATCTCAACCATTTATTTATGTGAATCTTATGTCTATTTATGTGAGTCCTGTGTAAGTTTTGTATAAATAAATGGTTAAGATTCAAATGAATAGAATAGGATAGAGTAATCTTGGAGAGAGGATCCGGACTCACCAATACAAGTACGTATTAGTTTATGTTTACGTATTAGCGAGGTGACCTCTCACATGCACAGCCAACACTTTGCCCACCGGACCATTCCCTGTCAAATGACTAAAGTGGAAACGAACAGCACAGGAATAGCGTAATGGAATTTATCATTCTCCTGTTCTTGTTGATATTAATTTATAGGTTCCCCTTTTCGTACCAACCAGCACAACTCTTCCATCGACTATCATTATCAACCATTGATTAGTACTGTACAATGGTGCTTTACTTGTTGACAGGGTACTAGCAAACATACGCACGTTGAAGAGGATATGGTGGACGAAGGGGGTCTCGCCATCAACAAGACATCTTTAATCTAAAAACCAACTTCTAAAGACGATAACTGTGGACCCTCTGCAGTTATTCTTGCTAGGTACATAGCACAGAAGAGACCTTCATCCCATACACTTTCTTCTAGGCTCCTTTCTCCTTTTTTACGAACCTAAAAGAGTAGCATTACTAAGATGATACTTTCTTTTAAAACCAAGCATGGGTACATTTATATTATCAAGTCTCTTTCAAATTCCAAAAGGGTTTGCACTTGCTTGCTTGCTCTTAAAGTCATTTTAATAATTGAAGGTGATTTGGTCTACATGACACCACTCTTTTGAAGATTCATCGCTTTTTTCAGCAAACACATGGGGCATTATTGCTGTCTCTCTGTGCATATTATTCCCATGTATCCCTCCACTTTGGATAGTATGATATAGCTTACTCCAGTTAATTACTTACCATAATTAAGAGTTTACATGGTTGATTTAGAAGTAATCCTCATAGGAAGTCTCCAATTTAAGAAGTTAAAGATTTGAGTTATTGTGAAAATTAAGAGAGACGAGGCTTGAGTAGTTTTAACATGACATACTAACATTTGAGAAAGTATTACTTAGAGACTGTAAGAGGAAAAAAAAAGCGTAAAAAAATTTAGAGAAATGATTAATAATGATATAGCTTTGTTAGAACTTATCAAGAACATGACACAATAAAAAAACTTTGGCGTACTAAGATACAGATAAATGATCTCACATGGACAGAATTTTCTCACACTTAAGTCTTTTTAACATTTTTCTTCGAGTTTTTCATTTTATAATTAACTTTAATGTTTTGATTACGTAGTACTTTCTTTTTAGTTATTTAGCCTAAGTAGTTTCTTACTTAATCTAATTATTTTTTTTTGTAATGATTGGTTTAATTTATTCTTAGACATGTCTTTTTTTGTTATTGTATTTATTTACGTATTTTATCTTTTATTGTTAATCTTTACCATGTTTTATATGTACTATATTAGGTATTGTATTACATTTTTTAATATTTTTATTTATATGTATTTATTTATATTTTGTATTTTTATTATTTCGCATTATATGTGGGTCTACCATAAATAACTTCTCTATCAAGTAATATAGTAATGGACCTCCCCAGACCGTACATTTTAGTGAGACTCTTACTTGGAGGATCAGAGTACCTATTCCACTTTTGTTGTTCCAACGTTGTTCCAATTTATCTCATCCACATATTTATGTGAGACTTACATAAATATGTGGACGAGATAAGTTAGAACAGCAAAAGTGGAACAACATATACCTTCCTCTCACTTGGTGGTGTTGTTGTTGTCGTATACTTAACTAGTTTTCTAACACAAATTTAAAAGTTAATAATTGTAAATTTTGTAGATAAAAACAATTTATTAAGTAAATATTTGAGAAAATAAGCCACAAGTGAATAGTAAAACTTTGTTATTCTATAAATAGTTTCCCCTTTTTCTTTGTATACATATGGAAGATTTATGGAGTTGGCTAATTCATATTTGATTAATGGAGTTAAGTCATCAAACTCAGCATAGAACCAACCGAGTTTATCAATTCTCCTACTTATTCATATTGATTTATGAAGTTGACCTTCATAATCTTTCAATTGCAACTAGTTATGATAGTTCTGATCATCTGATAGTCGGAAATGATACTAAATTACCAATTACCAACACTGGTACTACCATCGTTCCTACTTCATCAGCTAAACCTTTATCCTTATCTTATGTCTTACATGTTCTCACCCTCAATCATAATTTGCTTTCCGCCTCTAAACTCTGCGCTACTAATAATGTTTCTGTTGAATTCTTCTCCTCTCATTTTCAAGTCAAGGATGTCACAACCAAGGCGGTATTGATGCAAGGTCACTGTGTTGACGATCTGTATTACACTTCCTTTCTGAAGAAGCTCTATCTTGCCTATGTTACTACCCATGGCTCTTTGAGAGACTGGCATCACATCTTAGACCATCCATCTGTACTAATTCTTCAACATCTCAATAAACATTTTTCTCTTTGTATTCGTAATCGAATCTTCGTATGTCTTGTGCTTGTGCCAGGAGTCATAAATTGATTTTTTTCCGATTAGCACCCGTGACCTTATCAACCCAAGCATATCATGAGACAATTGGCAACCCTACAAGTTACCCGGAGCAGTGGCATCAGGCATGCCTCGAATAGTCGAATTCAGCAAATTCATTCGCTGAATTTCTTTTCGCGTATAAAGAGTGCTAAAAAGTCAACAGGAAAAGGAAAAAGTTGGAAAAAACTGAATGGACAAATGTTGGGACCCAATCCGATTCTATCATATGACGACGATCAAAAGAAGACGGTGTCAGTGAGTGCATAACACCATAGCACAGTAACTTAATGCCGGCTTTTCGTGGAACCCTGATTCTCTACACCCGTTTCTAATTTAAAACTAACATCTGATGTTTCGACTCAATCCGACGCCCAGGTTTAAAAAGTGCAATTGTTAGGAACTCCCTCCAACTTTTACTCAGACTTTACCCCGTTCGACTGTTGGTCAAACAAATGATTGTTACAACAAAAGTCCATGACCCTTTTTCTTTTTGACAAATTTACCCCTACAACCAACCCTAGATCCCAATTTGTGTCCTCGTCATGTACTAATTAACTCCATAAATGCCAATTCATCGATTAAATGATCACTTCCTTTGAGCAAAAAGGTATGGCTTACTCAAAGATTTACGAGTAATTATGAATTCCGCTTTCAAAGGATAGCTTTCTGTATTTACTAATTTGGGGATTATTTTTTCTCATATTAATGACTTAGAGAATGGTAAGTAAAAACTAAAAAAATACATTAAGCTTATAAATATTAATTAAATTAAATTTTTATTTAAATTTGACTCATGAATTTTTTAACGCACACAATTTATATGTTATTGTACATAACTAAAAAACAACATTAACAATCTAGTAAAAATTTCGTTAAATATGAGATATGAGGAGTTTCAGCAAATGTAGCCTAATCCTTAATTAATAGAAAGACTATTTTTAAATATATATATCCATAAATTATTAATTCGACAAATAGTTTATAAAAATTACGATTTACTCAAAGATTTAATTTCATGCAATTTTTTATGAGTAATTATGAATTTTAAATTAAATTTGGGTCACGAAAATTTTAAAATACATAATTTATACATTATTATATATATTCACATAACAACAACCTAATAAAAATCTTGTTAAATATAAAATCTGAGGAGATTTAGCATATGCAACCTTATCTCTAATTAGTAGAGAGACTGTTTCTGAATATATATATTCAAAAAATAACAATTAAATTATTAATTTGACAAATACTTTATAAAAAATTATTGTGCACATTTAATAATTTATACGATACATATTAAAACATAATTTAATGTCATTTACAAAAAATGAATTTTCACTCAATTCATGTTGTTATTTTCTTATCATTTCCAAAACTTGAGATTAAAAGATATTTTTGCAATTGAAAATTCAACAACATTTGTATAAATGTGGAACAATATGGACATGACCAATTACAAGTTACTTGGATAATGGCAATGATTGTCCTACACAACTAAATCCTAATCACACGAAGATACAACAAAAAGTTAGGGTCAAAAGCGTCTTAACAAAAATAATAAGAATCTTATGACAAATGATTAAAAAATCCGATCAATTTCATCTTAAAATTTTTGAATAGTTTAATATTTTGATTCAGTTTTTAATAATTTGGTTTGAATTATTTTCATTATTTTTATTATTAAAAATTAATTAATTTATTAATTAATAAGTTAATTTTTATAAATTAAAATAAATCAACTAATTTTTATTTATGAATCTATTTTTAAATTAAATATTAAAATTTTGATAAATAAAAATATTCTCTTTTAATCATATTTATAAATTTTTTTATTTTTTTAAATATTTAACTAATTTTATAATAATTTAATACTAGTTAAAATTTTTAAACTTTAAATTTTTTGTTTTATCGGTTTAACTTTTGTTCAATTTTGAAAAATTGCTGATATCATATATATTTTGTTAGTATAACTTTAGTGAATCAAATTACATTTTTAGATTCTCCAAACAATAAGAATAGATGAGCAAAAAGACCAAATATCCCTTTTATTAATGACGTAAAATGAGATTCCAAAATTCAAAAATAAAATTCAAATTCCAAATAAACGGAAAAAAAAGGAAATTTCCGTTTTTTGTGTGAAGCAAAGCAACGGAGAGAAAAGCTGCTGCTTCTCTACACGCCTTTGGATTTTCTATTCAAAATTTTCTCCTCTCTCTCACTTTCTCGGAAACCAAACACAACCTGTTTACTCACTACTCTTGTACTACTACTACTACTACATGCTCTACTTCCACATTGTACAACCTTCCCACGCTATACTCCTCTGCATTCCACTTCATTTTTACTTTATTTTCTTCGTAACACTTCTTAACTTTCACTCTTTAGTGTTGAGGGTATAAGGCTAGTTTGAGATTCGTGGTGCTTCACTGGGATCCTTATATTCTTTAATTTTTTTACTTTGTTAAGGTGAGTCATTTTGATTTCTGTCTCGTTTCTCTTAAAGAATACGTTATAGGAAGTGATTTTTCGTGCATTCGTTGCTTTCTGTTTCTTTCTTTTCATTCTCTTGTCCGTCTAAATTTTAAACCAGAAATATGTTTTCTTTTCCTGTTAAATCCTAAGCTTAGGGACAGATCCGTGGCTTTGAGGCTTTATCCTTTGTTTGGTTTCTAATAAAATTTATGATGGAGATGAAAAGTGGGATTTTGCTTTTTTTTTTTCTTCAAAATTTTCTTATTTGTTCACTTTCATCTTCGGTGTGGCAAGGTAAAAGGTCCTTTATTTTATTATTGAAACTTAGATATTAACTATGATAAAAGTAACTGTTACGGTTAAAGTATAGTGTTGGTTGCTTTGCTTTCATTTCTCAGAAGCACTGTAATTTTTGTATGTGAAGATTAGTGCTTTATCAGATCATATGATTCTTCTGTCATTGAAGCATTTATACGTTTCTGATGAATTGAATGGATGCCTAATGAGCTAAACATAATTGATAGATTGATCCACTTTTTGGTTTGGAACTTGCCCACCTTTGTGTTGCTGTCAATGGTGACTAAGTACTCAAGTTCATTAGGGTCTTTTTCTACGAATATGGTCCCGTCCACTACGTTAGTCAGATAAGTTGGCGAGTGGCGTCTTTTGCTAAAGCTTGATAGGACTTATTTTGGGCGAACAATAAAGCGTTAGCTTTTCATTTCATCTTTACCTCATGATGTCTCTCTGAAAATCCTCAGGATCAGAGAATGCCACAGCAGTGGTTGGTTCCCCCGTCCCCCCAGCCAATTGAATCATTGCCAGATGATTTTACGTTCATAGGTTCAACACCATCTGTTCAATTACAAAGACCTGAGTTTGTTAATGCACGACATGATAGCTTGTATTCAAGCATTTCCCAAAGCAATGGTGTAGAGAGCAAGGATGGTGAGGGAGTAGGGAAAGGAGTTGTAAATGGTGCAAATGAGGATTCCCCTTATAGTGGCAATGCCTTTTCAGTTGAAGGCAGGCCCTCTGTGGGTGATGAAGACCTGGATTCTGGAGCTTCATCCTTTCCTTCAATCTCACCATCTCGTAGTGAACGTAGGTGGGCTGACATCAATGCATATGCTGCCAAAAAGGTATTATGCATGAACTACATGAGGTGGTTATGTGATTGCAGAATAGTTATATTGCAGTTGCAAATGTTTTTCCATTTCCACAGGCTTTTGCTCTGTTATCTTGTGCCATCAAGTACAAACTATCGATATTCATTTTACTGACCATGTCACCTACTAATTTATTTATTTATTTTAATCTCAGAAAGTTCAATCATGGTTTCAACTTCCAAATGGGGATTGGGCATTGGGGAAGATATTAGAAACTTTGGGTAGTGAAACTGTTATTTCTCTACCTGATGGTAAAGTAAGTAGACCATTTATAAATAATTTTAATGATTTTCTAAACCAAATTTAGCTGTTGCTCTAAAAACTGCTTTTTGTTTCAATTGTAGGTTTTGAAATTAAGATCTGAAATTCTAATACCTGCGAATCCTGATATTCTTGATGGTGTAGACGATCTCATGCAACTTAGTTACCTAAATGAGCCGTCGGTATTGTACAATCTTCAATATAGATACAATCAAGATATGATCTACGTAAGGTTTCTAATAAGATCTTGTACTTCGAGCCTGATGCTAAAATATAAGTTTTACTAACTTGCATGCTGAACAAATTTGCATATTTTAGACAAAAGCAGGGCCAGTGTTGGTTGCCATCAATCCCTTTAAGGAAGTTCCTTTATATGGGAATGATTTCATTGAAGCGTATAAGAATAAATCTATTGAGAGCCCACATGTCTATGCCATTACAGACACAGCCATTAATGAAATGATTCGAGGTAGTTTTCTTAACATTTTAAGATTGAATTATCAGGGCCTTATGGACTTAAAATGGTTATAATTTTATGGAACTAATATTTGAGTCTTGGTTTCTCTGCAGATGAAGTAAACCAGTCTATCATCATAAGGTTGGTAGAGTATTAGTACCTTGAATATTTTGACTTAATGTGCTCATTATTTAGTCTGTTTAGTGACATATTCCATTAGTTTAGAGTAGCTATCCCTTTCACTGGCATCTACTTTTGACATCTACCAATTGTCTCTGTTATGCATTAGGTAGAGCTCCGTGTATTCTGTAATGTATCTTCATAAATTACATTAATGATTGTTCAGATGCTTCTTATATTCTATGCAACCGGCAAGAAGAAAATCATTTAGGGATTTTTTGATTTAGAATGGATACATTTATTGGGGATACTATCATTTTTAAGGCAAGAAATGAAAAGGTGATTCTCCATATGAAGCACCATTTGCATGACCAAAAGAATGCTTTCTGTGTTTTGGATAAATTCTATTCTCCTTATCAATGGATAGGCAGATTCAAAATCTTGCTTCTTTTCTTGAGACAAGTTGAAGCCCTCGTACTACTGCATGTTTTCTTTCAGTGTAATTAAAATTTTATTTTATATTATTTTAGGGCTTGTGTGTTTATAGGTGTCTGGATTCTACTACTTTTTTGGTCTTCCTGAAATTCAGTTCATGTTGTTGGCTTTATAACTTGATTGCACCTAGAAGTTTCATCGCTAAGACATTGAAGTTTGTTCTATTGCATATAGCATTGCATACTTTAAATTCATTTGTCAATTATTTCTTCAGTGGTGAGAGTGGAGCTGGAAAAACAGAGACTGCAAAGATAGCAATGCAATATCTGGCTGCACTTGGTGGTGGCAGCGGAATTGAGTATGAAATCTTGAAGACTAATCCAATCCTAGAAGCCTTTGGTAATGCAAAGACACTGAGGAATGACAACTCTAGCCGCTTCGTAAGCACCATCTTCTTTTAAGTGAATCCCTTAGATCACTGATCAATCCATATATATGGTTTTTGATATTAAATGGCTTGCAAAATTCAGATTTAGATGTTGTCTCTCTTTTGATTACAGTTTCATCTTCTAAATATGCTGTAGGGAAAGTTGATTGAAATCCACTTTAGTGAAACTGGAAAGATATCTGGTGCCAAAATTCAAACTTGTAAGATTACAGAAACCTCTAAGTTCCTAAGATCTTATCTTTTTTCATTCATGTTGATAATGCATGACTGACAATTTTTTGTTTTCAATCTCTCCTTGACACTTGGTGGTCTCCAGTTTTACTTGAAAAGGTAATGCTTCTTTGTTGTATATTGTGCATCTTTTTTCTGATCTAAGTTGCTAATTGAACCTGTTATTGAGCAGTCTAGAGTGGTCCAATGCTCTGAGGGAGAAAGGTCATATCATATATTTTATCAGCTTTGCGCTGGAGCTCCACATGCACTTAGAGGTATCTATTTCCACGTCTTCGTTGCTGTTTACTTTCATGCTCAATTTGTCACATAATCTTCAATGCGTTCGTGGCCTCTAACATGGGTAACTAGTTGATATATACATTTTCTATTTCATAAAAACTGATATCAGTAGTAATGATCATGGTGGTTGAATGAATTTTTTGTATGATAGTTGGGACACACAGACTAAGTTCATATACTCTTGTAAACTATATATGCATGAACTTCAGAAAATGGTGGCGTCAGCTCTTGGCATTTTCTTGGATATTGATAATCAAGGTATATGCAGCCTACAAGTGAAATTGGAGTCACCTTTTGGAATTAGCTGAAACTAATGTTTTATTTTCTACTCAGCTTGGTTGTCTAAAGAGGTTTTTTATTTGGTGATGTCTTTAAAGTCCAACTATTTGTGCCATTTGAGTCTATTGGTAAACTATTTGCTTTGAGAAAGATGAATCTCCCATTAACTGCATATTGTTCTGCTTAAATTGCAATTCTATAACTCTTATATGTATTCCACTGAAAGAATTGAATGATGGGATCTTTAGGTGACCGATACTCCATTCCTGTTACTCAAGTGTTAAATTTCTTGCCGTGGTCTTGGAACTTCGTTCACTTATTCTTTCATGTAACACAGGGAAGGTAAATTTGAAGAGTGCAAGTGAGTATAAGTACTTGAGCCAGAGTAATTGCTACTCAATAAATGGGGTTGATGACGCCGAACACTTTGGTGTTGTAATGGTACATTTTTCTCTTTTCATGTCTTTAAAACTATCAGATTTTCCTTTTCTGGGCTTTTTGTTTTTGAGATCGCCATGTGCATGTCACACTATGACCATTGCCCATAAACAGGAAGCTCTGGACATTGTTCATGTTGGCAAGGAAGACCAGGAGAGTGTATTTGCGATGCTTTCTTCTGTACTGTGGCTGGGAAACATCTCGTTTGCTGTCGTTGACAATGATAATCATGTTGAACCAGTGGCCGATGAAAGTAAGATTCTTTCAGTAGCTAATTTGGATAAATCCACTAATTTTGGATGTTCTTCTCAAAATCAGAGTCTTCCTTTTCTATTCTTTACGTTGTTATTTTGACATCTCTTATGCTGGGGGAGCGTAATTTTAGGAGAGATTATGAAATATTTGAGTGAAAAGATAATGAAGACTTCTCGGCTGGAGGCTTGTGCATGTAGTTGATCTGCTTGTGGTCCTACATAAAGGTTATCATCATGATTCAATTATCTATAACTAAAATATCTAATAGCTTGAATGGTTCTTTGATGATAGACTCTTGATGGAACAAACAGCAGGAACATGACTATAGACAAGCATCTATCTGTTATAATGTTTATAGCCAGCAGGTTATTTAATTGTACTGCTATCAGTACTGGTTACTTTCTTTTGAAATGTTGATTAGGGTAGCTCCCATCAAACATTTCCTGGTTCAAGAAACTGCTAACTGGAGCAATGTCAAGATAAAGAGAACATGACTAAATCAATAGGTACACATGACTAAATCAATAGGTAAAGGGTGAATATAAGAAAGAGTGAGAAGGAAAATGCTTGAAACAATAAGGAAACTGGCTTCGGAAAGTGATTCTGTAGGAGACTTACTTTTTCTGGTTTTCTTAGCTCGCCTTCACAGGGCAGAAGTTGAAGTGCACTAAAACATTGCTGGTTTCCAATGATGTGGACTACAAGCAGAATTTTCTTTAAACTTAGTTTCTAATAATAGTGATAAACAACAACAATTCTCCTGTGGTGCTTATTGCTGTGTGCTTTTCCAGTAGCACTATCTTCTCCTTCATTGATCTCTTAAAAAGTACAGCTACTTTCTATTTTTTGAAATATTATTGGCAGAAATTTATTTGTGATCTCAGAGATGCCCATAACTGGAGCTATTTCCATCATGAGCATGGTCCCATTAGTTTCTAATTTGCATTTTCTTTTCTATTATTTAGTTTGTTGGAAATGTTACTTTTTCTATAACCCTTGTTCAATAAAGCTTGTTCATCAACATCACTTGATTGTCTGCCCTCCCTCAGCAAGTTATGATTCCTGAAATTTGTTTAGGAAAGTGGTGTTGACCAGTGATTAAAATTTGGATTTTTTAAGGTCTGGAAACTGTGGCCAAGTTGATAGGATGTGATGTCACCGAGCTTAAACTGGCTTTATCTACTCGAAAAATGAGAGTTGGAAGTGATAACATTATCCAGAAGCTCACCTTATCACAGGTAACAAAATTTTGGGGTAACTGATAATTGGTTGTGTGATATATTAGTAATAATTTAATGCCGCTGAACAGACTTCCTTTCACGTTGCTTTATTTTTTATTTGGGTTAGATTTTGGAAGTCAACTTCTCTTTAACATTCCATCTTCTCCTTACAATTCTATAACAGCTCAATTCACCTTGTTACCTAGATGGTTGTAAAATTTGATTTGCTTGATTTCATAATACTTTGAAATCTGGATTATAGTTGTTCTTTGAAGTCTTCAAGAATTTCTTATCTCTTGCATAGTTTCTTATTGCCTTATGTCCCAACTTGACATTATGTTGGCTGTTAGAAATCAGACTGGAGAATACTTTTTGTTAATCCTCCTATTATATTTGGTGACAATCCTTTCAGTTTAATTTCCTTTATGTTGAAGTCTTCTTACTGTTAAAGCATATTAAAATCTGCGGAAGATATGGAAATTTTTAACAAAGTAAATGAGGAATTTTTATTATATTTTAAATTGTGAGATGGTATTAATAAAAGAAGTTAAGAAAGCAGACTGAAGTAAGAAGACCAGACTGGATGTTTGATTAATCCATAAATAAATATGGAAAGTAAAGTGATTAATACTGGAGGAATGTAAAGTACAAGTAATGAAGTCACTTCTTACCAAGAAACCAGGCAGTCAAGAAAACATAAGCTATAATGTGAGGTGAACGAGTGAGCATGTACTATAATCTAAAAATGCTACCCTTTGCACACAAGTCCACACAGACCCACCTGTGGACCATGTATTATATTTGTGTGATTTTTGCTTCCGCTTCTACTAGCATCTAGTTGATTCATTAATTGGCCCTTTGATGGATCACATTATACTTTATATTTTTGAGAAATTTCTAGTTCCATGAATTGTTTTGTATTTCCAAATAAAGTAACTTGAACCGCCTAAATTTTATCTTCCAGGCTATTGATGCAAGGGATGCTTTGGCAAAGTCAATTTATGCTTGTTTATTTGAGTGGCTAGTTGAACAAATCAACAAATCTCTTGAAGTTGGAAAACGCAGAACTGGCAGATCCATTAGCATTTTAGACATCTATGGATTTGAGTCATTTGAAGTATGTTCCACTCACTATTCCTCTGTGAAACTTCTTCCATTCTGTTTTAAAGTTCTTTTGATTTGTAAATTCTGAGTTTTTAAGCTCTTCCCCAGAGGAATAGTTTTGAACAATTTTGCATAAATTATGCAAATGAGAGATTACAACAGCATTTCAATCGCCACTTATTCAAGTTAGAGCAGGAGGTAAGTCCTAATTCTTACCTCTATAGCATCTGATTTTTTTATTCCATTACTTGTTTCTTTGGTTCTCTGCTCATCTTAATGAAGAAAGAAAGCTATAAATGAAATATGCACATCTTGATGGGCACATCATTTATAGCTGGAGAAAATTTTACGACTATGCATACTATATATGTTTTGCCAGTATTTTAACCCCTTTTTACTAAATTAGATACAGATTTATACTTTGTGGAAACATGCCTACATGTTTCTTCCTATACTCTTCAAGCCCTCATTTTGAGGGATTGCAATAGTTGAGAGAGTTGTGAAATGTTGTTATGTTTGCTTAGACTTACAATGCCAGATAAGTTGAATTTCTGCTTAACATTAAGAAGTTTTGAAATTCCTTCTTCCTGTGAATTGGGCCCCTATGAGTTCACAACATATACATGTATCTCTGCCTATTTTAGATTTACCATACTTCGTAACTTTTAGGATTTCCTCGCAAGGGTAGTGTGGTGAAATATTTATGTCTCCTATTTTCTGCCTATCTTAGTCATAAGGTTATCATATTTTTTAAGAGCCAAAAACAAATTTTCTATGATACTTGATTCTCAGTCAACAAACGTAATTTACTCCTATTAACTATCATGCGTAGTGACAAGAGTTTGAGCAAAACAATTCTAAGCTCAGCTTTTCAAAGGGCCAACAATGCAATAAGCTTGCATTTGAAAGCTTTTGTTCCTTGCAACTACCATGTTCAAAGGAATATATTATAGCACAGCATTTCTTTCTTAACATGAATTATATTCAAATACAGTAAAACCTAACATTCTGCATAAAATCTATTAATTTAAAAAGTTATTAGTTAATTGATAAATTAATAATTTAGAGTGTATTCATAAGTTAATAACATATATTTAGTTAACTAAAAAATTTCAATTTACCAATCTAATCAATTGAATATGAACCGTTAAGTCCAAATATTCATTATATTGCAATTCGAGAATTCACCTCAGCATTTTCAGGTGTTGTAAGAAAGATTAGAAATGAAATACAATTAGATTTAAATTTAAAACAAAATAAATTACTTTGTGTCATATTTTAAGAAGATATCATAGTCAATTACACATATTCACAATTTAAGTAAAATTTTAGTTTATGATTGGAATAGGGCCCTAAAACAATATATAAAGGTTTTACATAAAAGTATTATCTTATTAATTTATTAAAATTTTAATTTAGCCTATTAAGCCAAGTCGGGACTGTAAAAGTTATTATATAATAGTGGTTATTTATTTATCGAGTACTCATCTATAGAGATTTTACTGTTAGTTATTTATTGAGTAATAATCTATAGAGATTTTACTGTAGTTACAATAGTGCCCTTTTCTTCTTTAGGAGTACATTCAAGATGGCATTGACTGGGCGAGAGTTCATTTTGAAGACAATCAAGACTGTCTCAATCTTTTTGAGAAGGTACTGGTTCTGAAACTGCTAATTTTAATGCATGGATTATGTTAGGATGTATAGAATTTAGCATACTGTTCCTGCACTATTATCATTGGAAGCTCCTGTAAGTATTCCCTTGGATTATTAAGGTTCTAGTCCTCCACAGCTATGATAAGCTACATGCAAATCTGATAGAAGTTCTTTATTCTTTGAATTTTTTTCATGTATATTTCAATTTGTTAAGCCGTAGAGATATGGAATGCTAAGAGATCCATTGTAACTGCAATAGGATTAAATTCATCTGTCTCATCTTGTAGGAATCATTCTTAAAGTTTAAAACATATCTCTATGATAAGTAGGCCAATGCCTTCCTATTATGGCTGTGTTATTAATTTCAACTCATTTCCTATGTTTGGAGCTGTTTTGTTTGTAAGGGAGTCTCATCACTATGTTTTGTTTTTGTTGTCTTACCGTTGGGGTTGACAAATTGGATTTTTGTGCCTTTCATGGTTTCCTTTTCCTTCCATATTTCTTTTCTTTTCTGGATTAAGTAAATACATTGGAGAATAATGGAAATGGTATGTTTGTGCATCTTAATACATTGGAGAATAATGGAAATGGTATGTTTGTGCATCTTAACTTCTATTTAAATAGACATATGTTGAGTCTTCCTATCTTATTTCATGCAGAGACCACTAGGGCTATTGTCTTTGTTGGATGAGGAGTCCACATTTCCAAATGGCACAGACTTGACATTTGCCAACAAGCTCAAGCAGCATCTGAATGTGAATTCTTGTTTCAGAGGAGAGCGAAGCAAAGCCTTCACAGTCTCCCATTATGCTGGGGAGGTGATTGTCTTTCTGAACATGATCGATATTCGACATTGTTGATACTTGTTATTGTATGAAGTCAGTTAACTTATTGGGTTAACCTACCAAGATTAGATTATGCGGGATCAAACATGAAAAAAGATAGAAAGCTCTCCTTTGCTTTATGTTGTGTCTTGATGTACTTTAGCAGGTCAATTTCAAATTCGAAAGTGTAATAAGAGTTACAACAATAAAATGTTTCTGAAACTGAAATCAGGTCTTCAGACTTGCATACTTTGAGATTTTGAAAAGAATAAATGATGGATTTATGCTTTTCTTTTACTCTGGTCTCAGGTTACATATGATACAACTGGGTTTCTCGAGAAGAATAGGGACTTGTTACACTTGGATTCCATTGAACTTTTGTCTTCATGTTCATGCCATCTTCCTAAGATATTTGCTTCTGGTTTGCTTGCTCAATCTGAGAAGCATGTTGTTGGTCCTCTGTACAAAGCAGGGGGTGCAGATTCTCAGAAGCTAAGTGTAGCCACTAAATTTAAGGTATTTACTTTCTGATGTTTAGTGGCCAACCTTATTGCAGAAGTAGGTTACTCGGTTCTGATTGCATTATAACTATGAAAGGCCAAATTGCATTCCATACTTGCATAATCTGCATGTTGGGTCCCAAGTCTTTTTTCAGTATTGTGATTTGTCAACATCAGTCTTATGTAATTAATTCAACGGCATTACTCATTTATGCTGAAAGTTGATAGTTTCTCCTTGATGTCCTTTTCCTGATATTGTGCAAGAATTATACTGCTTAATGGTGTCTACTGTACAAGAAAATCACGTAAGTACTGTGTTACTTTAACCAGACTTTACCAAACTGAGTCATGCGATCCTCCTTGTTGTAGTCCTATCTGAACAGCAGACGTGTTCTGCTGCTTGATAGGAATTGTAACTAATGCAAATGCATAGGAACATTAACTCTGAGTAAGGGACGGAGGGAGGCAGGGAGGGTACCCTTCATGTTTCCAGTTATTTTTTTTGGAGGTAATGCTCAGTCCTATAAATGAGGGCCTTAGCTCAGTGGTAGGTAGGGTCCCCTAGGCCCTAGTGCCTTTGGATGACCAAAAAAGAAAAAAGGATATAGATTTACAGCAATAAATAGTTGTTAGAAGTAATAAAAAGTAGTTTAACCTGCATACAGATAGCTTCAAGAAGGTAGTGTATCAGCAAGTGTTTCAGATTCTGAGCTGCTAGGATGTGTGCAATACAAGTTTAATCTGGTAGTTTCTGGTGACTTGAAACTCTGCATTTAGCAATCTGCAAATTATACTTCTTTAAACTGCTGAACAAAAGTGTTGTTATTGGGCTGTGAAGGCAGATATGGAGGAGCCATGCCTCATTCTGTCACTTAAGCTTTGGCATGGAGATATTTGTATTTTTTGTGCCAGTAACTTTGTCAATATCAGGAAGCTACTGCAGACTCCAATGATACTCAATTCTTAGAGATATTGGGTTATATTTCCTTTTTTCTTTTTCTATGACTACAATCCAAATCTAACTTAGCTTGATTTTATCACTTTCACTTTTACTAATTAAGAAGTTTTGTGTCTAGGGGCAATTGTTCCAGATGATGCAGCGCCTAGAAACCACCACACCACATTTCATTCGTTGTATAAAGCCCAACAATATTCAATCTCCTAGATCATATGAACAGGGACTTGTGCTGCAGCAGTTGAGATGTTGCGGAGTCCTGGAGGTAGTCCGTATCTCGAGATCTGGATTTCCTACAAGAATGTCTCACAAAAAGTTTTCCAGAAGGTAAAGCAGAACAATTGCAGTTAAATAGTTAAAAATGGCTCTATACTCATTTTGATTCATTTACTATTACATGAATTATCGCCTGATCTGAATTTTTGCCTCAGATATGGTTTTCTTTTACTGGAAAACGTCGCATCTCAGGATCCACTCAGTGTTTCAGTTGCAATTCTTAATCAGTTTGGTATTCTGCCTGAGATGTATCAAGTTGGCTACACTAAACTATTTTTCCGAACTGGCCAGGTATAAATAAACTATTTTTGTACAGCCAATTTGTTCATGATATCTTTGTCATATGTGTTCCTGTGTTATTCACAAAATTCTGATTACATGCTTGCGATCTCACTTTTGTGCACTTTCATATGTATACACTGTTAAGTCTATTCAGCTATCTGGCATCAAATTTTTTTTACCCAATAATTTGAAGTTTTGGATTAAATAATATTTGATGGTATGAGAACCTTAAATGCTAAAATGTCAGAAGTTTAAGTCGCATCCCCTTCTCCCTAGTATCTCATGTATTTCCTCCATTATTATCCTCCCTTATGCATCCGCACTTCCAACCTTTTGGGGCTTTTCAGTGAAGGGTCATATTAACAATGAATACATGATCCAATCTATTGTGCCAAGTTAAGCATTTGGTTAATAGGACCTAAAATATACATATTATTTATACCAATATATTCTTATACTAAATATTTAATCTCCATAATTTTTAACCTGCCCTCCTCAAAGTGGTAGGTGGATGTGATGCTTTTCATGTCAAGTTTGTATATGAATTTTGAAGAGTGATTTTAATAAAAATTAAATAACCAATATTTTTTATTTGTTTGGCTGATTTTTTTGGCCATTTTTCTCTTGTTTTTTGCTAGCTGTTTTTCTTTTCCTTTTGTCCAAAACCCTACAGTCACAATAAACAACACTTGGCAGTGAAGGAAACAGCATGGTTTTAGAGGGGGATATCTTTTGAGGGAGAGGACAGTGGCGGTAATGTGATTGAAACAGGGACTGAGAGTAAAAAGGAAAAGTTTGCCAGAAGAAAACAAGAAAAATAGAACACAAGTTAGAGAAAGAAAGAATAGAGATAGCGGCTTCCGGGATGAAAGATATAATAGAGGTAATTGCATCCTCAACGAGGATGCATGAAGAAAAGACAGTAAAGACGTAACAGCATTATCAATGGACTGCAGGAATGAAAGACAGAAGATCCGAAGTAGAAGAAAAAAAAGATCTTAGGTCCCTAGAACCATAACTTGGTTGTGATTTCATTATAAAATTGAATTCCACTCTAAAAGGTATCTTAAGGGGAGGAGTATTGGCTAAACATTACAAGACTTATTAGGCTCTTTATCCTAATTCACGTGGGATATTAATACGATTAAAAAGTTCCACCATTGCTTTTTATTTATTATGATTTTTAATCCAATGTAAAATTATATTTTGGTGGGTAGTTGATATGCTTTATTGCCTCTCTTTTGAGCATAACGAGGAAATCTTCACAGATTGGAGTGCTTGAGGATTCAAGAAACCGTACTCTTCATGGTATCTTACGTGTTCAAAGCTGTTTCAGAGCACACCGATCTCGCTGTTACCTTAGGGAGCTTAAGAGAGGAATTGTCGCGCTTCAGTCATGTAGTTTTCTTTGCTATTCAGTATCTACTTCTGTTCATATTTAAGGATCATCGTCTCATACATAAGTTTGCAATAAAACTTCATATTTTCTTGTGCAGTTATTCGTGGAGAGAAAGGTAGAAAAGAATATGCTGTCTTACTTCAAAAACATAAAGCTGTTGTGCTTATACAAAATCAGATCAGAAGCATGACCTGCAGAAAAAGATACAATGATATTCAAAAGGCATCAATTGCAATACAATCAGGTAAATTTGGTCTTACTAGTTACAGGCCATTCTTGTCAAAATTTGCAATTTTCTCCTCATTTGCATGATTAATAGTAAACTTCACTAAAGAAAAGACTACTGGTTCGTTTAATAAGACTGCAAAAAATTTGAAGTTGCAACAGCCTGGTGTACAATGTTGAATAGTATTTTCTAATTTAGCGGGACAGGTTTGGATTAGATAGAGAGCTATTACCAGCTTTATAGTTATAATAATATTTGTATATACTTACAGTTTATAGTCTGTGTTTTGCTGCAGTTATTCGTGGATGGTTGGTTAGACGATGCTCGGGCAATATAGGGTTAGTGAAATTGGAGGTACCGAAGGTAACTTGCCACATTCTACTTCTTAAACTTCTGTGTTTCCATATGCTCAAATTGAAATCATGTTTATGGATAATGTTGAAAAATGAAACACTGTTTGCCTGTCTAATCTTGTTAGCTGCTGATCCCAAATTTCTCGGTTCTGTTCTGTGCTTAATGTTTAAATACTTGATCGTAGAAATTCAGTCATCTTGAGTGTCATTTACTAGCTTCGTGTGCAAGCAATGTTCCTGGTTTTCTTCTAGCTTATGGTTTTAATTCCCTTTGACCTATTAAACTATTACAACATTCTAACAGGAGGACAATGAGGCAGATGAGGTGTTAGTGAAGGCATCTTTTCTAGCTGAACTTCATCGACGAATTCTTAAAGCTGAGGCTGCTCATAGAGTGAAAGAAGAGGAAAATGACATCTTGAGCCAACGGCTCCAACAATATGAGAGCCGTTGGTCGGAATATGAGCTTAAAATGAAGTCTATGGAAGAAGTGTGGCAGAAACAGATGAGATCTCTACAATCCAGTCTATCGATAGCAAAGAAAAGCCTTGCTGTTGATGATTCTGAAAGAAATTCTGATGCATCAGTTAATGCAGGTGATGAAAAAGATTACAGCTGGGATACTGGAAGTATCCATAGGCGGCAAGAAAGCAATGGTGTGAGGCCAATGAGTGCAGGTTTGAGCGTTATAAGCCGGTTGGCAGAAGAATTTGAGCAGAGGATTCAAGTATTTGGGGATGATGCCAAATTTTTGGTAGAAGTGAAATCAGGCCAAGTTGATGCGAGTTTGGACCCTGACCAAGAGCTTAGAAGGTTAAAACAGATGTTTGAGGCTTGGAAGAAGGATTATGGATCAAGGCTAAGAGAAACCAAGGTGGTATTGAATAAACTTGGAAATGAAGAAGGTGCTCTTGACAAGATGAAAAAGAAGTGGTGGGGTAGGAGGAACAACAGCTCCAGGTATGATTGAAGTTTGTTTTAGGAGGGTTGCCATTGTGGTCTGTTTTGTTGTTAATAGCTGTTTATACTTGGCAATTTGATTATATTGTATGACATCAACCATCCTTAAAGATGTGAGTTTTGTTGTACAAGTGTATTTGGTGAAATGCGTAATTTTAAAATGTACATCATTCCTTTTATTTTTCAGTACAATATACAGCTATTAGGGTTACCTTCTCTCTCTCTCTGGATACATCGTTTCTATATAATGTTATTATCCAGTGATATGACACCTCCACCTCAATTTCTTAAGACTTATTTTAGGAGGAAATTTAGAAAAGCATGAGGATCACATGGGCCAAGATTTAATTAGTCAGTAGTTGATTCTAACACACATTCAGTAGTCACATCCTATTATTTTAGCTATTAAGTTATTTTACCGATTGGCTTTATCTTTTATTGTTGCTTATCTTTAGGAATATGAGTTATCCTTAGGAGTAGATTACGAGTTGTTAAGAGTTTAGCATTATAAATATCTGATAGTTAGAGCAAGTGAACATGGGGAGAAATTAATTTCTTTATTTTAGAGTTTAGTCCTTTCCATACGGACTGACTTGGGAGTTTAAGATTCTTACTATCAAATTTATTAATAAAATTCTATTATTCAGTTACTTCTATTTTCCTTCTTTTTTGGTTCCTATCAATTTGGTATCAGAGTCATGGCTATCACTCGTTCTTCCACCAATGACCCACCAGCACAAACCTACGATAATATACCGAAACTAGTATCTCAACAATTAGCTGCCATAGCCTCTCGTCTTGAGATATTTGACATCATAGTTGTTGATGTAGCTGCGTTGAAAGCTCAAGCTGACAAGGGGAAGAAACCTGAGAGTAGTAATGATGGACAAACAAGGGGAAGATTTCATTAGAATGATGAGACAGAGGACGTAGGAGAACAATACGAGGGTTATAGGAATACCACGCGTCCATCTTCTACTAAGATAGAATTTCCAAAATTTGAAGGAAGAGATCCACGTGGTTAGATTTTGAAGGTTGAGAAATACTTTAGGTATTATCAAACACCAGAAGAATCGAAAGTTGACGTAGCAGCTATGTATTTGAAAGGTGATGCACTTGATTTGTTCGCTTGGATTAATTATGAGAGAACCATTTTGTATTGGGAGGAGTTAGTGAACGCGCTTCAAGAACAATATGGTCTTGTTGAATTCCAGAATCTCAATGAATATCTTTGTGCTGTTCGTCAAACGGGTACAGTACAAGAATATCGTCAAGACTTTGCTAAACGTTTGGCTCGGGTTAAAAATTGGCCTGAACATTGTCTCTTGGGAATTTTCCTTAAATGGGCTATGAGATGAATTGAAATCTGATGTGAGAATCCACAAGCTCAGGTCTGTTTATCGGGCTATGAGTTTGGCACTAGAGTTTGAACAAAAGATCAATCTTAAAAGTGGGCCAAAAGCAAATCAATGGGTCAACTTTAATGGGCTCAATACCTCATAGGCCCAAACTTCCAATTTGTCATGGGAAGTTCTCTCCCGGCCATCGCTGCAAGGCCGTGACCCTCAATCTCCTAGAGATGGCCGATGACGACGGTGACAACGCATCAATAGAAGTTTTGGCTGAAAACGAAGCTGAAGGTGACGGAACAGGGGAATATGCAAAGATTTCCTTCTTTCCGCCTTGAGGACAAGGCGAATTTCTAGGAGGGATGCATTGATACGGCACATCCACCTCAACTTCTTAAGACTTATTTTAGAAGAAAATTTAGAAAAGCACATGAGGATCACATGTGCAAAGATTTAGTCGGTCAATAGTTGATTCGAACACATATTCTGTAGTCACATCTCATTATTTTAGCTATTATGTTATTTTACCGATTGGCTTTATCTTTTATTGTTGCGTATCCTTCGAAATAGATTGTGAGTTATCCTTAGGAATATATTATGAGTTATCCTTAGGAGTAGATTATGAGTTATTAGGAGTCTAACATAATAAATATCTGATAGTTAGAGCAAGTGAACAGGGGGAAAAATTAATTTCTTTGTTTTGGAATTTAGTCCTCTCTATACGGACTGACTTGGGAGTTTAAGATTTTTGTTCTCAAATTTATCAATAAAATTCTATTATTCAGTTACTTCTATTTTCCTTCTTTTTTGGTTCTTATCATCCAGTGTATACCTTGTGGCTCCTTCATGAATTCTCACTGTCGTTTAATGCTAAAGAGTATGCTTTGCAATATTTTATTAATTTCATTTAAATTAACATCATTCATATTTTCATTTAATATATTTATTTCTAGTTATATCTTAAAGGATTTTGTTACTAGTCATAAAGAATTTATATTAAAATATTAAGTATAATCATTTGTAGGAATATTGTTTAATTAACAAGAATAATAATATTCAGTAGAAATCTCGGTTTGCAACATGATTTTAGGCAAATTGTGTTTTAATTACAAGATATTTTAGTTGTTTTATGTTAGACTTTTATAAAATATTTGGGGATTGTAGACAATAAGTTTTTCTTCAAAATATTTGAGGATTTTTAGTGTTAAGGTTAAATGATAAATTGGGAGTTCAATGAAATAAGGGTTATGAGATAATTTAATGTATTTTTTTTATTTTGTCATGTTATATTCTTGTGTCGTGTAAGTATATAATTTAATATATGTATACTCTTTATTTTTGTTTGCTATTATTTTCTCTCCACCCTCGTCTCTGATTTTGTAAGAGATTTTGTCTTTAAAACATGAATTAATAAAGGTATGTTCAGTGATCTAATTTCTTATGGATGTAATGTTGTTTGACAATTTTAATGTAAAAAGGTACCATTAATTTACATTTGATGATTGCTTAAGAACATCAATTTGATTTCTTAATAGTGGGAAGGACTAGGCTTACTAGATGTCCATCTTAATTTTAGAGAAATTTCCTCCCATGGTGTTTAAGTTTTAGGAAAAATACTTTTGAAAATATATGTTTTGCTTGTACTAAGTAAATGACATAAATAGTTAACTTGGAATAGCTACATTTATTTTATGTGTATCCCATATTATTTTTCATTTCTTTAACCACACCATAGTCTTTTACTCAATTATAAATTTATGATTCATGGGATTGCAAAAGGATGTGGAGAATTTGTTTATAGTATAATGAATATTTTGACCATAAAAATGCCTAATTAATTTGTTAGGACAATGAAACACCTAATTCTTATATTTTGGATGGTGAAGTGTTGTGGAAGTGTTTTGTAAAGTGAGGTTTGTAGATTGAGGTGGATTGTTGACTTGATTAATGGAGTGTGAAAATACCTTTAAGATTAAAGGCAAATGTTAATAAGATTGATGTTTTATCACCACTCACTCATAAAGATATTTCAAGGTTCAGAAATTTAGAGAATGAGGAGTTGTATCACAAGAGGAGCAACAATCACATAATCATTAAAAAGACCATAATCTCAAATATTGATTGGGTCTTTAGGAATAAAAGCATACTTTAAAGTCTACAATAGAATTTGTTTGTTCTTTACAAGGAGACTACTACTTGGAAGTAATGAAGGAGTTTTATACCAATATTAGGGAGAAGTCTATGTTAAACGCTTGGTCATTTATTCTTACATTTGAGGCATTAAGGTTATTGTTTTAAAGAAGACAATTAAGGAGCATCTCAGGCTATCATCAGACAGGAGGAGAGTAAGTTTTCACAGTGTAAGGCTAATAGGGCATCATGAGTGAAGTTATAGCGATCCACAATATAAGTTTGAGTTGGATATTTTCTTTTCAGTTGGTGAATACTTTTTTTAGGTGTAAGGAACTAACCACAGATATGGCCTACATCTTGAGCCACAACGTCCAATCTCCATCTAATAGGTTGAACTAACTTCAAAAGATAGATTTGTACCTTTTAAACATGCTCTTCAATGGTTTAAACGAAAAGCCATTGGTTTGATTGTTATCTTGGATGTTGTAATCTATTAGCAATGTAGTTTCATATAGGTCCCTAGATAAAAACTATGTTCCTAGTGTTAATTAGTCAACTATTGATAAAGTATAGGGTGGACATATCTGGTTTTAAGATTATAAAGATCAAAGAAGACAATTATATTAATAATGATTGGATGAGGTTGTTTAGATAGACCTGTGAGAATAATGGGTGGATTCCATATTGACATGATAGAGGACATCTAAACAATCTGAGACATGAGGCAAGGAGGAATGATAGCCACAAATAAGTTGAGGGAACATAGGGTTAGTTAATAAGGTTTTTTTTTAGAGAATAAACAAAAATATATTAATAAAAGGGAAGGTTCAATACAGACAATCAAAGAGGCCAAAGGAATCACTCAAAATTATATACAAAGAAAACAAAGAAGCCACAGGAGACCTTCAATAATAATAAAAAACAAAGCTAAGTACGGAGTTTCCAGTTATGTCGCTAAAGATTAGGTGTCTGAAAATGAGACTCAAGGCTTAGAAGCCAAGAACGGATAAGCTCGATGATGTCCTTTATAATATTCGGAGGCGATTGGTGCTGTCTGTTGAAGATGTGGCTATTCTTCTCATGCCAAAGTAAGTAAACAGTGGCAAAGAGGGCTAACTGTGATGGTATATAACTGAAATCCTTCCGTCGACAAAGAAGTGTGGAAGCCCACTGGAGGAGGGGAAACCAAGAAGCCGAAGGCCAAGCGGAGAGAGAACCCCAAACTAGTGAAGAGAACCTGCACTAAAAGAAAAGGTGATCGTGTGTCTCTATAGAGGAGCCACATAATACACAAGTCGAAGAAGATAAAACACTAAATATCTAGAGTCTGCCTATAGTCTGGAGGCGGCCCTGTGATGCTAACTAGAGGATAAAAGAGTGTTGCGAAATACGCTCTAGAAACCACAATAGATGGTGGATCGAATCCACTGGTCGTCAAGCTCAAAGAAGATTCCATAGAGAGTTGATAGAAAAACTCCGGATGAGTGGCTAGTTCAAACTCAACTATCGAAATTCTGAATGTGTGGTCTAAAGAAGATAGAGTCCCATACTTGCTGCATCTCACTGCTCCCATCAGGAAAAGTCCACTCACTGAAATGTATGATCTTCGAGACCCGAGCATCCCAAGAGAGCCCAGTAGAAGAGAGAACCCAGAACGAAAATCGGTCACACAATGGCCCCTGATTCGGTAACCATTAATCCTGCCATAAGGAGGTATCCCAACTATCACCAATACAAGTAACAATAAGACCTCTGCACTACTCTCGACTCAACAAAATCTTCTTCCAAACTTAGGAAGAGCTCGACGGGACTTGAATATGCAAAAAGATCTATCCCTCAATAAAACAGTGTGTACCTATATGGTCCATGTAGAAGATCTATATGAGAATAGTCGCCACATATACTTAAGTGTGGTAGTCCTATTTCAGTCTCTGACCCTCTTGACTCCCAAACCAGCCTCCTGTCTCAGAAAATAGACTGACTCCCATGCCGCCTTAGTTCCGATGTGAGATAGTGAAGTATCTCTCCAAAGGGAAGCTGACAATATGCTCTCAATATGGTGAGTAATGCTAGCAGGTAGAATGAACATACCGGATTAGTATACTTGTATAGAGAAAAGGACAGATCTAATCAGCTGCGAACGACCCGCATAGGTAAGAGACGTTGAAGTCCACAATCGGATCCGAGAAAAAATCCTCTCCATCAAAGGAAGACAATCTGAGTGTCTCAGCTGAGTAGTGATAAGAGGGACACTCAGGTAGCGAATCGGAAGGGAACTAACCTAAAACCTAAGTACTCTCTGTAAAGAAGAAGACTCAGCCTCGGGGATCTAAGAGAAGAAAACTCGGCTCTTAGCCGAGTTCATAGCCAAACCTAAAACCCTCCTAAAATCTGCTAGGGCCTATCGAATAATCTCAAGAGATGTTAAATCTGCCCGACTGAAAATTATTAGGTCATCTGCAAAGCAAAAATGAGTGAATGAAGTCTGCCTACATTGTCAATGATAACAATAGCTCGGAACTGCAGTGGCCTCTCTTAAGATCCTATCCAACCCCTCCATTGCTAGGCCAAACAGATAAGGAGACAGAAGATACCCCTGTCGCATCCCTTGTGTGGCAGAAAAGAAACCGTGCAGTGCACTATTAAGGGCTGCAGAGAAATGTGCAAATTTGAGACATGCATCAATCCAACCATTCATCCAATCAGGAACACCAATAATCCTCAGTTCTAATAGAATAAACTCCCAATTAACTATATCGAAAGCCTTACGAATATCAACCTTGAGAGCACACCGTGGAGGTGAGCGATCAAGGTTATAATCTTGCATCAACTCCTAAGTAAGAAAAGTAGCATCCACAATCTGCTGCCCCATAACAAAAGTCATCTGAGCTCTCCCAATCACCTCTGGTAGAACAACTTTGAACTGATTTGCAATGACCTTTAAGATGCATTTATAAAGGACATTGCTGCAAGAGATCGGTCTGAAGTCATTCAATGTCTGTGGGCTCTCCACCTTAGGAACCAAAGTGATCATAGTGGAGTTCACACATTGAGGTATAACAGACATAGAGAAAAAATACCGTATTGTCGCCCTGAAGTGTGCTTCAATAATGTCCCAACACCTTTTGTATAAAAAAGATGTGTAATATTAGCTGAAGGTACCAAGGACAAAACCATATCCTCTAGGACGTGCCGAGCGAAGAATCTAATAGTATCAGCTGAAGGTACCAAGGAGGAGAAACAGAGAATGCCTTGAAAATAATCCACTGCCATCTGTCCATCCATAAGCCACTAAAGGTTACAATGCAATAGCTAGCATTGTCCATCAATAGACTACATGTGGAACTTATGCATATGAACATCAAGAAGGATTCAATGATGACCTACTTATAGTGATTTTACTACCGCCTCCATCCACTCTAGTGACTTTGAGCTTCATGCTTTATACATACATATAGTTCTTGTTGAAGATGCAATTTTTTATTATATTGTGCATTGTTTATAATTTATTTTTGTTATTATATTGAATTGAGATATTGAAAAATATAATGCAATTCATATTTTATTATTATGAGCCTCTATAATTTTATAGTGCAAATTTTTTATATGGTTGAGTACTTCAAGACAAAAATTTTTTATTTTAACTATGTTAGATTTAATTGAGTTTTCTACATCTTTTATTGAT
This sequence comes from Erythroxylum areolatum, assembly GCA_024520975.1. Classification (NCBI taxonomy): domain Eukaryota; kingdom Viridiplantae; phylum Streptophyta; class Magnoliopsida; order Malpighiales; family Erythroxylaceae; genus Erythroxylum; species Erythroxylum areolatum. The sequence goes on along the minus strand of JANIJH010000223.1, from coordinate 12,858,860 downwards.
TTGCTCTTTTTGCAAAAATATTGAGGAAAGTATTATTTAAAATATGGGGGGTGAAATTGGTTTTTTTCTAATTGTTTTGACTTTAATTTTTTGTGTCTTTAGCTTTTGTTAGGTAATATTTTTAGGTTCTTATTTGTAGCTTTATGTTGAAGACATACACTTATGCATGATTCTAAGTGTGAATGCATAATATGATTTAAGTGATTATATTGCAAATCTTGACTTTGTAAATACTACAAAATTGAATTTGTTAAGTATATATATATATATATGGATTCATTCTTTGATTTTAAGTTTCTAAAACTTGAATTTCATATTTACTTGTAAGACATGTATGAGCATTAAAATGATAAAGACACTTAAGATTTGGGTTTGAGCCAAATTACATGTCTTTATACATTAATCCATTAATGAGCATTATATGAAACATTAAGCTTTTTCTTGGTAATCTTTTCTTAAAGAACTTTGAACCCTCAAGTTGCAAAACTATTCATACCTATAAACTTTCTCTTTTATTTTGAATTGATCTACTAGCATACACCTCGGGCTAAACAATTCAGGTCTTTTATGAAGATGATCTATCTCACACCAATAATCATGTAGAAATAAGCTAATTATCCATTTCCATTTCTGCAATTTATCTCATTGTTCATTCTTTCCTTAATCTTTAAGAGTTGACCCATTGCCCATGATATAATCAGTTTTGGTTTAATATTTGAGAAAATTTCTCCTTTCAAAATGTAGAAATGGAAATACTTGTAGGACTTTGTTTATCATTTTGAGTAGGTATGATCCCTAGTTCTCCTTCATCCTGGTAAATAGACTTTATACCACTTGACTTTGCTTTTGAATAATTAGAAGTGGTGCCAAAAAAGAAATTCATATTTTTATAATCTACATGCAGAGAATAGTCACAACAATTTTATCATAAATACATGTTTCTTAATAATTATGATAATTGCTTATAAATACACACTACAAAAATTTTTATGTCATATTTTAGTTTATATTACATATTTTAACTTTTAACAAATAATAGTTCTTTCAACAAAATAACAAATAATAGTTCTTTCAACAAAATGACTTCATATAAATATTTTTTATAATAATAATTACTTCTATGTTCATGTAAACATTAATAGGTTATAATTAACAAAGAGATTAAATATTTTTATAGTTTATATAAATACATATATGCATGTTCAATATTGTCTATATACTTGTTGGTAAATATGAAAGAAAAAAATGAAAAAGTTTAAATACATTAAAATCAATCACAATATTGATTCCTTTATGTATGAATAAAAAATATTAATTTGAATATTTTTTGTTATATACTTGTGTATATACTAAACATACAATTAGTAAGGAATTAAAAAGGTGAAGATACGTTATATAACTTTAAAATAAATATAGATTAACATCTAAAGTCAGTTTAAAGCCATATTCACTTATTGAAACACATATTAAAATATTTTACTTTTTATATTATTGTTGAAATAAAATTTTTAATATTTTATCAATTTAAATTTTGATTTACTTTGAAAGCACATAAATTTGGTATACATTATATATACATTTGCTTAAACATATAAAAAGAAATATAATTAAGACTAATTATAAAAAATCATCAAACAGTATGGTATTGGGATAATAAAGAAAACTTTAAATTATGCTTCAAATACGATGGACAATTTTTAATAAAAATGTTATCATCTTGACTCAAATAAACATGGTGACATATCTATTGATTTTAAAATATTATTCATAGTCAAATAATTTACTTTAATAATTTTTATAAATTATTTATTAGGAATACTAAAATTAATTACTTCAAAATTTGTTAATTTTCATAATAAAAAACAATAAGTTATGTCATATTATGAATTTTCTCTTAAAAATTAAATAAAATATGTATTAATGGAGTAAATAATAAAAGATAAGTTTATAATTGTCTACAAGTTATAAATGAGCTTGACTCTTGTTGGGGGTATAAGCTTCAAAGCCAAAACTATTAAAACTAATAAAAGTTGCACCATTTTTATTGAGAAATTGAACTTAAAGAGCAGAAGAGAAAAGTTTCAATTGAGGCTGTACATTGGGAGACCAATTTGAGTTTCCTTTGGAAGTTTCACACCTACTTGAATTCATTATAAAGAAAGTATTCTTAAGAGAAATGTATAGTTACTTAGGTATTAAAGCAGTGGCACAAACAATTTTAAAGCATAATTCTCCAATAGGTAAGGATCGGTTTAAGATTATGGATTGATTCCATCTAAGACAACAATAATGTCTTGTCAGCTTCTCCTTGATGTACTTAATCAACTTGGTCAATATGAATTGCATTTAAATTTATTTCTACTAAAAAATCCTTAAGTTCCTCTCCCTCTATAGATTATAAATTATCGCACTCAATGATATTTTAATAAGCAAGGAATTCTCCAATACCATTTCTTTACTTAAGGCATAACCATTGTATAAGCTTTTTTCTATTTGAGGATATTGCATAAGTATACAATTTTGTCCTATATAGATGATGTGAATGAGCATTTAAAGAAAAGGTAATCCATTGATTCCTAGTCTTGGTTATAAAAAACACAAATATTTGATATGTTTAGGAATTTACTTAATCTATTCAAATTGCTTAACTTTCCATAATGGCTAATCAGAAGATAAAGGAAGCTCTTGGTCAAGCCTAATTGAACCACACCAGTTTATGGGGTCCAACCTTTAGGGCTTGATCTCTTATAAGTTTCTGCAAGAGTCATTTATGAATAGATTGAGTGTCTACACTAGAGAAGGTAGTCCTCTCTGTTAAGAATTAGAGTGACACTCAATATATGGTTGATTATAAAAGAACCGAGCATGAGCCTTAAGATTCTTAGAGCTTTATTGAGATATTCTTTGATTAATTTTTGGTTTAGAATATCCCTCTATAGATAATTTAAATAAGCTATTTTGCTTAAAAAGGCATAAGCAGTCCAATTTTCATACCAGAAGGATGTGGAAGTTTCATTGCTAATTTTCTGCTAGAATTTTAACCTAACTACATCTCTTAGCTTGAGTGTTTAAACTATAGTTCAAGAGGAATTGTATTATGCCTTAATGGATTAAAAGCTAACTCCCCTCAGATAGTGTGCATGGATCCACCTTACCTAAAGAACCCACTTATCTATAAGTGTCCTCAATATCCACTTGAATACGAGTACTTTGTTAGTGGCTCTAATAGGAAAAATTCTAAGGCCTCCCTCATCCTCAATTAAGCATAACTCTCTCCATTTAACTTTAATTAAAGTACAGTTGAGCCTCTTCACCAAAGAAAACCTCTTATGACCTTCTCAATGGTCCTGACAATGTCCATAGGAAATATAACATGAGATGACTAGTATATATGAAGATTATTCAAAATTGAATTTATTAAGTGAGTTATACCTATAAAAGTAAGAATTTTATTACACCAGCTTGAGCTTCTTTTCTTAATTCTTTTAATTTAATGATTGAAATTAGGGGATATTGGTCTCTTTATGAAGATTGGAATGCTTAGATATATAGGAGGGGGTTACATGGATTTTAATCCTATTAAGTTAGAGAGATAAATAAATGATTATTGAGCACCTATAAAGATAAACAATTGGCTCTTATCCTTATTAACACAAAGACTTAACATCATTTAAAACGAGTTTAAAGTAGATATTAGTACACTTATGGAGTTAACATAATCTTTGAAGAATAAGATAAGATCATTTGCAAAATTTAGGCTGTAGATCCCGAAGCTCTTGCAATTTGAAAGATATTTGAAGTTTTGTTCCTTATTGACCATAACTTTAATAAGCCTTAAGTTGGAGAATGGTCTAAGAATAAATGATCCAGAAAAGTAGACACACTATTAGGAAACTAAGCAATCCAATCATGATTCACCAAGATGCGATCCATTTTTTTGCTTAATGCCAATCTACCAAATTGTTTGTTGCTCCAAGTGTAGAAGTAATCTTGTGATTTTAAGTCAAAAACTCCCAATTTTCCCACACAATCATTGAAATCAGATTAATAGTTTCTCAGACTGTAATGTCCCTCAGATTTAGTTCTATATAATGTGTAATCGAAATCTCCACAAAGTAACCATGGTCCATTCACTCTCTTTGGGAATTCTACCAAGCTGTCTTATAAAAGATTTCTTTTAAAAGCATGGTTAGAACCGTATTTAAATGAGGAAAAAAAGTTGACTTTTTCCTAAATAAGTTTTCATTTCAGGTGAATAACTTGCATCTTTGTCTCAAAAGATTCAACATCCATAAGAGAAGGGTCATACCTTATAACGATCTTCCCAAACCCATGGGTTTGATGGTTATAGATAAATTTATATCAAAAGGTTAGTTTATTAAGAATCTTAAGATTTTGAAGTCTAATTTTAGTCTGTAAAAGATCAAAAATCCATGGTTTTGTGTTATAGAAAAAAACCCTTAAAGCAAAGATTTTTAAGATAGATGATCCCCCTCACATTTCATACGATGACGTTCATAAATTAAAAGGTTTTATTTTTGGAGCCCGTACTTTTCCTCCTATTGGATGTCCTTTTGATAGCTGACAAAAATTTTCTAATGAGGGGATTGTCCTCTTTATTCTCATCAGAGGGTGGAGGACTCTTGTCCATTTGGTCAAGAACAATTAGATGGTCTTTAGAATTAGTAAAGATGTCCTAGGCTCAACCATGCCCAACCCCAGGCTATGGTGACCCGTGGCTTAGCACGCCACTCGACAGGCTGAGATAGGTGGGCCCATGTACCCACGGGCCATGGGCGAGCCAAGTCAACTCGACCCACCATATATTTTTTTAAGTAAAATGTCAAAAATGATGTCGTTTTTAAAGTAATGACTCGTGGACCGGTCAACAATTTCCATAATAACCTCATTCGTAATTACAACTTCCACCATAACCTTTTCCCCTTTCACAGCTATCACATCAACTTCGTGATCTTCAGTAGAGGAGGAACAAGGGGCTGATTCCTCAGATAAGATATTAGTTCCAACCCCCTGATCAATTTTCCCTTCACCCATTAGCTCCTCATAATCACCCATTTGAAAAGTTTTACTCATAGGAATCCATCTCTTACCTTAGGAAATTAGGGAGGGCTTACATTGGTATTGGACTAACACATTATCTTCATATAAAGCTCCATCAAGTCTTAATCTCATAATTGGGATAATTTCAGATAAGCCTTTGGAGAGTTCCATATTAATACAAATTCTAGCATATCCCAATCTCTTCTTTTTGGCACTATTATCATCCAGATATAACCATTTGCATGGAAAACTGGCAATCATACTCAAGCCTTTTGCTGTCCAATATTCAAAAGGAACATTATAGAGTTTATCCACAAAGGAATAGGTCTGTGTTTGTTGGAGTCAATCTAAAACCCAGGCTGCCAATGTTGTAGAAATAGTGGGAAGTTAGAGATATGTCATGTTCCTTCTTCTATGATCTTAAGTGCATAAGCTTCAGAGGAAAAGGTGAAAATGATGTATTTATCTCTAACTGTTAAAGCTTTAATGAACCTTTTGTTTTTCCATAATGCAATGTCCATTTTTAAATAATAGGAAATGTAGGTCTCTTGTCCCAGAAGAACCATAAAAATCAGAATAATGAAAATGTAGCTCCATCCACTGAAAACTCCATTGTTAGAATTTGAGCTAAACCAAGTAAGTTATGTTCTGATTTTTGTGATAGCATGGATGATTTTTAATGATGTTTGAATTGGAATGAATTGGTTATGATAAATGGAGTAAAAATGGAAAGTGTAGAAAATTGGAGTTAACTAAAAAGAAATGCAGAAAAATGTGTACTGTTTTGTTTTTGTGAAATACATATATGGGTTGGTTTTTACTGTTGATGTGCGTAAATTTATGGGTGTCTTTTTTGATGAACTGAAGTAAGTATAATGATGAGGAATGAGGATTAGGTGAGATCTTGATATAGAGAGGATTTAAAGGAAGTGAAAGTGTTGATGAAAATGGACTAAAGATACAGAAAATGAAAAGTGTAGAAAATGAAAATATGCATGAATGATATACGATTTTGATATAAATCTTGGATTTTTGATTTATTTGTGTTGGGGTGAATTGAAATGGAAGTAGAAAAGATGATTTATGCATAAGATGTGTTAGTTGTAAAAGGTAGGAGTTAGAAATCTGGAAAAAAATGAAAGGAAGAAGAAAGAAAATCTACAGTTTCGATGGAGAAGAGGAGTTGCACGATCTTGACACTGTCGAAGGATATGGAAAAGCATGATCGGGCTTCTGCACGATCATGACTTTGGTGATCCATCTCACAGGTCACAATTATGCACGAGCACGATTGTGACATTCTGTTAGCGACTGGGATCTCACGATCGTGCTTTTGCATGATCATGACTCTGCTTATCCTACTGGAATTGCACGATCGTGCTTATGCACGATCGTGACACTAAAAGGTGACTATTTTGAACATCCTTTATTCTTTTGACTATAACTTCTTCTCCTGATATCCAAATGACATGGGATTTGAATCAACAAACTCACAAACTCATAACACATTATTCTTCCTCTCCACCAAATTTTATGATCATCTGAACTAATTCGGAAGAGATTGATAGATGAATTTATGATGAAAATGATGAAGTGTGATGGAATATGATAACTGGAGTGTTTTTACTGAATATATTTCGGTATTTTGGCCATAACTTGTGCTAATGTTTTCAAAATGAAGTGATTCTTAATTTATATTAAACTAGGGACATATGGCTACAAATTGTTTGAAGAACTTGAATTTCAATCCTATCTTTAAGAATTCCAAAATCTGAGTTGAAATTGAGTATAGAGTATTATTGTAATTTAAGAATAGTCCGAAGTATTTGGAGTATAACTTTTAGAATATTGAATCAAATTATATAATCTTGGTATCATTAGAAACTTAAGACATGGAAGAACAATTTACTAAAAGGAAGTATTATCAAATTACTTCACTTTCCTGATGAGAATAATCATGCAAAGTGGACTTGAAAGTATGTTTTTAGACAAATCTAGATTGATCAATTGAGTATTGTTATACGAATGAATATTATGACAAAAATATTGATAAGGAACCTGAGATTGTCATGAATATGCATTGTACGTATTCTGTATACATATATGTGCATAAATAAGTAAGTGTATAATTATACAAAAAGTAATATGTGTATGTATTGTATGATATAGAGGAGCACATTGAGCGCCACCATCCAGACATTGTCAAGACTTCAAGGCAATAGCTATCTAGAGTGTACAGTGAGTAACCTAGATGGTCTCATTTAATATTGTCTATTATATATTATGTTCTGACTGTGGATTGTTTGTACTGATTCCGGACATGAAGGTCTGAAGATTTTGATTTATGAATGTGATATTAAAGTGTTCCCTGAATGTGAATTTAGTGAAATAAATGTTTCTTAACATGTTTGTTGAATGCCAGACTAAGGTCATAAATTGAAATAGGACTGTAAATGTGTTAGAATGAGATTGTGAATGGGAATGTTTGAAATAATGAATGATTGAAAATGAATGTGATGCATTTCATACACGAATGTATAATCAGATAATGATAGTTGTGATATGAGTAGCCACTGAATATGAGCTTAAAGCTCCAGAATATGGTATAGAGCCAAAGGATTGATATATACAATGAGTCCTATATCCGCAATGGGTAAGGGACAGTATCAATGAGCGCGGTATCCATAATTGATACGAGATAATTTAGGCATTCAGTTACAACAACATAATAATTAAAAGTGGGTCACACGAACATTGCTTATACACTTATTGAGTGTGTTTGATTGATTGAATTATAATGTGGACATGTACTTGTATGAAAATGGGTATGTGAAGTAAATGATATGTGGTGCAAATTGCTAAATGAAAAAATGTGAAATTATTTGCTTATATGATTTGTTACGTAGTATGAATTGGGTGAACCATCGAGGATGGTTACATCACTGAGTTCGCAAAACTCATTAAAATAGCAACGTTGATTTTTCAGGTCCAAGAGAGGATACTAGTGAAAGGGAGACGTTACAAGAAGATTAATTCTTGTACTTTTGTGAGTAAATGGATCAAAGGTCGGTCAGCTGAAGCTGAAGGATTAGATATAAGTTTTTTGTAAAATTCCTTATGTAATCTACTTTGTTTTAATATTGTATATATTTAGATGGTTTGTAAAGCTACAATGTAGGTTTGGTTTTTACGAAATGAATGAGGAATGCATTTTGGTTTTAAAATTTGGTGACTTTTATGTATAATAGATGATGACATGATTACGTTGGATATGTGTTTGCTTTAACATCCCATTATTATAGGTTATGTACTGGAATACCCACAGGGTATTCCGGTATGTAATCTATGATAGTGGAATAGTGCAGACCCCTTCATGAAGAACTTCCAGATTTGGGAAAACAATAGCATGCCCATCTTCACTTTTAGGGGGACAAAATTATAGTGAGAGATTAGAGGAACCTCCAACAACTTGCTTCCATGTTCTCCTTTCACCTGTGAGATTGATTGAAGCAGAAGTAGCTTGGGTTAAGGTAGTAGCAGGAGCAAGAGGGGTTTACATTGTTCCAAGGATCCTCCTTGACAAATTTATGTTGTAAAGGTAGTTTAGGTACTTGCATAGTAAGAAAACAAAGGGGGTAGCTTTTCAAATTATTGGTTAGGAAATGTAGCTCCCAAAAAGGGGAAAGAACACGGGCAGGTAAGTAGAGGGTGGGAGAAAAAGACCAAATAGTCCTTAGAAGTGCACCTTACCGAAGGAAGGGTGAGTAGCGAAGATCTAAAGATTAAAGAAAACCAAAGAAAATGCAAGAAAGGAAGAGGATAAAGGGATGTGAGTTCAGTTTAGATTAGAGAATAATGGAGGAAAGAAGGTGAATATGGAGATAGATGTTTTGGTTAGAAGAAAGCGGGGAAGGCTAGAGGTAAAGGTTAGAAAGAAGGCAAAAACTCTCTTTTTAACCCATTTTTCCTATAAGGACACAAATCCTTGTTTAACTTATTCTTTTCCTTACATATGGGTCTCATCTAAAAAAACAGTTTTTCAATGTAGCTAGCAAGGTGGCTTAGTCATTTAGCAGTCCAATATTTAAATGGACTGTTATAGATATTAACTCATATATGAATTTGACCTTGCTTGAGGTTTTTTGATTGAATTCCCAATTTCTATTTTTAATAAAGAAAGGCAACTATTAAAATGTCATTGTCTTGCTTTTGTGATTTTTTGAACTTGTTTAGGTGTGTCAAACTTTAAGAGGGACATGTTATCCTTATTAACTAGAACTTCCTTCAATCTATGTTACTCTACGCCTATAAGTTTATAATAAAAAAGGGAGGTCTTTTATCTAAAAAAAACCCAATCATGGGTGCCTCCCATCTAAACACTCATTCCTTCAATATATCCAAAATTGGTGCCATATGTTGGAAATAAAATACCCAAATAGGAATAAACAAGAGAATGAAAGGAAATAAGTCAGAATGAACTTCTATTGTTTC
>JANIJH010000223.1:12827322-12849208 GCA_024520975.1 Erythroxylum areolatum | reverse complement strand
AGTAAGTACATGAATAGAACAAATGAAGAGAAGAGGATAAGTCTATATCATTGAATGAAGTACATAAATAGTATGTATCTAGTCATCCACACATACATGCATGTATTACAACACCATAATAAATTTTGCCATTTTCCATAGTTGGGGGAGAGTAATTAAGCTTCAAGGTTAGAAATAAGTCCCCTACCCTTTGTTTTGATTTTATAAATATACTTATTTAGATTTTATCTCAATTTTTTTTAGCATCAATATAGATTTGGTTTTCCAAATGCATTTATTAACATTGTACCTTGATTTTATTAGATGTATTTATTTTAAAAATAATATTTTGGCTCATTTTTTATAAACATAAATTCAGTATATGAAATTCTAATGAAATATCCTCTTCATATATAAGATTTGTCACATGTTAAATTCTAATAAATTTTGTTTGATGACTTGTCGTCTCGCCATGACAGCAGATGAAGGGTAAATTTGCTTAAACGATCGAAGTAGTCTTGCCGCGACAGACACCCTATAGAAATTGTTAGTTTGTTTTGTGCCAAATTACAAGAAGGTAAATGTCGGGCATGAAGAGACTCCGGAGAATGTTCGCTGGCGCCGGAGGGTCACTGAGCCACCCACCACCGGATTCCCCAACGCTGGATTCGTCGGAGCAAGTCTACTTCTCCTCTCTGGCGCTTCTCAAGATGCTCAAACACGGTACGAATTATTTCTGCAATCTGATTATAATGTTCCTTTTCATTGACAATCGTGTGTGCTGTGACTCAGTTTGGCGGGGTTTGTTTAAATTTTTAGTCCAAGTTATTAATGGAATAGTTTGGTTCTCTCTTTCTTGCTATCTGATTTGGGGAATTAACAGGAAGAGCTGGGGTGCCTATGGAAGTGATGGGATTGATGTTAGGAGAATTTGTGGATGAATACACAGTAAGGGTAGTGGATGTATTTGCAATGCCACAGAGTGGTACAGGAGTTAGTGTTGAAGCTGTTGATCATGTGTTCCAAACAAATATGCTTGATATGCTCAAACAGACTGGCAGGTATTCTACTTCTTTCTTCCAACTTAGCGCTGAAGAGCTATCAATGCCTACAATCTATGTAGGCATCGCTACTTGTACTATTTTGCTGTAATTTACTAATTGTTTATCAGCCCAGACCCTATTGTTACCTGAATTACACGATGGAGCCTTTATGTATATGAATTGTTCCTGATATTAAGTAAGAACATTGACCTCTGTAAATGTCTGTTGACATTTCTTCTACGTAGGGTCACTTGAAAATTTTATGTAATTTTAGGAGCTTAATTCCATCTTACTTGCTATCAAGTTGAATAAATTGAGTACTAGGGGCTGATTGATCCTTACGGCTATAGGCTTCACAATTTTGAGACAGAGAGAATTCGTTTTGAGGTTTTCAACAAATTCAGCTCCGGAAGTTCCTTTTTTTTTTTTTTTTTTTCTTCCTGTGGCCAAGTTACAATTTTAGCAAAGAGTTGAAGTTGTGTTTCCATTTTATTCAAAATCCTGAGAAAGTTAGTATGCTTCAAGTGCACAAGCTCATGAACTCTTATCGGAACTCATCCCTGTTGAATTGACTTGATTGCCATTGATGGGCATATTGTGAGTTTCCCACAATTGAAGTCACTTGTTTGGTGTTGCATGCCAGAGATGGTTGTGGGGTGGTACCATTCACATCCTGGATTTGGGTGTTGGCTCTCTGGTGTTGATATAAATACGCAACAGGTTTTTTCTACATCCTTGTTTAGGCTTTTCTTAATATTGATACTGTCACATTGTTTTCACCAATGACTTATGCTCCTTTGGTTTTGGGATGACTTTGATGCCCTGAAAATTTTGTGATTATGGCTATAAACTTCCACGTACAAGAGGTATGCATTCAGCAAACTCTTTTATGATATCAATTCAATTGCTTTTTTTTTTTTTTTTTGGTAATTTGGAGAGTTTTGAAGCTTTGAATCAACGGGCTGTTGCAGTAGTTGTAGATCCTATTCAAAGTGTTAAAAGGGAAGGTGGTAATTGATGCCTTTCGTTTGATTAACCCTCAAACAATGATGCTTGGCCAAGAACCACGTCAAACAACTTCCAACCTTGGGCATCTGAATAAACCATCCATCCAAGTTAGCTAGCGACAAATGCTGTTTGTTTTGTCTCTTGTAGTTGCTATCCTGTTATATTATGACTTATCTAAGTGGCTTGCTTCAATATTATCAGGCACTGATACATGGATTGAACAGACATTATTACTCGATAGCCATCAATTACAGGAAGAATGAACTTGAGGAGAAGATGCTTCTTAATCTGCACAAGAAGAAATGGACGGATGGATTGACACTTAGGCTGTTTGAAACTCATTCAAAGACCAATGAACAAACTGTTCAGGTGAGGGAATTAAAGTGTGATCTAGAGTAAATTCTCGATTGAGGGAACGAAATGCGCACTTCTCTGTTCTAGAATAAGTGTTTTGCATGTTTCCATTGTTAGAGTAGCCACCTTAACTGAAAATTGTTGGCGGAGATTTCTATTGCACTCAGGGGCCCTAGTGTGTGACTGACAGATAATAAACTATTTACTGTAATATTCAGTATTCAAGTGACATGGGATTGCTTATCCTTAAATTTACAGGAAATGCCCAACTTAGCTATTAAGTACAACAAGGCGGTGCAAGAGGAGGACGAGCTGCTCCCGGAGAAGCTAGCGATTGCGAATGTGGGAAGGCAGGACGCAAAGAAGCACCTTGAAGAGCATGTTTCTAATTTGATGTCTTCCAACATAGTTCAGACTCTGGGTACCATGCTAGACACAGTTGTGTTCTAGTCTCGGCTCTCCTTTCTCGTCTGCAATATTGCCGTTTGTTTTCAAGCAGAAAGATCATGAGCTTGTAGATTATGCTGCAGCTTTTTGCATTTCTTTTGGTCTCCGTTGATGCATTGCCGGAATTATGTTGGACCTCGCTGTCGCTTGTTGGAAATTTATGGAAAGCACTTGAAATCTTGGATGGCTAATGAGTAATGACTCGATTTCTTGCTTATTCAGTTCTGTTCTATCTGTCATATCAAATCTTTAGTACCAAATCGATCTCTTAATCCATCTTATTTCTTATTAATTCGTATCAAATCTTTATTAATAAAATATGAAAAGAAAAAGAAAGGAAAAAAAGGGGATCAATCGTTTGATATGAGGCGCGCAAGCCTGATACGTAAAAGGTCTACTCAGAAAGTTTCTATCACACGTCAGAATGTAAGCACATGACATGACACTTACACTCGATACAAAACTCTTGTGGTTGATGTGTATCTTTGAGAGAATAAAGCCAAAACGTTTTAAGTAGATTTCCTGTATCCAACATCGTGTTTCAACCATACTTTGCTCAATCACTTGCACCTCAGCATTCTAATAAAGAAGTTGTGAGGAAAGGAGGTTACTCCAACCTCAGCCATTCAAATTCAAGCTTGTCAGATACAGAAATCTTATTTCTGTTGACAGTGTGTGCAGTTTCTTTTCCAAATTCCAAGGACTATTCCTTGTCATGTTCAATCAGCTCTCATATGTAAGAAACGTGGCAACTCCATCAAAACAACTAACATGCTATCCATTTTTCAATGGTAAAATAACCAATATTCAGTTGATCCAATAACTTTTGTCTTAGCCACGATACCCTTCTTTTGTTTCATTTCTTCTTTAGTGATAAAACGAGACGTAGCATCAGAAAGTTAATATGACAGCTCAAAAGTCAATAAACACACACATTACACAGTCAGCATGCAGGATACAAGAAGCTACTTGGATGTTTGTATTGATTGCGTAACTGAAAACTGTCCCAACTAATCAAGAAATCCTTTCTTTATTATCTTGGCCCCATGCCTATCTTACAAAGATTTGATTTTCCTGAAACTACCGAAAGAATGGTATGATAACTAAGGAAATGCAATATCTGACGTCTTGTTCTTTAAAAATAAGTTAACAAGAGACGACACCATGAATCCTGTCTCTGCAAACTGAACCGCATTCTGTATTGATGATTTCAGGAAGCTACGCCTGCCTGATAACCAAAGCCTCTTTACTGAGATGTCCCGAGTCTATGAACTAATCGAAATATCAAGTTGAGATGCTACTGTTCATGTAAATGTAAGATTCTCAAATGCAAATTGTTTTGATGTTGTGGTTCCTTGCTTACAACCATCTCAGGAGAAGATCCTATGGTTTAATTTAAAATGTAAAATTAGAATGTTAAAACAGTGTTTAATTTCTAAATTGCAGGGCTATGTAGGAATGGAATTTAAGTTTCAGGAACATATTGATTAGACATTTTGAAGACTTTCAGAATGGGAAGATTTGGACATACAATTATCTGTACTTAAAGCAGCATACCATGCCAACTTTCTTTATCTTTGCTTAAGAAAATTATCTTTCGAGTCAAAGAAGGTGCCTTTCTTCTCGTCAGTGAGCCATTTGATGACTAATGCAATAAAAAGTTAGATTCACCAACCACAAGTATCCTTAGTATATATACTTGTAGAGTACCAAGTTCTATCAACAAACCAGATTCTACATCTCTCACAGCCAAGCCAAGCAAACACAATCTGCAGGTATTGCAGCCACTCAACAGAAGATACTTGAAGCATCAAGTCCAAATTAACTGTTCTTTCACATCAGACATGAAGGATTCACGAAAGAAGGAAGTTGTTGGCATTGCAATCGAGTCAGTAGCGAATCGAATTGAAAGAATGCCAAGGCTATCACTTGAGCAAGCCAGGCAGGATTATGATACAACTCCCGCAAATAAGTCTCTGGCATTCAGGCAAAGTAAGTTTCTCCAGGCCCCTCTCTATCTTCACCATCTCTTTTCTAACTGAGAACTGTGATGTTAATCAAAAGATTTTGTATTACAGATGCACTTGATACACTGATTAAAAGAATGAACAAGTTAGGGAAAAAGGCTGACAAATTTGCACATGGAATCCGAGAACATGGTGAGTTGATAACAAGTATCTGGAGATTTAAACGACATCATGTCTGTTATACACAAGTAAATAATGGATAAATGCTAAAGTCACCCGCAATTGTGTATCTGCAGTGAGATTAGGGACCAAGATCAGTGAGATCCTAAAAGGGAAGTTGAGCTTGGGGGCCAAAATTATTCAAGTAGGAGGAGTGAAGAAAGTTTTTAGACAGTTATTTACAGTTGGAGAACGAGAGAGGTTACTAAAAGCAAGCCAGTGTTACTTGTCCACTACGGCTGGTCCTATTGCAGGCCTGCTGTTTATCTCCACCGACAAGATCGCTTTCTGCAGCGAGAGATCAATCAAATTATCTTCTCCGGATGGGAAAATGGTTAAAGTCCATTACAAAGTAAGAAACATGAACATTGTTTATCAAAAACATCCTTCAACTTCTGTCTTCTTTCGAGAAGTAACGTTTTGTGATTCTGGTGTCTAAAGTTCTTAAATTTCTGCAGGTTGTGATTCCACTAAGAAAGATTAAGGCTGCTAATCAAAGTGAAACCCTGAAGAAGCCATCACAGAAGTTCATAGAAATAGTTACAGTAGATAATTTTGATTTCTGGTTCATGGGTTTCCTAAACTATCAGAAATCTCTGAAGTGTCTTCAGCAAGCAGTAGCTCAAGCTTGGATGAGCACAAGAAACTCAGATGTGATTCAAGAAGAAAGCTTTTCTTCTCTATATGCCAATTGTAACTAGAATCAAACATATGTCAGCTTTTCCAGCTGAAGAATTCAATTGTACAAATTTCATGGAAGAAAAATGCCCCGTCATTTTCTAACTCCGAACCATAATATTTTCCAAAACAGTCCTAAATTTCCTGGTGAAATATTGCTGCATATCAAAGCTGATCTTAGTCCAGTGATAGAACATGGTTCCGCTTTAGCATCACTCGTGGTAATTAAGGTTTACTGTTCTCTATGAGTTTATTCGAGATTGGGGACCTGATTCGCCAAACTTTGCGTATCTACAATTTCAAAAAGTATATGAATCTTTACAAACCTATTGTATGATTTCACATTAAGGTATCTAATGCCAACAAGACATCGTGGAGAACCCCCTAGGATTCTGATGAGGAGAAATAAACAGCAGCAGAATCAAGTGGCTCCTAACTAGTAGGAAATCTATTCCTAAATAGAGGAAAGACACGCAACATTCGCACTTTTTCTCACATGGTATTAGAGCTTTAGGCAGAAATTAAACACTAGTCATCTCCTACAAGCCTTATTATCCCTATCATAAATTAAACCCCTATCTGTCAACCCTAATTGTCCACAGTCATGTTTGATTATGTATTAGTATCCACCACCATCCCCACCAATCAACCAAGTTCTTTTAAAATTCATAGCCCCCAAAAAAAAAAATACCTCCCATCTACCTACTTTAGATTCTCCTTCTGTGCAAATTACAACTATATGGCTAAATAGAGAGATTTTTCTAGTCTCAATTAGTGTGGATGCATATCCGAGGGAGAGGAAAATTTGACTACTTGACAGGAAAAAAGAAGGAACATTCCCCTGAGGGTCTAGGTTACACATCTCAATTAGTCTCAATTAGTGTGGATGCATATCCGAGGGAGAGGGAAAATTGACTACTTGATAGGAGAAAAGAAGGAACATGCCCTTGAGGATCCAAGTTACACCACTTAGGAATCTGAAAATTTTCATTATGATGACTTGGTAAATTCTATGGAGGAGAAAATCAACTCCAACTATATGTGTTATTAGATTGCTAAGGAGTTGTGGGACAGCATAAATCTCATGTCTTCAAACTTGGGCAATCGGTCTCAGGTGCTTGAGTCGACACTTAAATTTAGAGAAATCGCAAAGGTGGGGAAAGTGTTACTAAATACTTTAATACTTTGAAACGTTTGTAGCAAGATTTAGACTTATTTAGTGATAATTATGAGTGTAAATCATCAAAAGATTAACAACACCATAAGAAAAAAAGGTAGAGGATAATCATATATTTAAATTTCTTATTGGACTAAATGTTGAGTTTGATAAAGTTAGAGGTAGAATTATTAGCAGACAGCCCCTTCCTCCTATTGGAGAAGTGTATTCTGAAGTTCAGAGGGAAGAAAACCACAGGTTTGTTATATTAGGAAAAAACAAACTTGTCAGAACAATGGAGAATTCTGCCCTTGATGCAAAGGCTTGTGCTAGCTGAATGGTCCAGGGGAAATTTAAGCAAAAACCTCATGTTTGGTGTTACTATTGCAATAAACCAAAGCACACACAAGAAATCTACTAAAAGTTACATGGAAAACCAACAAATTGGAAGGGGGGAAACGAGAATAGGGGGCGACCAGGCTCTGCTCATGAATCCAAGATTGCCTCTTTCAGCAAAGAGCAACTAGATCACATCCTAAAGCTGTTCAAATCTAACTCTAGATTGTTGGCTGCACCTAAGGCTTTTTTGCACATTAAGGTAGTAATCCTAGTGCCCTAGTATATCATTCTTTTCCTGCTCCTTGGATCAATGATTTAGAAGCCTCTAAGTATATGACAATTTGTTTCATACTTATAACCCTTGCTTTGGTTATGAAAAAATTCATATAGAAAATGGATCATATTCTCCTATTGCTGGTAAAGGTTTGGTAACCTTATCTAGTACCTTATCCCTTAAATTTGTTCTTCATATACCTAAACTTACTTGTAATCTCCTATCTATTAGTAAATTGTCTAAAGATTCTAATTGTTGGGTTACTTTCTTTGACTCTCATTGTGTATTTTAGGATCAGAGTTTGGGGAGGATGATTGGCATTGCTAGGATGATAGACGATCTCTACTATTTTGATGATAAAGATTCTAAGGGTAAAACATCTCAAAGCTTAAATAACATCAATTCTCTTTCTATCAAGAAACAAATTATGCTTTGGCATTATAAGTTAGGACATCCTAATTTTCTATATTTGAAAAGACTTTTTCCTATATTATTTCAAGGATTGCATTGTTCAACATTTCATTATGAGAGTTGCATTTTGTCAAAAAGTCATAAGTCCTTTTATCCGTCACAACATTTTAAACCTTCAAAACCATTTTATCTTATCCATAGCGATGTTTAGAGTCTTTCATGGATCATCACGATTTAAGGAAGAAAATGGTTTTTTACATTTATTGATAAAATCATACTCGTATGTGTTGGTTTTACTTAATAAATGAACAATCAGAAGTTGGAACATTATTTAAAAAAAATTATACAATGATTGAAAACCAATTTCAACAAAAAAAAAACATTAGCATTCTCTACATTGATAATGGCACTAAATAGTTTAAAGAGATTCTTGGCAATTTTTTAAAGCAAAAGGGTATTCAACTTCAATCTACTTATGTCGATACTCCTTGACAAAATAGGATTGCTGCAAGGAGAAACAAACATTTGCTAGAAGTGACTTATGCCATTATATTTTCTAAAATTTTTCCCGAATTACTTTGTGCAGAAGCTATTTTATCAACATCCCATTTGATAAATAGAATGCCTACTTAGGTTCTTAACTATATTACACCCCTTGAGTGTTTTAATTTTTTTTCCTAAAGCTCAAATCTATTCTGATTTACCACTAGGAGTTTTTGGTGTACTACTAATGTCCATTTACCTACCAGAGGTTGTCTAAACTTGGTCTCTGGAAGGAAACTTGTGTCTTTATAGGCTATGCCCCAAACCAACAAGGGTATGAATGTTTTAATCCCAACGAAAAATCTCTGTCATTATGGATGTCTCCTTCTTTGAAAATAAACTTTTTGAAAGGAAAAGTTTCTTCAAGGAGAGAAACAAAGCGAAGAAAATTTTTGGGAAGTTAATCCCACTCCTTTGCCTAAAACTGTAGGATCCACAAAAAATTTACAAAAGCTTATTCCTAATATTATAAAGTTAAAAATGTTGAAAATTTGACATGAGGAGAAATACTACTAGATGATCCTAAAAAACAAGAACTTGAGTTTAAAGTTTACACAAGGAGTACAACATCAATCAGACATCCTAAATGATTAGCTTGTAGACATACAAGGTAGTTTGAAACCTCAACTATGCAATATTATTCTTGTTCTTGATACCTACTATGATCTTGACATTCTCATGGCACTCAAAAAAGGTACATAGTCTTGTATTATCCATCATATTGCAAAATGTCTCTTGTATGATAAACTATCTCAGACTCATAGGGCATTATATAAAAAATCTCTAATTTGTTTGTTCCAAGAAACATTCAGGAAGCAGTTGATGATCCAAAATGGAAATCAGCAGTACTAGAGGAGATGTGTGCTCTAGTAAAAAATGGGACATGGAAAGCTATAGAGTTATCCAAAGACCAATTAACAGTTAGTTGTGAATGGGTATTTACGGTGAAGTGCAAGGCTGATGGAAGTGTAAAAAGATACAAAACGAGACTTATCGCCAAGGGGTTTACTCAAACCTACAATATTGATTACCAATAAACTTTTGCCCCGATAACTAAAATTAACTCTATTCAAGTTTTATTGTCTCTTGCAGATAACTTCAATTAGACCTTACACCAAGTAGATGTGAAGAATGCTTTTTTAAATAGTGATTGGGAACGAGAAGTGTTTATGTGTCCACCAGGTTTTGCAAAAATTGTTGGCCAAAATATGTGTAGACTCAAGAAGTCTTTGTATGGCCTGAAACAATCTCCACAAACATGGTTTAGAAAATTTGGGATGGCAATAAAAAGTTATGACTTTCATCAATGTCAAGTGGATCACACTCTATTTTGTAAGCATTCTAAGATGAGAAAAATTGCAATTCTAATGATCTATATGGATGATATAATCTTAATAGGAGATGACTATGAAGAACTTGCAAGGTTGAAAAGGAAGCAAGCGAAGAAGTTTGAAATTAAAGATGTGGCAGCATTGAAATATTTTCTTGGAATGTAATTTGTAAGATCAAAAGAAGGAATATTTGTTGAGAAGGAGAAATCAACAATATCATAATCAAGGGGTTGCTAATTAGGAGAAAATCTATTCTAACAGATGGAGAGAGACATTAGGGAAGATTTAATCAAAGTAAATACATTGGGAGATAATTAAGATGCTTGATTTATATAGAGTTCTTTCCTAATATACATACTATTATACTCCTATTTATATGTTGCTTAATCAGAGAAAAAGTATACGCACTGGCACTTTTCTCCACACGTAATCTTTCCGGTAAACTTGGATATTTGAACTTACCTGTTATTCAAGCAATCGTCTTTTACTCGTTGTAAGTGCCTACCTACTCTAAAGTGTAGTTCGATTCGACAGAGCATCGTAGCATATGACGGGTATTTGCTTTTTGAGTTAACCCATCCTCTTTATTTAATGCAGAAAAGGTTTTGCTAAATGCCAATTCAACATCAATTGATGTGTAAAGATCAGCGACTTGCGTATAAGAACTGAGCGACTTGAGTACACTTGAAACTTGGTAAAACAGTCAAGAACTTTTAAGCAAGGTAATCGTCAAAAACTTTAGGTCTACTCCCATTTCACAGATGAGATCATATAATGACAAATCGTAAGTGGAGCAGTAGGGTCCAGGGTTGGTTGCATAAATAAACCCAGTCCCACCCAATGTCGTTTGTAAGAAAAGCTATCGCCTTTATTATTGGTACACACTCCAAAGTGATGACAGAAACTATTTCAAAGAGATGACTACTTATCCATCACACAGACACAGCCTATCAAATGATAGGAGCAGCAATTGTATTTCGGGGATGGTGAAGGTGATTTAGATTCCTTCACATGGCAGGCATCATAAAAACTCCAACATCAGGACCCGCAAATGATTTCGTGTCAGCAACCAAACTGTTATTGTCATAGACCCTTGAAATGTCAAGCTGAAGCATAATTGGATTGGATTCTTAATTCTCTTAAACTAAATAGTACATGAAAATGCTGCTATCGGGCTTCCAAGCATTACTAAGGTCTGCAATCTTCTGTGACAGTACGCAGATAACATCAAGTTTCATGTCCTAGCAAAGATTGATTTCCATAACTTCGTTAAGTACAACCTATTGAAAACTAGATATATCATTGATTGCCATATGAAGCTTAAGAAAAGCAGAAACTTAAAGCATCCACAGAATCCTGTTCATGTACCTAAGTCCAGACTTTGGTGATAGGGGAACAATCTTCAGCAGGAAAAAAAAACAGCAAAGGAAGAGAGAGCAAACGAGTACTGCAAGAAACAATGTCCTTTTAAATTTAGAGAAATGTAATACAGGTATTTAAATCAGGGCAATCACTTCTTGGGGGTTAATACATGAACAGAAAAAAACTACAAAACGAGTCCTCGCTCATGCTGGCAATCCATGGATATTATTAAAGCTTTACAAAGGGAAAAAAAAACAACCCCAGATCCTAACATCTGAATGTATGACATCTTAAACCAATATGTCTGGCTCATTTAAACTTCCATCGAAATTAACTCTACAAAATTCAGGAAACTGCAGTCCAGCCTCTTCACAAAGGAACTTGGTAACAAATGGGCACGATCTCACATCAAGGTATTGCAAGGAGTCACATTTTTCCAAAAGCAAACCTATTCCAGTCACTGTAATTTTTGGACAGTTGCTAACCTTCAAAATCTTCAACCTAGATTCAATATACATCGTTGCTAAACATTGAAAAGCACCGTCTGTAACCTCCTCACAGCAGCCAATGTCAAGAGCCTCTAAGCTTCCACATTCAGAGAGGATGCAGCTTAATGAAAAGTCAGAGATATTCAAACACCAATCCATACGCAGGTTCTTCAAACTATCTTTACAGGCTGAGGCCAATGATTTAACAGATTTATCAGAAATATCTCGGCAACCGCCAATAATAAGGGTCTCTAGATTTTGACAAAATCTAGCCAAGGACAGTATTGAGTCGTCACCAACTTTGCAGCAATCCAACAGCTTAAGTGTCTTGAGAGAAGATGAACAAACCTTCGCCACACTGGAAATACCACTATCTCCAACATTGCTACACTTATTAATGTCTAAGAATCGAATCTTCTTACAACCTGTAACAAGATCTGTAAGTCCAGAATCAGTTATGCTAGTGCAACCTTGCAGGACCAATTCTTCTATTTTAGGACAGTTCTTGGAAAGAGATCTCAACATGCTATCAGTTACAAATCTGCAACCAGTCAGATGCAGACGTCGAAGGTCTTGACAGCCCTCAGCAACAGCTGACAATCCCTTATCAGTTAGCTTTCTGCAATAGGATACGTCCAAGGATTGTAGAAAAGAAAGACCACGTCCAATGGACATTATCCCATTATCAGTAATGCCTGCAGTACAAACATTAGAGGTCCAAATATAAGCAAATCTCATATAAAAGTAGTAAGAACATAGATTAAGTGTTTTGTTCTTTTCATTTAACGATGAAAGGAAGAAGAAAAGAGGCCAGACCTTATTATCTGAGCACGAGGAAGAAATAACATACAAACTCAAGCCAAATTTAGTTATAATTTAATTTGTACATAAATGAATCAGAGAAATACAAAAGCAGATGTAAAATCTAACAGAGAAACGATTAACGAAGCATAAACCGTCAACTTTATAATCCTCATTCTTATCCAACAAATTTAGTATCATCACCACAACCGAAAGATAAAATATCAAATTCATCAGTTCATTCAATCACGGAAAACCCAGTTTGCAATGCACGAGGATAAAACAAAAGCATTAATCTTTTCTCGCTTAAGCAAAAAGGCGCAACAAATCCGGCCAATTCCTCGAAGAGAAACAAACCAAATAATTTCTTTTGCAAATAAAGTTGTAATACCTTTACAATTCTGCAAATTGAGTAGTCTCAAGCCCTTCAAGCCCTCAGCAATAACGGACAGATCAGAGTCAGTAACACCAGGATAAAAGGACCTAGAGACGGACTGGGAGAGGTCCAAGTCAATGAGCTCTGAGAACCTGTCAGCCATCTTCCTGAGCATGTGGGGCCCAGCACGAGCAGCAAGCCTCTTCCTTTCAGTGCTCTGCAAGTAAAGCCACCTCTTGCACACCAAGCCGTATGTCTCCTTGTCCTTGTCGCTCTCCAGTTTCGACAGAATCCATCGCAGATCCTCGTCTGTGAGCTTATCGTTGATACAAACTGAAGCCATTTTTGTATGAAAGTTGAGACCTTTAACAGAAAAAGGCGAATTTACTACAGATGTTTTTTTATGAACAAGAAGGGAATAGGATTGGGATCAGGGTTAGAAAGAGACCCTGATATGAATTTTATCAGCAGCTTGTCTTTTATCGTGATCTGTGAAGAGTTTGGGTTGGTTTTGTGTTGGTATTTATTTGGTCTCGGCTTTAAGGAGTCGAAAACAAAAAAGAGAGTGAGTTGAAGATGGAAACAAACACATCACTTTCATGTCTGGCAGAGCTTAACTATAGCTTAAGCTTAAGGTCTCTTTGGATTTAACTGGAGGGCAGGGGTGTTCTCGACTTTTTAGTATACAAAGTGATTACTTTTAGACAAATGACAATCACCTCCCCGGATAATTATAAATTATTTTCAATTAAATAAATTTATTTTAATTTCTTATTATTATTTTATTATTTATTAATTTTTTGATTATTTTTAGTTCCATATATTATTAGTATTGTTATTATTTTTCTTTTTTATTATTATTATTACAGTTTAACTTGAATCGGATTTTTTAATATATTTATTTTGTGTTAGTTTTCTTTTTTTCTATCAAACTTGTATCATTTTTATATTATCTCATTTGTATATGGATCTACCAAAAATAGCCTCTCTATTATATAAGGATAAGGCTGCATATTATCAGACCTCCTCAGATCCTGCTTCATTACGGAACTTCATATTGGGTAATGATGATGATGATATATTATTTATTAACATATTATTAATAAATTATTTTACTTTATTAAAATAAATAATTTATATTTGCTTCCTGAGATATTTTTAGAAAGTTATGGAAATGTAGTTTAATCCAACTAACCAAGAATCAGTCGTTTGTTTCACTAGAATCACTTTATATTTTCTAAATATTCTGTATAGGTCAATATGCATGGATCGTCCTTTTATGCCTAAAATACAATAGTCTTTTTCATTTTGTTTTAAGACGGAGTGGGGGCTACGGTAACGAACACGGTGACTTTTCATATTAGCCTTATTTGACAATCAGTTGATTGTATTAACTGTTAGCTGTTAACAACAACAATAACAATGTTATTGTTATAGTAGAAATATACATACAAAATCCAGAGAGATTGAATAGTATGATTCTTATTTTTAATTATTAGAGAAATTATTATTGATAGACTCATAGAAAAAAATCATAATTAAATACATAATCAAATTATTGCATAAATAAATGAAAATAAAAGCTAAAAATAATTAAAATAAATATAAAAGTAAGTAAGTAAATAAAAATACAAAAAAATATAAGTAAATAAAACACACACAAGTAGAAATTTTAATGGGTGAATACTAATTATGAAAGTATTCAAGGTAATTACAAGACATAAAAAAGAAGAAAAAGGAAAGAAAAGGTCTAAAAAGCCTATGAAAAGAAAATAACCTATCTTTGTAAGATCCTCCACCAGTATCTTAGTTCTCCATTGAGAGCTAAGTTTTCAATAAGTTCTAATAGGGTCATATCATACTTGATCATCTCCTGCTTAATTTTTTTAGGTCTTCTTCTTTTTCTCTTACAGTTTTTAAGTACAGTCTTCTCACATTTTCTCATTATAACATCAAGATATCTCCTTTTAATATGTTTGAACCACCTAAGTCTTATCTTTCTTAACTTACCATCAATGTTATCTACTCTTAACTTGTCCCATACCACTATATTTCTAACCTTATCTCTTTTTGTAAAGTTGTACATTCAATAGAGCATCCTCATCTTCGTCACCATTAACTTATGAACATGTACATATTTAATAGACTAATGCTTTGTCTCATAGAGCATGGTCAGCCTAACTGCTTAACATGAGTGGTATCTTCTTTCTAAATAAAACTCTTGAGCCACTCTAATTTGATACAATGAGTTATATCATTAT
The DNA here is from genome assembly GCA_024520975.1 of Erythroxylum areolatum. Lineage (NCBI taxonomy): Eukaryota > Viridiplantae > Streptophyta > Magnoliopsida > Malpighiales > Erythroxylaceae > Erythroxylum > Erythroxylum areolatum. The sequence goes on along the minus strand of JANIJH010000223.1, from coordinate 12,834,171 downwards.
CTATCTTGCTATTGCTTTGTATGACATATCCAAGCTACTTAAAACAATCTTTCTGTGGTTTAAATTGTAAATCAATCTTTTTTTCCACGTTTGATTCATCCCTGTAAACTGAAAAGTTACACTTTATTTACTTAGTCTTATTCATACTTAATTTAAAATCTTTCAACTTTAACTTATCTCTTTAAAGTTATAGCTTAATATTAACACCCTTTTTTGTTTCATCTATTAGAATAATGTCATTAGCAAATAACATATATTAAGGCAAATTTCCTTAGATATTCTTAGTGAGCTCATCCATAACTAATGCAAATAGGAAAGGGCTCAACGAGGATCCTTGATGTAGTCCAATGTCGACTGAAAAATGCATTATATCTATTCTTATTGTCCTTATTCCTTAACACCTTCATATATCCCCATTAATCCTTATGCAGGTCCTAGGTTTGACTTCTAAAAATCTCCACATGAACTTGTTATAATCCTTCTCTAAGTCATCAAAAATTACATACAGGTCCCTCTGTTTATCCTAATAATATTCCATTAATTGTCTAAAAAGATGTAAAGCTTATGTTATGGAGCTTTTTATCATAAAACCAAATTGGTTCTCTAAGATAGTTACAGCCTTTCTCTTTTTTTTTTTTCTCAGTGACCCTCTCTTATAACTTTATGGTATGGCTAAGTACTTTTATACCTCTATACTTATTACTACTTTTGATTTCTCCTTTGTTTTTGTAGAGAAGAATTTGTATGCTAAGTCTCCACTTATCCAACATTTTGGCAGACTTGAGGATAACATGAGAAAGCTTGGTACTAACTAAGACCCTCCTCTTCTAAGCTTTTCCACACCTATATGGGTAATTTAACAAGTCCTGTTGCCTTTCCACTCTTCATCTCTTTCAAAACTCCTTTAATTTCTTCTCTTATAATCTGCTAAACAAGTGAAATTATGATAATTATCAGAAGTGTTAAGATCGCCTAAGGAAAAGACATCATCTCCATTTTTATTAAAAAGGCTATAGAAGTACTTCTGTCATCTTTTCTTGATGTTATTTTCATCTACGAGCACCCGTCCTGCTTCATCCTTTATACAACAAACTTAATCCAAGTCCCTTACTTTTTGTTAGCTTTAGCCAGTCTAAATATATCCTTTTCCCATCCTTACTTTCCAGTTGTTGATATAAGTTCTCATAAGCTCTCCTATTGGCTTCTAAAATTATCTTCTTTGCCTCTTTCTTTGTTAGCTTATAACTAGCTTGTAATTATATTTGTTAACTACCTTCTCTTCATCCATGCTACTATCAAATAAAACTCTACAGGCAACTTTCTTAATCTTCACATTCTCTTTTATGTCTTCATTCCACCACTAAGACTCCTTATTACTACCTCTAAGCCCTTTAAAAACTTCTAAAATCTCTTTAGCTACATTCCTTTAAAAAAACTGCTACTTCCACATTTGGTTAATATCTTTTTTTATTTTTCAATCTTCTATTATCCCTAAGTTGTTTATAGTGTCCCTTTTTAGATTTTACTATATAATCCTAATGCACATTTGAGAACTACTCTTACTTCTCCAACCCCTAATTATAAGATCCATGACTAATAATCTATATTGAGTTGACATACATGCATTAGGTATCACCTTACAATCCTTACAACTAGGTCGATCACATTACCTTATAAGAAAGTAGTCGATTTGAGTCTTCACAATTTTATTGCTAAAGTTTACCAGGTGCTCCTCTTTTTTATTGAATAATGAGTTGGCAACCACTAAATCAAACGCTACTGAAAAGTTCAACAAAGCATACTCGCTGTCATTATTATCTCCGTACCTGAATCCCCTATGAGCATAAGCATACTTATTTCAGATCGCCCCTATATGGCCATTAAGGTCTCCTTCCTATAATAACTTTCTCGTTAAGTTGAATTTGTTAAATCACCTTATCTAATTATTCTTAGAATTGATGCTTGAGTTGTTCTTCTAACCCAATTTGGGATGCATAAGCACACAAAACATTGAAAACAACATCTTTTACTATAATCTTTGAGGAAAAAATCTTAACATTATTCCTCTTTACCCCTACAATATGATGTATGAGTTCCTTGAATACTAAGATACTTATATCATTCAGTTGCCTATAACACCCTAAATAATAAAGTTTGAACCCATTTAGCTCTTTAACTAGAGGCCCTGTCAATTTTATCTTTTGGATGTATGCTATGTGAATTTTATATTTATCTATTAATTTTAATGAATTCCTTGTAAGAGTTCAGATGTTCCAAGAACATAATCGCAATCTATCAATATCTTCTCTCCTTTTATCCCTAAAAATCAGTGAAAGACTAGTCCTAGTGATATCATAAGAAGTCAAAGTAGTCATACCTATCCTAATACCCAACACAAGTTATACAAAACAAGCACAACAAGACCTTTAATAATGTTAAGACTACTTGAGAAAAGAAACAAGAACTGAAAATTAAAAAAGAAAAAGAAAAATAGACAAATGGGATAAGAAAAAGGGAAATTGAAATAGTATAAACAGAAACTCTAGTTATACTAATATCAACCTTAAGAAATAAAAAGCTACAATAAAAAGGGAGAACGAAAGCAATCACAATAAATGATATAGATAAAGCCTCTTATCAATATAATGATTTCCATTAATATTGATTATTTAATGAAAAAAGAAAAAGAATGTCAAAAAGACCCTAGTTAGAGTGATTTAACATAAGTCTCTTATGTAGTGAACTAATTTTCTAATTTCTATCCAAGACAAATAATAAGAAATTAACATTTTCTATGGTAAAGAAAATTAATTCCAAAAATAAATGAAACCTAAAAAACTCAAATTAAAGATGTTTGCACAAATTTAGAGGATGGAAAAAAAAGGAAATGAAAAGGCTCAAAAATATAATTCCTAAAGTTACCGTTGAGAATTTATCATTAGTTGCTGCTAACAATATCTAAGATTGATAGGACTTAACAACAATTTTTGTAAAGTTCCCACTAGTTTTTGAAGGAACATTCAATAAATACCCAGAAACTGCCTCCCGTTGATGACAAAAGCAATTGAAATTGATGATGAAACCAACTATAGGAAGTGTTTAGCACACAGCTGATAAGCTGTGTTTTAGCTTATTAACAAAAAGTTAGCTTTTTAACCATCTTAAAAAGCTGTTAATGTATTTAGTGAACAATTTATTAGTTAGCTTATTTAACTCCAATAAGCTGATTTCTAAAAGTTCCATAAGAGGAGCTTTTGAGGTTAGCTGTTTGCCTAATGACAGTGTTGCCCTTCACTTTACTCTCAACTTTTGCTTTGTGTGTTTCAAAGTTGGCTTTTTTTGGATTGTACAATTATATTGTGAAGTTTGGAAGAATAAAATAAAGGGGTTAATTAAACTTTTTAATCTTTATTTAATTTTATAATATTATTTTACATTTTAAAATACCATAATATTAAGTTTTTGAATATAAAGAGTCACATCAAATTAATATTTTTAGTATATAACTACTATATATTGTATCTGTGTCATACTTATTAATAGAGAATTTAACGTTGGACTATTATCATCATCATCATCATCATCATCATCATTATGTTTTTATTACAGTTATAAACTTAATTTTTGTAAAATTAAATATCTAAGTTTTAAATTCTTATAAGAATATTCAACGAGATACTAAGAAATATAATATTCATGCCCTTATTTTTTTTTAAAATCATGTCCTTATAGGTAATTTTACACATCAACAGCTAATACTAAATAACTAATTTTATTAAACATCTTTAATAGACAACTGATATTATCTGATGGTCAAATCAGCTAATATAATCAGTCATTAGCTAACTGCTGATAGAATCAACAACAACTAATGCAACACAATGCTTGCCAAATAAAGCCATAATTCAGTAACTGGAGGAAGACTACTGAATTGTCGATGAAACTAAAGCAAATATGTGGAAGACTAGACTGGCATTAGAGTAGTGAAGGAAGATGACTAGACTAGCATTGGTAGGTGATTGCGAGAAGACTAGATATAATAAACATTATTTACATTTTATAAATAATTGTGCTACATTCAACTAAAATCTAAATCCCCAAAAGCTAAGTTTTTGATTGAAACTATATCAAGCACAAAACATTAGTTAACAAGTCAATAAACAAATAACTATCATGATTATCTAAATTATCCTTTTATTCCTTAAATTATATATAAGGGTATTTGACTTTTTAAGACTATAGTTGCAAACAAAAATACAAATTGCAGTCACTAAGGAATAAAAGTGCTTTAATAGTAATGTTAGAGCTTTGATGAGAAGAGAAAATGAAAAGAATACAAAATTTAAAAAGTTGTATAATATCTAGACAATAATTTAGAACTAAGAGAGTGTGGCTCGTAACAATTTGATTTAGAATAGTTAGAGCTTCTTGTTATTATAAAAAACATGTTCTTTTTGAAGGAACATAAGGTTAGGTGAATGTATAGACTTTAAATGTAAGGCACAGATCGAGAAACATAATAACATGCTACCGAAAACACCATGCTGATAGTTACCTGCTATTATGCTTAATTAAAAAATCCATGTAGAAGTTCAGCTAATTAAGGGCTCGATGAGGCTTTAAGAGCTTACAATTGTACGTGACATTAAAGGCTCGTTTGATTTCACTTCTATTTTCTATTGTAATTTTTAATTTTTGTTGTTTTTGTTTTTGTTTTTCTTTATCAAAAAGCAAAAACCTGTTTGGTTGAGATTTGTAATAAAACAATGAAAACAAAAACTTATTTCATTGAGATTTGTAATAAAAATCTTTTTAAAAAACACATTTGGTTTTATCCTTCTATTTTTAGTTTTTTAATTATACTATTAAATTTTAATCTAATTGTTTTAATATATCAAATTGTATGGTTAAATTTAATAATTCTCATTATTGTTAGAAATGAAATGAATGAATATTTATATAATTAAAGAAATTTACATATTAATTATATATAATAAAATTCTATAAACTATAAAAATTGTATTAAGTCATTCTAATCAATAAAAATGTTCCTCATACTACAATGCTTCAAACATAATAATAGTATCATTTATAAAAGAAAACATAAATCAATTAGAACTAATATAACCATTCCATACTTTTCTAACAATTTCATCTCACCTTTGAGACATACTTTAAAGTTGTGCTGGAGTGATATTATACTCTACTTGAGAACTTGCATCTAGATTTTTACTTGTCCTAATTTGTTCTTCATTTTCAACTTATAATATAATTATTTATAACACAACAAGCAATAATGATATATTTTTGGTCATAACTCGACATGTTTGAAAATATAGTGAATCTTACTTTTAGAATGTCAAAACATCTTTCAATAACATTTCTTAATGAAGAATGATTGTAGTTAAACAATTCTTATAGACCTTAAGGTCTTCCTCTTCCTTTATAATCTGGCGAATGATATCTATAATCACGATATGGTGAAAGAAATCTAAGCATAGTGGTACAGCTTGAATGAAAAAATAGACCTTACCTACTATATAAAAAATTGTAATATTAACATGAAGTTACTAAAGAAAATTGTGATTACTATGTTTATTTAAAATAATGTAATACCTTGTGGAGACATAAGAAATTGGTTTGCTAGATTTGTTACTATTTGTAAAAGAACTCAAGAATTATTTGCAATGTCTTCCCATCCAGTTATTATATATATGAAGCATATGTCAAATGAACAACAACACATAATATTTTAGGTTAGATCGATTCTTTTACCCCTATATAGTTAATTGCATATAAGACTTTATAGAAAAACTTCAAAATTGTATAGGTTGAAGGTTGAAAATGTTTTGGGTTAACTCTAGATTTCTCACTATGCCTTCTAGTCATCAAGAAAAATGTTACTTGTTCCTCCACAATCAAATGACTTAGTTTTAAACCTACTAAACTCTTCTACTCATTACATAAGCTTAAGAAGATTGTCTTCACATTATTAAGTTCTCATAAATCCTTGTAGGATTCTCATTCAAAGTTTTAATATCCAATTATCACCTAATAGAGCATAAGTTCTAAATGGTTACTTTTGTAAATAAAAATATTTATTCTCTTCCCTAGTTAGAGAAATAATAACTACCTTCATCTATTCATCTTTAGAGTCTGATTCAACATCTAATTAGGAAATCGTGTATCTACAATACCAATATTAAATAATTGACAAAAAATTAAGTCAAAAGGTTTATATCAAATATTCATACAAAATATAGAATTAAAAGCATTTAAACCATAGAATAGTTCTTAATATAAAAGTATCAAATTAATAATAATTTGATATGCAATAACATAAAAGTATAAATAAAGTGACATGATCCAATCTAGCTTTCTTACATCTACTATCTTCATAAAACTATCCCTATGAAGTGAAAAATGATATAAAGCCTTTACAACTTTTCCATAATGCACAATCCAATCCATTTAAGGAATTTTAACATTCCACCATTATATTACTCTCTTGATTAGTTGATGAAGCTCCAAATTCATTCTCTGCAGTAGATGATGTTTTGGTCATTTTTTTCTCAAGTAAATCGTTCTTTTTTTTTCCACTAATTATAATCAAGATTAGCAGTATGATGAAATGTGTATGTTGTAACATCCCACCCCCGATGGAAAGGGTAAAATAGTAATTTAGAAAGGGACCAAGAGGGATTGAGGTTCGAAATATACATGCATAACATTTCACGTTCAACAAGCTAAATTATTCATATTATGCATATGCGATGCTCATGAGACCCACTTTTCCAATTGTTACTTTGTTGTGACCGAGTGCCTGAACTGTCCCATATAGGGCTCATT
>JANIJH010000223.1:12798972-12823354 GCA_024520975.1 Erythroxylum areolatum | reverse complement strand
CGACTCATACCAAGATCACTCTTTCTACTCCTTATTTTCAATAAAATCACATTTAATATCAATTATACCCGGAAGTTATCAATGAATGCATGTACACTCTTTATCCGAAACATTCCGTATTTATGTGCATATATACTAACATGATGCATGAGCAAGAAAATGCATTGTCTCAATTTCTCTTTGAGCTCGCATGTACTGAAATTTCAGGTCATAACCCTTAATATGGGAATGGGATGTTACACCTAATCAGTATTGGAATACAATAAATCACATCTCACTATATACATAAGTAACAACTTATGGTTGATTCTGGTGTGGGATTCGCTTGGATGTAGTGATTCATCACGAAAGAAATGCACATACCTTATAAGAAAGGAAAGAGTACATGATGTTAGAAAGCTAAGATATGGCTATATAAATAAATCCATTCTCCTTTCATTTGCATTACAAAAGCCTCATCATTGTTTATGCATGCATATAGTGATATAGAATCCATGGGAGAAGAAATTGAAAGCTATGACCCATTTTGGTGATGACCAAGTACAAACACGTGATATGTATCAAAGAAGCTACCATTAAGAGATTTATCATCTTGAAGTCAGGAGAAGAATGGACATGGCATTTGGAGTTATTTGTTGTGCCTTCCAATTTAGATATTGACAAAAATGAACATTAATAGTTTCCTATTGTAATTGTTGAAACTTTAAATTGATTTGATGCAAATGCACATTTAATGTTTATCAACTAAGGACTTTCTAAAGAACATACCAATGGAGTAGTTGGGTCAAGCATATGAAGTTTTATATAACTAAGTAAACTAGTCACATGTTAACCCCTTTGACACCAAATGTATAACATTGGAGAGAATAGTGGTTACTTATACTGTGCACTTCAATTGTTGCTCCACTGAATCTATTATGCTTATGCTTAGGAATCAAATGTCATTTTTATGCTCAAAAGTTTAATCCTTTACATTTCTACTATGCATTTAACATTTTATTTGCCTTGATAAATAATAACTTTTGTCAAGTTAGAATCTAAACACTACATTGCTATTTAAAACAAGCCATACATTGTCATCTGCTCAAGTTATGATTAATAAATTGACACGAACCTAAAAAGGCTAAAATTAAAATGCATCTTATGCTTACTAAATCCAACTAGTCAATTCACATTTGAAACTCTTCTCTCTTACCAAATTTTTTATTCGTTTGAACCATTGGATCATCGTCATTCCAATGGTTATTACTTTAACAAACAGATGGTGAGATGTGAGAGGAGATTATCATGAGAAAGAAGCAAAGGAAAATAATAGACAAAACATCACACTTCAACTCTCTTAATAACCTTTAACTCTTGTAGACAGCTTCTTTATAGTATTTACTCACTTTATTCTTTTTCATCAACCATCAGTAGCCATCCTCAGGGGAGGGGTGAGTTAATTTTGCTAATTTATATTTTTGACTCTAAAATTCATCAATATTTATCCATATTTTAGAGATCATACGTTGTCAATTGTATAATTAGAAAGTGCCAAATATAACCCAATATCACAATTTGGCACAATATACACATTTTTAGTATCATTTTTCAACTGATAACAACTGATATCATATGAAATTTACATCCTTAGTTTGTATGGAAAAATATTAATGGAATTTATTTTAAATATCATAAGTTAAATGATATCCTTGAAAATAACATAAATATTTGTTCTAATTACAAAATTGCAAGGATTATTTGTACTGATTATAAATTTGTAGAGGATATTTGTCTATTAACTTCCTATTTCAACTTTTGCTTACATAAACATAAGAACTCCGAAAACATGAATAAGATATGAATTTACAATATGTGTCCATTTAAAAGTACATGTTACAAAAGGATTTGTGGCAACAAAATGGAAAGAAAACTCACAATTATTCAATAAGGCAGTACACAATATGCATAAATACAAACTCACATAATAATCGTACATAAAACACCATAATTACCATAAACATTATCCCTATACAGAACCTAATGTTAAATCCTAATATTAACAATGTTTTGCTTTCATCCCTACACAACTTATTGTATATCCAATTCCAACACCAATGGCAATACAACTTATTTTCATCAATCTCCGTATACAAATGTCTTTATTGTCATTCTTTAACTTTATATTCTTATAGATAATTCTATTTATCACTTTAATACTTTTTGAATAAATTTTTCGTGACTTTGCAAAAACATCATCTTATATGATAAAGTATTTATATTTACAATAATGGAAAGGAATAAAGAGACATAAATCTCATGCATTATCTCTTAAAAGATGAATGCTTTCACTCATAATCATACTCATTTGATTTTCTGAACTTGAGTGCAGCTATACCTTCCTAGATTCCTTTTGGTTCAAAGAATTTATAGTGCTATTATGATACCACAATAATAGTGATAATATTCTATAGCTAAATTCATTTTATATATCAATTTAAACATTATGATTATAAGATTTTATAATTTAATCAAATTGAATTGTCTATTTTGATAACGATCCATTCTCTTTTTCAAATTCTACTCCCCCATTTCCACAACATACCTGCTATAATTGTATTGTCTTGACACTAAAAACTTACCTATGCTACAAAAACATGATAAATAAAGATAATACTTTTATAGTGATAATTTAACACATAAACATTAATATATTGATGTATTGCTTTCTTTTTCGTTTAGCTTATGTAATTTTACATGGTCGTTTGACACCTACATAAACAAAAATCTACAAAGAAGAATGATATCATATGCAAAGAATGAAATACCTGAATTAGTCATCAAAACTCTAAGAAATTTTTCACAAACAATTTTAGAGATGGCCAAAAGGTGATGTCTTTCCATTGAACCTAGAAGAAACAATATATAAAAATTTACAAGAATCAAGAAATTTGTCTCCTTAATAATACCTACCTACATAAGACCCTAAATAAAACCAATCTTCAGTTGGTTACATGTGCCTACCAAAAATAATATTTTGTATATGTTGAATAATGTATGATCTATGTTGATTACATGAGTTGTCCAAATATATAAGATAGTAAATGCTAATACTCCCTCCCCCTGGGGTAATTTGAAGCATGTGAATTTTGAGTGCCCAAATTGTGGCGAAAGAAATCAAATTATTGCTCCTATAACTATTTGGTGAAAATATCAGCCAACTAAAAATAAGTATGTACATATCTTGTAGAAATGATTCCTTTAATAACTTCATCACGTAAAAAATGATAATCAACCTCAATGTGCTTTGTATGTTCATAAAAAATTGGGTTAGCTACAATATGCAAAGTAGCCTAACTATCGCAGTAAAGCTTCATGTGTCGAGGATGTGCAACACTAAGGCATAATAATAATGCCTTTAACCATTTTAGCTTACAGACAGTTGTGACCATAGATTGATACTTTGCCTCCATCAAAGAACGAAACATGGTATATTGTTTTTTAATCTTCCAAGAAATGGGAGAATTAACAAGTAGAATAAACCATCGAGTAAGAGATCGTCAAGTTAAAGGGTAACCTGCCCAATCTGAATCACATCAGACATACAGATGCAGATTATAGTCAACCCATAACAAAATTTCTTGACCCAAATAACCTTTCAAATAATGCATCGCATGAATTGTCACATCTCAGTTCTCTTGCATTGGAAGCTATATAAACTATGCAAACATATGCACACTGTAATAAAGTTCAGGTCTCGTAATAAAAAGATAAATTAGCTGGCCAACTAACCTACAATATTGTTCTACATCTAGAAGAGGTTTTTTGTTAGCTAAGGAAGAAGATGGTTCTGGTATAAAGGAAAACCAATAGGTTTTGCTCCTAACAAACCCACTTAGGAACTAATGTCTAGTGTATATTTCTATTGGTGTAGAAAAATACCAGTGTGATTTCGAGCCACATAACCCCCAAAAAAATATTTCAAAACCCCAAGATCTTTCATATAAAAACATCTAATTAGATATGCTTTGAAAGTCTGAATCACAATACCATCATTTCTTAAAATAATAAGATCATCAATATAGACCAACACATTGAGTTGCAATCTATCATGATGTAATGTAAAAAGAGTAGTTTAGATATGATTGATAAAAACTATGTCTATACCTTTCTAAAGCACCAACTAGCTAAGCAAATCAACATCTGGGAACCCATATAGCAATTTTTGAAGTTGACAAACTTTGTCAGGTACCTCAGAACAAAAGTCGGAAGGCAACTTCATGTAGACTTCTTCTTTAAGCTCACCATGTAAAATGCATTGTGGATGTCCATTTTATGAAATTCCTAATTTTTAGTTGCAGCATTTCAAGGAAAGTGCAAACAGTCACCATTTAGCTACGGGTGTAAAAGTTTCATTATAATCCAGCCCTTCAACTTAATTGTTTCCCAAAATCACAAGCCTAGCTTTAAAACCCTCAATTGATCCATCAAAATTATATTTAGTTTTATAAACCCACTTGCAACCAATAGTCTTTTTCCTTTGAGGAAGTCTTTATACGGTCTAGGTGCTATTATTTTCTAGTGCTTGTATTTCTTGTTGTATTGGATTCCTCCACCTTTCATCTTTCACAACCTCAACAAAGGTTTGAGGTTTAGTTTTATAGTAATAGCTGCCAAAAATTTCCAATGTCGTATAGAAAAATTATTACAATCCACATAATATGCTATAGGATAGGACATACCTAACGAGTGCAATTGAGTACATGAAATTGTCGAGGGACTCAATTTAAAAATATTATTTGTCATAAAATCTCTCAAACGAGTAATGGCACTTTATTTCAATGTCCACGACCTAAAGGCTCCTCATTCTTGACAACTCTTACACCCTCTTACTTCATAATTCTTATAACTTATAATATCCATGACTTCTTTAGTGTCATTATTCTCACATCTCACATTATTATTCAACACTTCATCACATACATTATCTCCATTAACATGTGTAGATTGCTCATTCTCTTGAGATACACAATTTTGTTTCACAACAGCCACGTCATCATCCCCATTCATCCCACAACAATCCTCCATCTTACTAAGTCCATTGTTATTTTTTATTAAATAAGGAAACTCACGCTCACAAAACTTTACGTCCCTTGAAATGGAGAATACACCTAACTCTAGGTCATACACCCTCCAACAATTCACAAAAGTGCATATTGATTATGACCAATAAATTTGTCTCCTTTGTGATGTTGATCATGCATATAGTACAAGCATCCAAACACACACAAATGTCTAAGTGAGGGTGGTTTAACATGTAAAATTTCATATGGTATTTTACCATTCAAGACAAATGAGGGCATTCAATTAATCAAATATTTAGCAGCCAAAATGCATTCCCACATAATTCTAATGAAACCAACTTGAAAGAACAATGCCCTAGCTACGTTAAGTATATGCCTATGTTTGCGTTTTGCCTGTCCATTTTTTTGCAAAGTTCCTTTATAAGATGTTTCATATTCAATGTCATATTTTTGAAAATAATTACTTATGCATATAAATTGTGGACCATTATCACTACGTACAACTTTCAATTGTTTGTTAAATTGATACTCCATCATAGCAAAGAAATTACACAAATTCATTTTCACCTCCTTCTTATCAATTAATAAATAAATCCATGTTTCCCGTAAAAAATCATCAACAATGGTTAAGAACTATCTTGCACCATAAAAAGTTAGGGCTTGATAAGGCCCCACAAATCATAATGAATCAGTTGAAATACTTCAAGAGTTTTATCAATTAAAAAAAAACTATCTCTTAATTGTTTCGCTCTAAAGTAAACTTCACATGCTTTATTCCATAAACTAGTATTCCTACTAGAACCCGCATTCAGAATCAACTCTACAACCTTAGATTATAGATGCCCCAGTTGCCTGTGTCACATATCAAAGGAGCACTCACTATAAGTCCTTATACTTGTTGTAGTCACCATCACATTAAAGAAGTAGAGCCCCTCTCGTTGCTCACTTGCACTACTCAGCATCCTCGAGGGGTGATCCTGTATGACATAAAACTTGTTAGTGAACTAAGCCTCAAGTAGTTACGATAAGGAAATCAAAATGCACCTCAAACTTAGCACATAAAGAACATTGTTCAACTTTAATTTATTGCTAAGCATCATTGTTCCCTCCTTTATGGCAGTAGTTTGCTTCCCATTCGCAAGCCCCACAGGACATTCCATTACATCTCAAACATTACACAAATTTTCGGCCATCCTATCATATGATGAGAATCACCAGAGTCAATTATCTATTGTGTGAAAGAAAACTTATCAATTAATTTCTCATTTGCTTCCATCTTCGCAGAACTTAAAAAGTTCCTCAATGTTTCTCACTACTAGTTATTAAGCCTAATAACAACATTCTTGCCAACATTTGAGACTACAATATTACTCACTGCTCTGGATGTTGAGGCTTGAACTGCATTAGCCCTGACTCATCCTCCGCGTCATCGACTTTTAAAATTAATAAATTATTGTCCTCCTTTATTTTGTCTAGTTCCTCATCCTATTCTCTGAGGGCGATCTCCCCATCACTTAAGATATCCAATTATCTCAAAATAACTTTCAGATTTATGCCCTGTACAATTGCCATAGGTGCACATTATATTCTTGTCTTTTCCTTCACTCCCTTAAGATCTCAATCCATCTTGTACGGCAAAGCTCATCACTTCACCACATTCCTCCTTTCCACGAGCAATGGTTCTTACATGCTCCTTTTGCCTCAGGATTGAATAAATTCTATTTAAACTTGGTAAATGATCTTGAGTTAGTACATTGGATCTCATTGTTCCATAGAGCGTTTCATCGAGACTCATAAGAAATTGATGAAAATTTTCCTCTTCACGTTTCTTCTCTAATGTAGATTCGAGTTTGCACTTATATAACCCACAATTGCATATTGGCATCTCTTCATAATTATCTAATTCTTTTCACAACTTCTTTAACTTTTTATAGTAAGCGACTATACTCAATCTCCTTTATTTGCACTCGACAAGTTCAACTTTCAATTGTTGTACACGTGGTCCATTGGCTCTTAAGAAGCATTCTTGTATATCTTCCCAAAGATCCTGTGCCACCTCCATGTGTGAAATAGTCAAATGTAGTGAAGGTTCAATAGCATTTATAATCCAAAAGACCAATAATGAATTATTAGTCCACCAATCTTCAAAATTTAGAGACTTCTCATTTGGCTGCTTAATTGATCCATCTATAAAACCAAATTGTTTGTTACTCTTAGCATAATCCGAAGAGAACGAGCCCATTCATCATAGTTTTCACACTTCAATTGAACCTATGTTTTCAATCTTCTAAGATTTTCACCCAATGTAATATCATATGTGGTGAAATCTTCTTCCTCGGTATCACTCTATCACTTTTGTCTTCTCCAACTGTGATAACAAAAAATTGATGACCTAAATTGACTCTAATACCATGTGAAAAACAAATTTAGAGATAGCCAAAAGGTGATTCATTTCCAATAAGCCTAGAAAAAATATATATACAAATTTACAAGAATTAAAAAATTCGTTTCTTTAAATATACCTACTTAAATAAGACCCTAAATAACACTAATCTTCAGCTGATTATATATGCGTACCAAAAATAATATATGGTATATGTTGAATAATACATGATATATGCTAATTACAGAAGTTTTCCAAACATATAAGATATAGTAGATGCTGATAAAATTAGTCTAATATTTTATTCCCTATTTAATTTCTATGTCTAACAAAAAAAAATCCCCAAAGAAAGGGATGATAATTAGAGAAAATGAGAGAAAACAAAATACCCAATAGGTCTTCCATTGCTTATATGACACTCCTATGCCAATATATTGGTATATCAGTTAGAGCAAAAAATATATTTTAATTAATTTTAAATATTTTATCAAATATAAGAAATTTTTATATATTTTTAAATAAAACTATAGAAAAAGGCATTGTCTTTTTACCCTTTAATATATGTGTATAGTTTTAATTTTAAATTGGAAACAAATAAACAGTTTAAAAAGTATTTTTGTAATTTATTTTAATTACAATAATTAAATACGATATACAGATAAATATAAATATCTAGATTGAAATTACTAAAGTCTAAAGTGAATTAAATAATAACAAAACATAAATGAACTTTTGTAAATCTTGTATATAAAATAATTGTTAAATATTTTTTATCAACATTCATCCTCACATTCTTTTTAGATAAATACAGATGTCAGGATATATATAATTATTAATTAAAATTCATAATTTCGATAAATATGTAAAAAGTTTAAAAATATTATATTATAATTATTATATGCTTTATTTTATAATATGTTGTTTTTTAATAAAATAATAATTATTTTCAATATGATATATATCATTCATGCATGCTTTTATGATAACAATTATTTTTATAAACTGTTAAATATTAATACATTATGATTAATTAGGAGATTAATTATCTTAATAATTTTATAAATAAATATATACACTCTCAATTTTGTCTATAAATATTTTATTTTCAATAAAACATGTAGACCTCTCTTGCAATTTAAGAAATCTTATAAAAAATTTCTGATGTTTAAAATTCTCAAAAAAAATTCTAGCTGAAAAACTCCTATTAAACTTTGATTAAAAAATAAAGATAAAATATACATAGTATGAATATTAGACATAGACTAATCAAATATCATTGATATATAACCTAACTCAAATCTTAAACTCGATTCTAATCAATTAAATTAACTTAAATTAATAATTATAATTTGAATCATTACTTAAGCCCCAGTTTAAAAGTTAAATTGGATCATCATCAATATGATATTTGATTTTTTAAGAAATTTTAAAAATTAAGGAAATTTTCTTAAAAGTATATAAAGTTATATTCTTTTACCATAATTTTTTTAATATGTAAGAAAACAAACAACTACACTTATTTGGATATCGGCCCTATGCCCAAAGTTGTATTTATAATTAAAGTAAAATAAATGTAATTAAGGCAAGTTAGAAGTTAAACTAACTTCTTAAAATTACATATTTAAAAACTTGAAAATTTTTGTCACATTTATTAATTATTATAATCAAAGATCAATATTTTACAAATTTGTAATTTTAATGTCTAACGTCATATTAGAAAACGTAATATGTTTAGTAGTTATGAACTATAATTAAAATCAAATAAATTGCTTATTATTTATATGAGCTATTTATTAAAAATTAGTTAGATGATAATTAATATGCAGAATCTTGAAATAATTAAAATTTACTAGCAATTAACCATCTCTTTGATTTTTAATTAATTAAAAATTGTAAATAAGCTTATTTATCTTAAATTTGGAAATTAATTTAATATATATGCTAACCCAATAACATATGAAACGCTCTGTGTTTCCCGAATTCATGCCCAACTCATATACAGACAGCTTTATAATGAAATAAATAAATTACATGTCTTAACTATATTTGAGTACAAACAAACAAATAGAAATTAAAATGAGGTCAATGAGGTGGTGCCTTAACGACCATAACCAATTTCCGTCCTATTGCTTGTACAAGATATCATCAAAGTATCCCGAGATGAAAAGTCTTGAAATCCAGGATTCAGGCAAGTATCAAACAATACCAGGTTTCAGATTCACAACCATTCAGCTACTTTTTGTATTCGGTGTCAAGATCCAACCCAGAGCACTTAAACAATGTATTAGAGTTAAGACTAACAGAGAAAAGGAAATAGGCTGATGACAATTTTCAAATCTCCAAGGAAAACCCAAATAGAGCTGGTTTTACATGCAAATGACAACTAGGAAGGTGAGGAAAAGAGCATGGAATCTGATGAATAAATGGGAAAGAGACTAACATTCTCAAATATCGTATATCAAATGGGTAAAGATTAGTTTTAGTATGGTTTTGTTACAGGGTTAGAAGGGATCCTCACCAGCAAGTTAGTGCTTTCATATTCCATAACTACTAATCCCCCTAATTTTGGCAATATAGGAACCAAGTATCAGTCCCATGACAGACTTGATCTCCGGTTTCACAAGCTAACTCTACAAATGAATACAATCACATGAAACAAAGCAACAATCTTAGATCCTCACGATAGCATTAGTTTCACAGTTTGCTTTCACCTCTAGCACAACCGTGCCCAGTTTGGTTTTTATGGTCTTTATGGAAGGATTATGACTTTAAAAGGACAACAGAGTCTGCAGGGTACAGGTGATAACTGCTCTATTTTGCAGGCAAGACAGCTGGAGATTGAGTCACTTGATGACTCATAACGTATAACGTTCATCTCACCCTGAAATCAACTTAGAGCCTCATGCATAAGAACAATTTTCTCAAATGATGTCATCTCATTACTGACTCTTTCACAAAAGACCGGCCACCGGAACTGAAGGAGCAAACATAGGAATATTAATCAACAATATGTGGAAATTTTAATTTAACCATGGAGGGAAACCAAATCTACAAGCTTCAACTTCTATAATGACTCACGTGTATTCTAGGTGAATGTTCATGAATCTACGGTTTTCTTTGCTTTGTGATAGAGTTACCGAGCCTTCAATCAGCTGATCTTGCTCAACCTCAATTGGGTCATAAAAGTATATTAGCGTCTGCAGAAGATAATCAGACCACAAATGAGCACACAAAAGACAAAGCTTCCTCGAACATATTCTTATTTTACACTTCTTCCTTCTGCACAGAAAGAGAACAATGAAGACAAGCAACTAATTGCAAATGAAGCTAAAAACATTAATAAACCCTTTAACATCCTCGTCAATATCAGCTTTCCATCAATTATCCAAGTTATACCTTTATGTTCAAATCACTGCCAGTGATATTTTCTCCAGACAGAAGTTCGGAATTCAAATATCTTATTGTCATTAAGAAAAACTGCCAGACAAGGATAATCCCACATTTTACTGTTTGCTTTCTACTTCTAAGCAGTTAATAGATGAGATTTTTCATTTTATAATATAAATAAAAAGGAACAGTGTAGAATTGGAGGTGGAAAGCATGACCAGGTTTTATTCACTCTTCAAGAACCGACATTCTTTCAAGGAAAAAAGAAACTAATGGCAATGAAAGAATTGAACAAGGAGTTCAAGCAAAAAAAAGAACCTAATGGCAATGAAAGAAATGAAGGAGGAGTCATACAACTTGAAAATATCATGTATGGTTCTGTAATGCGGTAGCAAAGGTCAGTTACATGTCAACCTTTCCACTATCATCTCTAAAACCATGGGTTTCAAACCTAGACTGGACTGGCCAGTACAACAAGAAAACTCATAGACTCGTCACTGCGCAGGTTCAGAGAAGACCCAAGATCAGGCTGGGTCTTGACCAAAAATACCAAGTGAACTAAGACCCAACCAGTCAGTTGAACCAGCATTTGACCATTAGAATAAATACACAATCAGGGTTGGGACTCCATGCCAAAGGAACCAGCTGCTAACCACTAAGCCAATGGTCTTAGTTTTTAAAATATCCCATCTTTATCTATTTAAATCATATTTTGATTCATCTAATCATTTGGGTTGATTGCTGTTCAACTATGGTTAAACCCTTTAACTCATGGCAGAGTACATTACTGAACCATAAAGGTCACACCAACCGGTTAGAATAAAGCCAACATGACATTCCCACTATCGAACAAAGAACCTTGTGTCAATTTATTTCACTGGAAATGTAATTTTTTAAATTTGCACCTTTCCATCTGCAGGGAATCTTTATATATCCATAACAGGTGAATTTATTACCATAAATTGCTGTACTTAATCTTGGGATGGCTCATTTATCCTTCTAACCCTCAGTAATTACACAAATGCCACAGATAGTGCAAACCAAACCAATGGAAAGATAATCAGCAATGTGTGGTTTTGCTTGTGAAGCCAACTGCAGAAAGAAGAGCACATAAATTGGATGCGTGGACAAACTTTAGCTACCTGTTGCCAATGTGTTGGCGGCTCCTCAGGAGCTGTGGAGAGCACAAGTGCATCATTTGGATTCATCTTTTTCTTCCTTTGACTCCCATCAAGAGGAAGACTGTTTGATGAGCAACTTAGCAAGCCTGGTACATGACCATTGGTAGGTTGTGTTCCAGACCCACTGAATTCAACATCAAACCAAAAAGCAAATCCATGCAGAGGAGCTGCAATCAACATCGACATGAAAATTTGCAGCAAACAAAGGCAAGATAATGAGGTGACAGTATCTGATTAGGGATGGAACGAAAAGGTTACTTTAAACTAAATCCAGTCAAAATAAGCAGATCAGTGCAAAACAGTACCCAACTAAATCAAGATCTGATAGCCCAAATTTTTTAACAGAAGACTGTTCCCCCCTCAAGCAGATATTTATTTTATTAAATCAATAGATATCATGCCCTTTCTTTGCATCGCCACAATAGCGAGCAGAGCTCGAGGCTCTCTAATGTACAGTAGGATTTGAGCACATATGAACCAATTCAAATAAGTCCACAACTATTCAACTATATGGCTACTTAACAAGAGGAAACCAAAACGCTGAAAGGCCTATGCATTTAGAAATGAAAGATGCATAACCAATTGTAGCTATGGATAGGATACCTCTCATCATTGATTTGAATTGAAATCTTGTTGTAACAGATTCTAGATCATGAATTTGGATTGTGTAGCAGTCCACATGCTTAACCTGTAATCAGAAATAAAGTTGAAACCCTCAAGTTAATACGTATGCAAAAAAATTTGTAAGAGTTGCAGTGGGTGAAAGTTACTAGACAGTGCCACCACTTAAACAACATAAAACATTAATAAAGGATAGAACTCTGTCGCTAAACAACATAAAACATTAATAAAGGATAAAACTCTCGCTAGAAAGCACAAACACTCTCTCCCAAAGTAGGAGGTAATCCCAATCAAGAAATGCAGGAGCACTCTAGGACATAGCCCTGACAAGCAACAGCAAAAGGATCCCAAACCCAAACAAACAGGCATCTTAAAGCAATAGCTTCAAAAGAGTTTCTGTTGGTCCATGAGGTCCAAAAACACTAGGCATCTTTTATGAGATAGCATGCAATGAAGTGCATTATGAATTAAAAGAACGATTTCAAGTAACACATATGCACCATGGAAGGAGCTCATATCAATTAAAACTTTTCCGTAAAAGATACCATTTCAATTTATAAGCATTTTTTTCTTTCCCTCCCTTCTAAGCTACTCAGGAAAAACCAAAGACACAATGAGGCATTAAATAATAACACGGGGACACCTACAAATTCGAAATTACCAGAAAAGCACTCACAATTGAACTAGAACCTTTTATAAACACAGTCATCACATCAAAGCAAGCATATCAACTGTAAGTATGACATATAGAAACAGAAAATGATTATCAAATTCCACAGAGCAGTTATGGGACCTTAGCAATGCCCTAATTCATTATTCAGAACATGAAATAAAGAAATCATTCCTGGAAATAGTTCAAATACTGTGGAAAATGAGGTACAAGGGAGAGATTACAGCTAACAATTGGAAACAAGAATGACTATTATCACGCATAGGAGCAACTATGACTATTATCACGCATAGGAGCAACTATGGAGTTTCAACAAATACACACTACACAATTATGACAGAGATTCCAAATAAGAAAGCAAGAATGCATGATCTTAAATATATTCTTCATCTCTCAGGAAATAAATTAAAATCGTGAAATTACTCAGGTGCAGAAATCAAGAAAAGGAGACTCACCATATGTGGCCAGGTCAAAACATTTTCACCTGATATTGTTTCCACTGATGGCTCTTCAAATGCACACTGTTTTGCTAAAGGCAACATGGCAGACACTGAAAACAAAAACAACAAAGACAACTTCCCATAGCATCCCAAGTCAATTACGTGTACCTAACACTTCAGTTGTCATTCAAGTAAATACTCACTATCAATTCCATAAACATTGTGCCAAAAATCAATGCTTTCACTGTATCTGTCAGGATGTGTAACAGGTGCCATGTAGAGCTGCATTACACAGATTAATGGAAAATGAAGATTACAAACAACTAGGTCTGTATTAAGTAAGTTAAAGTATCAGCAGTTCAACCCAGATGCTCATATTGCAAATTAAGCTTGCACAACCTACAAAAGGAAATAGAATCTGAATGTTTTAATAGTATAAAGTGGACACAGGTTAATGATAGACCTTAAGTAAAGTTCTAACAATTAACAAAATTAGTGAGACAACTATAAACTTTGGAAGAAGGTCTACCGCTGCATGAGATGGTAAAATAAGGCCTCCAGGTTTTAGCCAGCGATCCCTTGCAGTAATTACACTTCCGAGCATGCTCTACAATTAAAAACAAAAGCCAACATAGAAAAAATATCACCAAGGTAAAGGAAAGAATAAATAAAATTGTCAGTTTGTAGTCAGAACATCTCTTGGTAGACCAATTAATTTTTAGTTAAACCCACACGACAAAACAGAATTCAGGTATTTCAATTCAAGGTCATTCAGGTTAGTTAGGTTCTAAACCTATATAAATCTTGGTCTTTGTTCCATCAAAGAACCTACTAGCAAACGAGACATTAACTTCTCAGCACTAAAAGGAGCTTCCTGCCTGGACAAGCACAAATGAGGAAAAGCAAAAGAAAGCTTTTTTCTTAAGACTTGCCTTTCTTTCTTACTATTGGCTTCAGAAGGAATGTTCCAGTTGTTGAACATAATGAACTGAACAACTCATATGGATAACTGCTTTTGTAAAAGAAAACTCTTTTTTACTATATGTTGATTTACTAATCAGGACTATAATTAAAAGGCCAATTAAAAAGCACTGTTTGATTTTAGCTAAAGAAAACTTCAAATTAATAGGTGATTATTAAAATGAAGAAGAAACAAATTAACCGATTAAATCCACATTCTACAGATACATCTCTGTTTATTTCATCAAGTATACTTTGTCTGTTATTCATAAATAATTAGAAACAAAAGTGCGATTTCACCTATCCCTAGATGCATGCAGGTCACTTCCTTGCAAAGCTTCCTTGAAGTATCTTACAATCTGCCTTAGCAAGGCTAACGTTGCCTTCTAAATCAAGAATTTGTGTGGATAATAATGCAGAAGATGATAAATAACAATAAACTCTGATAGGAACCAGAAAAGAAGGAAAATAGAAGTAACTAAATGATAGAACTTTATTGATAAATTTGAGAGCAAGAATCTTAAACTCCCAAGTCAATCCGTATGGAGAGGACTAAACTCCAAAACAAAGGAATTAATTTTTCTCATAAACTGCCCTACTTGCTCTAACTATCAAATATTTATAATGCTAGACTCCTAATCGCAATAAAAGATAGACTCCTAATCGTAATAAAAGATAAGACTCCTGATCACAATAAAAGATAGACTCCTAATCGTAATAAAAGATAAGATTCCTAATCGTAATAAAAGATAGACTTCTAATCGTAATAAAAGATAAGACTCCTAATCGTAATAAGACTCCTAATGTGTTGGAGGTGTCGTATCAAACTCTATAAAGTGAGAATACCTAACAAAACTCTTCATGTACATATAATATATGCTTTTAGTATCATTGATGATTAATGAATTGATTTACAAAATTTAAGGGGTATATTGTTTTCCATCATTTGAGTCGGAAAATAACGAGGTCAAATCTTATGAATCGTACTATGCCTATAGCACTTTATCTATTGATTCAGCAATTTGACAATCAACATATAAAGTCGAAGTCATGCCCAACATATAGAATGGAGAGACATACAAGTATGTACATGAAAACACATGCTACTTGTGCAAAATTATGATAATCACCTCATACAAAAGCATGTAGCCCATCCACTCAGAAATTATGACATCGACCTCCTCATCAATGTCAACATCCTGCAACAATTGTAAACAAAGTGGTTTACTTGGTTGTCAGAGTCAAAAAATATAATAACACAAGGATATGTATCTTAGTCTGCGCTCTGGTTCGCTGCTACACAATATTTGCATGTAAGGTTCCAATTAGACCATAGCGGATAAGATGCATTTATTGCTGACGGAACTCTTGACCACTTATAACTAAATCTACATGTAAAACTCCTATGCCATAACCAACTTACATGTTTAGACTCTCAATAGAGATCTAGCTCAGCAAAACCAATCAAGAAACCAAAGAATGTCACAACTCAACTCTTTGGTACCCCTTGTTACATAAAGAATCAGATCCTTGCTTCAAAGCAATGCAAGGAATTAATAGCAATGTTTCGAAAACCATAGTGGACTATCCAACCAAAACAGCATGAGGGGATGGACGACTGAATCGGGTTCAATTGGATTAAACAAAAATCACTAAAATTAAAATAGCACCTCGTTAAATATGGGAATAACTGTATTTAAAATGTAGTATGAAATAAATTTGTAATGTAGATACCCATTTAAGACAACAGATACTAATTTATGAACTTCATTTTCCTTAAATGAGTATTGCAATTATAAGTTCAAGTTGAGATTACATCTTGTATGTGTAGTGTCAGAAACTAGTCTATAATTATTTATTTTTCATATTTTATATATACACATATATTTAACCCTTGGTTAAAAGGTTGTCAGGCAATTTATTCACTTTTACATTTCACGATTCAAAAGGAACCAACCAACAAGAAACCATCAAATGGAAAAAGTACAACAATGTGGAGATGTCACCTTGAGAATAAAAAAAGAGAATTCCACATAAGTGACAAGAAACAAAGAGTTGCCAGCTTGATTAAGAGCCTAGAGAGGTATTAACTTGAGAATATAAGAAATAGAGTGAGATAAGGCTTGAAACAAGTTACGGAGGTTGTGTGACCTCCATCCCAAACTTCAATGAAATACCTGAACATGCTACAAATTTAACATGCTCAACAATCACAAATTAACATATTAGGGCCTTTATTTTTGGAAGAAGAATCATATTGACCAGTGTCAAAGAAGCCAACCTCAACTCGTCCATGTAGCACGATGATCTTGTCAGATAAATTGTTTGCCTTCACAACCTCATTTGCCTGCTCAATGAAAAAGTAAGATTAATTTCAATATCTTTTCCTTGGAAACTAATCATGTAAACAGTAGAAATATACAATGCACAGCTTACGAGGATTTCAAAATGATCATTATCTTCAGAAAAGTTTATGAAAGACCAAAATTGGGGAAAATTAATGCCCCACATTTCATTATCAATGGCAAGAAAGGAATAAAGATAATAAATCTTGTTGCTACACAACTAATCTTTTCGAAGTTCTTGGCGAGCCCATGGATCAGCACATAGGTTCAACATCAATTTCTCATACATTTTCTTTCATACATGCTTGGAAAGCTTGACCAAATGAAAAACGACATGACATTGCGAGAAATCTCTATTTAGGTTGAGGGAAAGATGAAAAGCCATATTGTGACATAAAATCTTGAAAAGTCAAGTCATGAATGCCAGGGATAAGATTAATCCTACACAAGAACCACCCAATCCATCATTTCTAAATGGAAGGGAAAAAAAACTAGGATCCTATAAATTTGATGCTTAAAAGGTTTCACAAACCAAATAGCAAAGCAAACAAACCTAACCCCAAATCCCCAAAACATGTTCCATACCAGCTTAAATGGCATAATGCAAAGATAAAGCAGTACCATGACCTGGCAAAAACTATGTTCAACATATTGGAACATTAAACAAGACCCAACAGGAAGGGTCAAAATTGACCACAACTTCTTTTCTGACAGATAACAAAACTTAGATAAATAAGATGATATTCATGTCTAAAGGCTGGAGAATCCACAGAAGTATCATGGTAACCCTATTTCTTTGGGCAGCGAAACTTAACAATGTCCATAATGATTCAAGGAATGGCTAACAAAAAATTGAAATAATTAATCACAGCTCCTAGAAGTCATCCATCATATATGAAAATTTTCAGACAAACATGAACCCTGTATACAATTAAATGCAAAAGTCACCTCCTAGTAAAGAAGAAAATTTGAGACTTTAATAGATAGTTATCTAATGGATGAGCAGAATAACATGCATAAAATGGAGAAAAAACACAACAGTTCCAAAGCTCCAACCTACTGGCAACAAGCAAATGCCCGCTGGAATCCTTAACCTTACTGCTAAAAAAAATTAGTGTTTCTCATTGCATCAATTATGCCTGGTTATAAAGTTAAATGGATGGGGATTAAAAAGCATTTTATCTTTATCTGTTGTTATATTTAAATAGGATGAAAACAACTTAAAGCAAGATAATCTAGAAAAGGAGACACACAAATGCTTACATTGTCAAGCCTAGGAAGGTTTTGATGTAGACAACCTTTACTGTAGTTCTAAAAGGCGACTCCTTTCAGCTACTTCAAAATTTTGAGTTAACTTTCTTGCAACCCCCAAGACTCACCCTCTAAATGAACATCTCACATGTACATAAAATATTCTTAGCTGAATTCAAAATAATCTAAGAAAGGCCATGCACAAACGCTTACATTGTCAAGCCTAGGGAAATTATGATATACACAACCTTTACAGTAGTTCTAAAAGGAGGCTCCTTCCAGCTACTTTCACAATTTGAGTCAACTTTATTGCTACCCCAAACCTCACCCTCTACATGAATATCTCATACGAACACAGCACATTTTTATGACAAGTATTTTTCACTATAGACAGGATAGATGCACAACCTAACTTTTCCCAATTATATTGTTTCATTAGGAAAAGGCACAATTTGAGACGGTACAAGAGGGGGTCTAATGTTAGAGGAATCTACATACAAAATCAGATATGATAAAATTTCATCAGCTATCATCTATAAGAAAGAATATAACATATATGTGTGCAATAGGAATTCATTAAAAAAAGAGGAGTCTGCTGCATAGGTTGATAGCATGTATCACCACATAAAACGAAAATAAAGCATATTGAGATTATCAAGTTACTGTGATTAATTGATATCCCTAATTCTTCATAACGACAAATTAGACAGAAAATTTAGAAGACATGGTAAGATACAACTAAGTAGGTACATAAAAGCAGCAGATGTATCTTGAAGATACAAATTAGAATATTAGAGTACCTGAACTGCAATATCACTTGCATCCACAGCATATACCTGGTAAAATAATGGAAATATAAATTCAATAAGCAGACAGACAGTCAACGAAAAAATAACCAGAACAAGCAATAATGTGCAGACTCATACAAAAGCTTCTGTTACAAGTAAACTTTGCCTTCAATAAGTGGTTAAGAAGAATCAAAGATTCTAGTCCTAGAGAAAGACAATTTAATTTATTGATTTTATAAAAAAAGTTGGGAAATTATCGAAAAGAAATAAAAAGCGACAAAATAATCAATAGATTTAACCAAATGGACATCGGATTTGGACATGAGAGAGATAAAATGCACCACAATAAATAATTAGGGAATCTTCACTTGTTTTTCCTGATAAGGAAAACACTATTCCTATAGGTAATTTGAAAAAGTTAGCAACCACTAGAATAAGCATCCATCCTAATCACATCCTGTCTATTTGAAAATTATGCAACACGGATTACAAGATTAGGGATTTGTTTCAATCACATATGGGTCAAATAGTTTGAGGAAAAAGGGTTAAATAGTCCCTAAATCCATGTTTGGATAGAAAAGTGTAAGGACATCGGTCAAATTTGGTAACATGGCATGCACTTCCAAATAAATAAAGGTCAAAGTTTTTGATTTTGTAACTAGTAGACCAATTGAACAATCTGAAATGTTTAGGACCAAACTGCATTTAAGGTTAAACATTAGAGACTTATTGAACTCTTTTGCTATTAGTTTGACAAACTATTGTGCAAGCCCTAATGAATGCTTAACTATCTACATAGCTACTTTATAATTACAATAAAAGAAGGTTAAAGTAATAGTTCAAAGGTCTCTTACCCGTTTTGCACCAGCCTGAGCACAAAATATGGATAAGATTCCTGTTCCACACCCAACATCCATTACAACCTGTTCGTGCATGCACATTGAACAATTGACTAATTGTCATGAAATCAGTAGACTATTAATTTCTCAACAAAAATAAGATTCTGAAGTTCTAAAAAATTCATCTTTCAAATATTACTACATTAATCCGTTAAACATGAAAATCCTAAATACGAAGCTACACTAACATGATGTAAGATGCAAACGCTTCACTGAGTTATGAAAACATGGCTCCTCATGAGTTATACAGAGAAGTTGTTTGATGTGCCCTCAAGCCAAATGAGAAAGTGTTAACGAGATGGTAAATTTTCATTCAATGTAAATGTCACTAAGAAATGAAAACTGATTTTCGCTAACCAAAAGGTCAATAACAATTATATTACTTTGCCTTCGATACAATTATGATGCTGCATGATTGCATCCCTATAAGTCTCTGTCCGTATTCGATCCTGCATGGATAAAATAAAAATTTAGGGAGTATATTCTATCCAAAAGGAAAGAAAAAACAATGTATTTTCATATCCAATTCCCAATGTGTACTTCTAACAAAGTAAAAACATCTTAACAACAAAATGCTAAAGAGTTGAACAAACTGAGAAAATTAGAAAATGCAGAACTTTCAGGAACGGCAAGCCAAGTTTTCTGTTTTCTGAAACTGGAATTGCAAACATGAAAATTTTAAAGTACTGTTCAAATGCCCACCCACTATGGGGGATGGATCCACATAAGGACCAAGTAAAAGAAGACAACCAATCAGAAGATGCGAGATATCAGTATTATAGCGTTTCAATTTCATTTTGCCTCAATTGACAAAAAGATATAAATTTTCTGTATAGTCTTTTGCTAAAATATCAATTTTCCAATTGCAGTGTCATCCACAACCCCAATCTAAAGCTTTGAGAACCTTTCAAACCACGTATATAAGGTATTAAAGAAAAAAGGAAAAGATAAAATATTTGCCCATAAACTCAACTATAAGTTTTCTAAAAGTTGCCGATTGAAGAAGTGCTTGGAAAAGAAAAAATGCACATAAAGGATATAAAGATCAAATCTGTAGTAGAAAATCGATGTGTCATAACAATTCTCTATGAGCATTTCGATTAGAGTTTGGCATTAATATAAACATGCTATACATACTTCATCCCAACAAGGATGATAGTCTAAGATGTGAAGCCTCACTATATCTCAAACTATCTTCCAACAAGTTGGCAAATTATGCATGAAGTTTCCAAGCATAGGGGTATAACTGCAGGCAAGGACATTAATGAATTATATCATGCACAAATTCTTTTCCATTTTAACCACTCAATTTGACTGTTGCTTAACCCTAAAACACTGGATCTGGTAGATAGATCATCTTTCTCCATTCTGTTCTTCTAAAACCACTTATCGCTTTTGCAATCCATTATGCCCTTTCCAAACTAATTCAATTTGATCAATCTCCTTAAGCTGCACTTATAGGGCTACATTTCACTGAGACAAACTAATCTTAACCTATTTACTACAAACTATAATTTAAAGGCTGAACAAATTAAACGTCAAACAAACCTTTTTTGCAAAATACAGAATGAAGAATCAACAGAATAACAAGGAAAACAAGAAAAACCAACAATTACCGTGCAAGCACCCTAAGATTTCCAATATAAGAGAAATATACAAACAAGAAGCAAAAACCCTTTCCAAACTGAAGAAACCCACTCTAAAAGTTGCCTCTCCATATTTGTAAGATCGGCATTACCAAGAGAAATAAGAAAGACATTGATTTTCACATAAGAACTGAACTATCACAAGAACAAATTCAAACAATTCACTGGCATACCACAAGCAAAAATCTCCAACACACACGTGATCAAGCTAATGAGTAAAAATCTCAACCAAATTGGTGACTAGCATGCAATTTCCATGGGTTCGAAGACGTCGAAACTTAAATACATACATGCATAGAGGTATACACAAACATATGCACATATAGAAAGAAATGATGATTGAAGAAGAGAGTAAAAGGAAGTACCTTGATCATCTCTTGGTGGATACCGACGTGGGCGTAGGAGTGAAAGTAAGCCATGTCGAAGTCGGTACACGGAGTCACCTTCTGCTCGCCGTCGCTATCATACCGGCGTTGTTGTTCTTGCTGTTCGCCAGAAACGTAAACCCTAAAACCGTCACTGGAGTCACGCGACCTTCCGCCGCCGCGAGCTCTCCTCTTCACTCGCTGCTGTTGTTGGCTGTGGTAATACATAACTGCTGTTTACTTTTTCGAAGCGCACACAGAGAGAGGGAGAAAGAGGCTAACTTTGAACCCGAAAATGGCTCCGGTTTTGCCCGGACCCAAATATACGGGTATCAAAATTCAAAACTTGCCACATCACATTATTCCATGAGAGAGCATGAAGTGAAGTGAAGTGTAGTGTAGCCGGTTACTTGACAAGGACATGCAGGTCTTTTACTATTCGATTCATTTTTTCAAAAATTCGTTTAATATTTTAAAAATTAGGTACATTCTATTAAATAATAAAATTTCACTTAAAAGCAAAGTTGCGAATACCGTAGAAGCCCTGGTACCGAATTGGATTCTATTATAATACTATACCGATACCGATCAATACTAGGTGCCGTTTCGGATAATTTTTAAAATTTATGAAACAATCCCTAAGTTTTTTAAAAATTACAAAATAATTCATTGTTATCTTTTATAGTTATATTGTATACTTTATAAGTTTACATCAACTTTGTCTCCAAAAATTATAATAATAAATAATAACCACAATTAATATGAAATAACAATAATTTTAGATATCTCAAATATAAATAATAATCAAAATTAATATGAAAAAAGATAATCATCATACGAATATAAAATTAATAACAATTAAAAGTATTAAAAATATTACAATTTTATTATATAATAATTACATCAAAACATTCAATAAAAAGAACAATAAATATCCTTAACTCTCAAACTATTACAATTTACGACGAGAGATCATGATGAGGAAACAACCAAGTAGAAGTGACCCTAGTCATTATTTGGTGCAAGCTATAACTGCATTAAACCTAGTTATTATTTGGTACTCACTATAAATAATAATCAAAATTCAATTGTTTACGAAAAGATACTCACTATAACTGCATTGACCCTAGTTATTCTTTGGTACAAAATCGTCATCATTAAAAAGTATATTATCATCATCATCATTCAAATTCAATGCACCAAATGACATGTCAATGCTTTCTCATCTAAGATTATCCTTCAAGTCATCCACATCTACCAATCTTGGTTCTTCATAAACTCAATCCACCAAAAGATCGATATTATCAATGGAAATTAAATGTGTTGAACTACTTGTGCTATTAAGAGTCTTAGTAAACAATAAAATTTAGATATTAGAAAATTATAAGAAATTATATCGAAATTAATAATGATAATAACATACATTTTCCGAAGTTTTAAATTATAAAGAATGAAAATCAAGTCATTCAATCTCCTGTGCTCCAATATATTCCTTTTTTATAATGGATGAATTCAAATGTGCTTCAGTTTCGTTAACAGTCTATTGCACTCACACATTGACTTAAAATCTGAATTACAAACCTTTGCAATTTTGGAATATCAATTTCGAATTAATCCCACCAAAAAATTGTAAATCGTAAGATAACAAAGGTAGCATTATAAATAAAATAAAGTGATAATTAATTTTCAACAAATAAGAAAAAACTGCTAATATCTAAGAAAAGTTTTGCTCTTTGTCAAATAGCAATCGGCATTCCAAAATCTCTAGAAGATTGCTTATAAAGCTCTATTTGTGAGCTCAAGAGATCTTGCATCATTTCTTGGCCAACAATTGTTGTAATAGTGAATAGCGTTCTTCTATTAACTTCAGCTTTCTTTGTAAAATTCAATTAGAAATAGACACTAAGATTCAAAAAGGTAACAGTTGCAAACAATGGAGAAGAAAGTTGTCTTTCTCATCTCTCATTGATGATTGCAAAATACGATGTGTACAAAGAATGCATATGTTCCAGATTAGTCTTAATTGCTTCCTTTGCCCTCTCCATAATATCAAAAAAATAACTTATTATTGCCTTTTAACTATCAGCCAAATGAAGCACTATCACCAATGGCACATAAACTCGAATAACAAATTGGAATTGAGACCAAAATTCTTTATCTTCCAGTATAATTCTAGAAGCCTCCAATCTCGCACTAGACCTAACATGCTGAGATGTAACTCACTTGTAAACATTTGTCTTAACTCTTTCTTCATCGTAACTGTTGGGACCCGATCCAGAAACCGGATCCCAACCGAAAACGAAACAGAAAACGAATACGAAATCGAACGAATGGAACGGAAAGCACAAAGCGGAAGCAAAATCATAAGCGAATACGAATACTA
>JANIJH010000223.1:12709345-12720313 GCA_024520975.1 Erythroxylum areolatum | reverse complement strand
GATGAGGGTCAAACCCCCAACGGGTACGGGTATGGGAGTGCCAAAAAATCCCCGACGGGGATGGGGGCGGGTATGGGGGTGGGGGCGAGTTCATGGGGTGGGTACGGGGGATGGCATACCCGCCGCATACCCGCCCCGTTGTCATCCCTATCAAAGAACTCCCTAAGATGATAGACTATGGTATGAACATCTATAGCCTCGTGCTGCTTTTACAGCTCCGGTGACATAGTGGCTAGCATAATACAACTAGCCATCTCGCTATCATCGAGAAGCTTCCTATATACCCTTCAATTATCATTAGAGACATCAGTAGCAGCAGGGGGATTAGGAAGTGGTTCTTCCAAGACATAACCAAACTTCTCGGACTTGAGAACTATTCTCAAGGTCCTGAGCCAGTCAAGGAAGTTTAGTTCAGTCAACTTATTAGTTTTCATTAATGATCTTAGATTCGCATTAGTGCTCATGGAGTTGACTTGGGCAATAGCAACCTTTCGTCAAAGAGAGAAAAATTAGAATGTACTTAAATGCATGTTTATAACAACTTTAATAACACGCATTATGGCTCCCACTATTTTCACGAATTCATAACCCTTACTATAAATCTTAAAGAACTCATAGAGAAATTCTCCTAGTGGGTTGATATCCAATATCCCTAAGAATGACCTTGGGCACTGTGAACCAAAGTAGCCACTGAAGGTGTGGTTATGGTGTGTTTGAAGCTTGTCTTTAGTTGGACCTTTTGAGACCAAATACTGTTTGCCCAACAAGTCAGCTTAGTTCAACCAGTAGGTATTGGTCATACCAATTTCATCTCCAATGCAACTATTGAATCTAGTGTTATCAACTGTTGATGTGTGCACACTCATTAGGCTATCAACTCTTGACACGTGTACATCTAATGTACACTACCAACTTCGCCTCTGTCCGTGTTGATCTTGGGTTTGCCCAATAAACAAACGCTTCTAGCTAAAATCATTAATTCAAAAATCATATTTCCAATGTTCGAACATATATGTGTAAAGCGAGCTTAGGTTTGCCCAACAACCCTAACTTTAAAAGAACTCCGGTTCTCGCCATATTAAAGGAAGGCGTTAATTTTAATATTCTAAGTGAGTGGTTTGATTAAGGTCTCATCTAACTTAGATGGTCTTATATATATAACTCATATAGATATACATATATAATTACTAAAACTACATGACATGACATGGACTACCCAATCAAATTGAGCCTAAGCCTATAACCATCCATCATGCAAGCCCACACATTCTCCTAACCATGCATTCTCTAATGCATATATGTACACATCACTTTGGTTATGATATCTTGTGGATCCTAACATGAAAGGCCCAATCCAATACTTGGATCTAAACTCAATCCAACACTTATATTTACTATCTTCCTTTTACTAACTTGGCTAAAATTACTATTGTATGTTATTTCATTTGAATTAATATTAATCTAATTAACATGAATGCCTAATTCCATAAATTAATTAATAATTAATTTACCTTAAAATAATTATTTGATGTCCAAAATTAAACAACTTCAATTTTGTCACACATGGCAATTTGTTTAATCTTACTAGAAAATCTATAGCTCCATTAAAATTAATTCAAAATTAATTTCTATAATTTTCCAAATTTTCCAAAACATCAAATCATCATTTCAAGCATCTCTAGGTCATTTTATGATGATCAAAATAATTTAGAAATCACCCAAAAATTATCATTATCACTGAAACACCGATAAGACATCAAAAATGACAAATATGACTTCTAAATTTTTTTTTCTCTGGAAATCAAATTTTCAGCAAAATCATTTAGGCATGCATCAAACATCAAATTAACACAATTTTATCACATAAAAATATTTTTAAGGTTCTGGAACCGAGATATAAATATACAAAAACTTCAAACAAAACAGATCCTATAAATTTTGGAAAACTGTCCAGATATGAAAAATTGTTTGATAAAATTATTAAAACATTTTTAATAATCCTATAAAAATTGCAGAGGTGTAAAAACATCCAAAATATGTTCAAATAATTTTTTTAGAATCAAATTCCATGAAAATCATTGTAACCTCATCGGTTTAGCCAATAGACATCATATGCCCAACAGAAAGACAAATTTCAATCATGTTCTTGTAAATTCAAAATTAAATATTTTAATCCCATTAAAAATATTTTCAATCATACTGAATCATTCATATACATCTTATAAACAGATTGGTGAAAGAAAATTGGGAAAACCATTTTTTATAATTAATTTTGAACAAAACATTACAGGACTCTAAGTTGTCACAACCATGAAAATAGTTTTCACATGTCATGTATTCTACATCTAACAAGGCACAAGATGGCTCTGATACCACTGTAAGGTTCCGGTTACGCATCTCATACATAATATATATCAAATATATGCAGCAGAAAATAAAACGCAATCTCAAAAACCAGATCTACTCAAGCATATTGATATAGAAAACAAAAACATGAAATGTATGATGTTTACATACCTTTCCGATGATCTCCTTCGTTCTTTAATCTTCTCCATGTTGGGTTCTTGTAAACCACAACTATCAACGTAGACCGTCTCTAATGAAAGTCCTCACGAAGATAGAAGGATGAAACCTCACCAAGAGATGGCTAGAATTCTTTTTTTGTGCTAGCAAAGACAAGAACTCTTGTGAGAGTTAGAGAGAAAAAGAATGTGTGTGTAAGAAAGAACCTTTCTTTATCTTGTTTCTTAAACAAAATGCACAAAAATCATCTCTATTTTCTGCACTATTTGGCCTTCAATAACCCCATCACCAATGGAGAGTTATAGGAAATTAATGGTCATGAATAGCATGCATTAATGAAAATTATGGGACGTTAATGACCATGAATATCATACATTAATGGAAGTTTTGGGAAGTTAGTGACCAAGTTGGCAGCCAACAACACTTGTTTCTAATCTATTTCATGCAACGTTTTTTACCACGATCACATTGCGATACAATCCTGAAACACTCTCTCATATCTTGAATCATCATTCAAGACTATTTTACTCATCCTTCGGATCTCCTATGTATGTGACCCATTAGGTTCCTGGTTATATTGGCCACTTGAATTAACACTTAATTCAAATAAGTCAAGAGCGGTATCTAGCAACACGTCACTAGAAAGTCAGTGGTTTGCCCTTTCATATGCAATATTGTCATGTAATTCGTCTTTTCACCATCTATACCCTACTTGGTTCGGAATATGGTCAAAGTGTCAACTCTCACTAAACTGCCTACGTCACATCTAGTCCAAGTGATATTAAATCTTATCCTGAGGATCTCATTATTTTATATATCATTAAAGACTCTCTTCCTAACAGATATCTGCTCTGGCCAGGGACCTTCAAGTAATGACCCCGATAAGAGGTCGTGCGTATCATCTCCTTTTATTATGAGTGGTGAATCCTTTATTTACTACTTAATTACCTTTGAATACCTCAAGCTGTACCCAATCACTACCCTATAAGTAACCCCTGAAAGGCATTGATGAATGGAGTCAAAGCGCATGATCAGTATTTGAGATATCCTTGGGACCTCAAGGTAAGGGATACTTACACCATTGTTATGATGAGACTATCATTAACACTGTAATAGAATATCCATATGATTGTCTCATAGTAAATCAATCCAATGTACTTACTACCATTAGTAAGCATCCATATGTTAACTCTAAACAATTCATGTCTACAGCTGATGAGATCTACTGCTTGATCCAATCAAGTAGTATAACATATGTTAGTCTATTTGGATTAATGATATCCCATCTTATTAATCTTATGACTAGGGATAGTTTAGATACTAACATAGTTACACATGATAGGAATCTCATTATCATAATCTCATCATGATTTCCTCCATGCTATGTTTTGTATCAAGGACTTCATTAAATCAATTTAAGATCAACATCAAATTCATAAATGTATGAACATCAAAATAATGAAAAATGTCTTTATTAATCATTGTACAATAAGTGTTAAAGGTGATTGCCTTTATATCACTTCTCTAACATATATATTACAAAGTAATTTAACATAATTTACATATTGTTTAAATGGAAAGAAATGATAGTTTATGTTTCTAACTTTCTCC
This sequence comes from Erythroxylum areolatum, assembly GCA_024520975.1. NCBI lineage: Eukaryota > Viridiplantae > Streptophyta > Magnoliopsida > Malpighiales > Erythroxylaceae > Erythroxylum > Erythroxylum areolatum. The sequence continues at coordinate 12,716,179 of JANIJH010000223.1, read as the reverse complement.
AATTTCAATTCAAAGTTTCAAACATCTCAAAACATACATAAACAATTTCCATTTCCAACAATTTCAATTTACGAATTTTAACAATTTCTAACACTTTCATATCTAACATTTTCCAACAATTTCAATTCAACAATTACAAAACATACATAAACAATTTCCAATAATTTCCAACGATTTTGAACAATTTCTATTTCCAACAATTTCAATTTACAAATTCCAATAGTTTCATTTCTAACATTTTCCAATAATTTCAATTCAATTATTTCAAAACATACATAAACAATTTCCATTTCTAATAATTTCCAACAATTTCATTTCTAAGAATTTCGAACAATTTTAATTCAAAATTTTAAACATTACAAAAGATACATAAACAATTTTCATTCCCAACAATTTCTATTTCCAAATTCCAACAATTTCAATTCAACTATTACAAAACATACATAAACAATTTCCATTTTCAATAATTTCCAACAATTCCATTTCTAACAATTTTGAATAATTTCAATTCAAAGTTTCAAACATCACAAAACATACATAAACAATTTCCATTTTCAAATTTCTAACAATTTTATTTCCAACCACCAATAATTTCAACCATCACAAATTCACAATTCACAATATAATGAAATATACATAAACAATTTGCATATTCCACAATTTGCTTTTCCAAATTCCAACATTTTCTAACAATTTCATTTCTAACAATTTCCAACAATTTCAATTCAACCATTATAAAACAAATATAAACAATTTGCATTTCCAATAATTTCCATCGATTTTCATTTCTAACAATTTTCGTCACAAAACATATATAAACAAGCAAATATAATGCAATTGTTTTTCAAATTTCAGAGCAAAAACACACCAAAAAAGTCACAAATCTAATTAGATATCGAGTCGGGTCGAGTTTGGATCTGGATCTATTTCAGATCTGGCAATTCTGAGGAGACTCCGTGACTGTGACTGGTGCGGTAGTGAGTTAGTGGCGTCATGCTGTTGTCGTGATGCGATGGTGATTGCTGGACGGCCGGAGAGGGAGTGGTGGTGACCGTGAAGAAAAAAGAGTGTGAGAGAGAAAAAAAGAGAGGAGAAGTAGCAGGGAGATGTCGGGTTGAGGAAGCGGTGTTTTTTTTAAATTCTGACTTTTGTAAAAAAGTACTCCTACGTTTTTTAAAATTTCTGGTACTGACTAGTATATGGTTGGTATTCTGAATACCACTGGTATCAGAACATCACTTTTTGTATTATTTTTTGGCTGGTATGGTATGTACCAACAGGTACAGTACGAGATTCATTACACTGCTTAATAGTCATCGTATAGCCAAAGTTTAACTGCTTATAATTCCTATGAAATGCAATGTGAAGTAAGCCTAGGTAGGCCCGACCAAACCACTTATAGCACTTCGAAAAATAAGGATGGTAATTGGCCAAGTCGAGGACAAGCTTGCCCAAGTCCTAGCTAGGCCTAACCCTTACTTTTGGGGTTAGAGCCTAACTTGGTCGGACCTAAAAAAAATTTAAAATTAAAAGCGCAAAATGGCATCATTTTTTTAATAAGAGTTAAGCCTACCTGATGCTCGATCAACCTAGACCTAACCTGTTTATTTGGGTTTGAGATTAACTAAATCTCATGCCTGGGCCTATTTGCCATATCTAATGTGATGGCCTTATTTATACTACTTTACTAACATTTAAAATTAGAATATAACTTTATGAAAATTTTAAGGTTTTAATTATAAATTATTGAAAACATAAAAATATCATTATATCATTGTTTCATAGTACTCTTAAATTAAATGTATTAGTTGTCAAATAGTTATTTATATTAACTTTTCTTAAAACTTTGTAAATTACTTAATATCTATACAACTCTTTAATAATAACCTTAGCTTAAATTTTAATCAATTAAACACAAAATATTTAAAAGTCTATGAATATTTGTTAAATGTTACCTTTCTATATTAATATATAGTCTTTATAAAATGTCTTAATTTTATATGCAAATAAGTGAAAGGAATATTGCAGTAAAAAAATTAAAGTTTATAAAATTAATTTTAGTACAAACTCTACCATATGCTAAATGAACTTGTGAGTTTACGATTTGTTTGTAAAAATATTATGTCAATACTTTTCTTCTTAATAATGACTACTATTATTGATATTGCTCATTAAAAGTTATAAATTTAAGACAATCAATTACATAACTTAAAAATAAATTAAAATCAATTGCTTAATTAAAGAAATAAAAAATATAAAACCAAAATAGCATTTAAGAAACAATAGTTATTAGTATGATACATTCGTATCCCCAAATCCCCAATTCCTGCGTATCAGCGAGATTCAAACTGGTGTTGTTGTTTTATTGTTATTAGTTTTTTTCGTATGTAGGAAAAATTGGATTCGTAAGACTCTAAGCTATGATAACATTAAGACATTAGAGATTTTATGAAAATAAGAATAAAAAAAGAAGGGTTTATATGATGGTATTTAATGTTTTGAAAAAGGGAAAAAGAGCTTTATTATGATTTATGAGAAAGAGATTATATTGATATTCTAGCAGGTTCCTAAAGAAAGCTATTAATTGGAAAAGTTCCTACCTTTTCTAAGAAGAATGGTAAGAAGGGGTACAATTTGTTTATCCATTTAATTCATTAGTCTACATTTTTTGGCCACGACTTTGGGGATTCTAAGGCCTGAAATAGAGGAAATTCTAGAGAAAATTTTAATTTACTCACTTCTCCTAAATATGGGAGAGACGGATAAGAAGATTCAATAAATCAAGGGATTTCAATAGTTAATGTTAAACCTTGCTCATGGTCAAAGTAGAGAATTCCTCCTACCGTACTCAAAGAAGAAAATTTTGACATCCGAATTAGAAGTGAAAACTTCAAAAGGGGATTTAGGGTTTAAGAAGTTTATTACCTTATTTTAATAAAGGATGGTAGAGGCTATATTGGAAGAGAGACAACCATAAGTTTAATAGCCTGCATAAAGAGTACAGTTAGGTAAACCAATGGAAATTTTGAATAGAGTATAAAAAGAAATCTAAGACATATATTTGTAGCATTCAATTCAGCAGAGCTAGTAGAGGAGGAGGAAGCATGATGTGCAAAAGCTGTAGTCTAAGAAAAGTACATTAAATTTCAAGGGAATTTGTAAGAAAGAGAAGTAGAAAACACTGAAGTTGATAGAAAAGATGAAAAATGTTTAAAGTTAAGATAGAAAATATAGTAGAATGAGAGGAATTTATAATATAATGGGTAAAATCTAGAGAAGCAGCAGAAATTTGAAATTTAAATGAAGTAAATCTTTTAGCTTTTGTGGTGGTCAGGGAGTTGGAAATTTTAAACACAAGAGAATCTTGATATAATACACCCAACATTCCCTCTTAATTAAGGATTCTTTATAATTAAAGGTTAAATGATGATCATCCTAATGAAGTTACCAGGCTTCCTTTTTTAGTTGGATTCTCTTTAGTTCCTAAACTTTCCAAAACCATTAGTCCGTATATAAGAATTTGATTAATGCTTTTGTACCTATTTTATGAAAGGCTACAAAGTCTTTAACATTATACATTTAGTCTATTCAACTAAATATATATAGGGATAATTATTGATAGTCTAAGAAGAATTCAACTTATTTGACCTAAAAGTGAAAAAGTCCAAATAATGGAAGTCTGAGATGGCATTTAACTAGAAATTTAGTGGGAATTTGAAGTAGTAAAAGTTTAGAATATAGGACATATGCAGTGAACGTGCAATGGGTGAGAAGCAAACGTAATAAAGAGAAGTGGAAGTTAGGAAGTCAAAAGAGAAATGCTTGAGGCAAAAAGTTGGAGAACAACATGTGATATGCAATTAACTAGAACGTGGTCATGATAGGAAGTGGGGTGGAAGTTAAGCAAAACTTCTTAAGGCAATTGAAGCTGAGAAGAACATATGAATTCACCAGCGTCACAACACAAGGGATATAGAATCAGATATGAAGGACATATACACATAGACAATCAGACTATTCCAACAAAAACACGTCCTTAATATTTCATGTTTCCTTTGCTTTATTTACTCAGTCTTATTTTTATCTAAATTTTCTTTTGTAGCATTTACTTTTCTTTTACTTAAATAAAATCATATATTTAGTTCAAATTTTTTTCAACATTTTTAGTACATTGGTGGCTTAAATTTTCATTATTTTAATTTTTTTGAAGCCCGTCTATATCATCGATAAAAGTTAGTTACACATTATGAGAGAATTTTACTATGATATGCTCGAATTCCATATTAAACATATAAGAAGCAATCACATAGGCAATCATAAAAATGGAGAATACTAAAAACTAGATTTAGTTCATTAAGAAATTGGTAGTGGAATTGAAACTAGGAGATGGTTCTAGGATTACAGTGATCTCAAAAATACTTAATTTGATTTGTTATTATTACATATGATATCACAATTTGATATGTTTTCCTTTAACTTTTTTTTGGGACTCTAAGATCTAGGAATATCATGTCACCTCTATGTTAAATATAGAATATCTGGAAGGTATAAATAGATATATTCACATATATATAGAAGTTTTCTAGAATTCTAAATAGGAAATATTTCCACAAGAATTTGATGAGAGGCTAATTAAATTAGATAAATAAGCACTAGGTTATATGGAAGATTTATTAGGATATCCTAATGACATTTGAAGTTGGGCATTTAAAAGCATTGAATTCAAATGTCCAGTGAGACATTGAATTCGTGGATCATTCGAGTTAGGAAAAATTTAATTATCATTTTATTAAAGACAATTAGGGATGGTAGTTAAGCCTAGGCTCTCCTCGACCATGCTAGCCTGAATTCAATGTGCCCAATATAGTTTAATTAAGTTTGGGCTGATTTTAAGCTTTTTTGAAAAAAATTGAGCTTCAGGTTGAAAGGGTGAAAGTGAAAATGACATTATTTTACGTAAAACGACATTATTTTCTACTTTTAATTTTAAAAAAATCAGGATGATTCTAGCTTCAATTCACCTTAACTTGATCAGACTCAGACTCAGGGCGTATGCCTTAGACCTGTGTAAACTTTTTTTGGCAAGGCTTGGGCCTGAGCAAACTTGACCCATTGCCAAGCCCAAGGACAATCAATACTATAATAATAAAGAGGCATTCAAAATTAATGGAGAAGTAAATACATGGAAAGACAACATTGAACCAGAAGTGTGAAGAAATTGAATAAGAATAAATTAAATACATTAAAACAGAGAGTCATTTGGAATTGGTACATGGAATATGAAGTTACAAATAGAGATCATAAACATATAGTCAACTTGGTAAGGAATAACATATGCAACTGTAGGGCCTATGAACTATAATGGTAGCCAGATACCCATGATTTTAGTGTCATCCTATGTCTATTAGTAACTAGAGTCATATGTAGATGATTATTAAAAGAAATAAATGCTTTTGAATGTATATAAGAACCTATTACAATCAATTAAAGGATCAAAATCTTAGATACAAAATAATTATGAAGGAATTCACCTTCTTAAAGAAAGAATAACGCATGGTAGACCTAAGAAGAATTTGAGGAAAAACAAACATTAACTAAAGAGAGTGAACAATTAGCAAAAGCTTTCACATAAGTAACTCTAACTATATGGAAATGTGAAAATTTTGGACACAACAGGAGAAGTTATAAAAATATAATTAAGCTAAAATTGAGGTTAGAAACTAATTAATGCTTGTTTATAATTTTGTTTATAACCAACTAATTATTCAATTGTATTAACATTAAATATATTTATACATTCTAATGCAACTAACCATTTATAAGATATAATCACCATCTAACCTCCTACATAAGCATCTATAAAAGCAAGTCAATAATGGAAACATTAGCCTCAATATGAATATGTATAATGAAAAGGAATTTTAGGTCAATTGATCTAAACATTTATTAGCTTTTGTTTTAATTAAGAGGCCTTAGATGGAAGGATATGTTAAGTATAATATTGTGATAGTTACAAGAGCAAGCTTCTTAACATAAGGCTATTGGTAAATCCATATAAACATCACAATATGCTAACACTAAGATTGCTTCTTGATAAAGTACAAATGAAACTTAAAGCTTAAGCAAGGGTTGTGTATTAGTCTTTTGTTTAGAAGCTGAATTGTTAATAGTAAGACCAGTTATGATCATAAGTCACTTTTTAAGATTGCATACATTATTGTATTTATTTTAAGATTTATATTAATGTAATTACCTTACTTTTGAACATACATTTTAGGATGTATAATGTTAAGATTTAACGATAATATCAATGAAGATCATTGAACATTTACAACTATATTGAATTAGTATCTTGCTAGATACATTAAGTATGTAATTTCTTATTAAACTTGCTAGAATATAAGATATTTTGATCATTGATACGTTTGATGAACATTATTTGAACATATATAATGGTGGCATATTTGTTAGAAACATATATAGTTGGAAGCATATCTTCACGAGAGTTCTTATTTATTGGAAGCATATACATGCATATCATCATTATCATCATCATCATCATCACCCAGTCCGAAATCCCGCAAATGAAGCGGGATCTGGGGAGGTCTGATAGTACACAGCCTTACCCCTATATAGTAAAGAGGTTGTTTTCGGTAGACCCACATGCAAATGAGACAATATAAGTATGATACAAGTTACAGAATCAATACATTGAAGAAGAAGAAAAAAAACTGCGAGAACCTAGTATGCTACAAAGTCCATCCCTCCTTGTCCTGTAGTAAGAAGGAGCCCTCCCTCAAAGACCCTAGCGGAATGCCCCCTACTGTCCCCCCC